>RDRW01000299.1:0-447275 GCA_007896445.1 Puccinia hordei
TAAGTCCATCCTTCCTCCTTCCCGACCTCAGGGACCTCACTGAGGAAAAAAACGTGGCGTCCTACGTACCTCGTGAATCATCAGACGAGGTCTTCCTTACCTCCTCTTTTCAGCATCCTCACTTGGCTTACCGGCACCATGTCCTGGCTTCCATCATCACAACATAACATCCCTTGGTCCGTCCCACACTACTTACCTGATCTACTAAACTCAAAATCTTATCGACAACTAACTGCATCCTTCAACAGGTTTATCCGTACACCAGCAATCGCCCTACTAGGATCGGAATGCTACACAAATTTAATCTATAACGTCCAACTCGACGAGATTCACTGCCTCAAATATGGAAGCTCAAAACTTCTCAGCCTGGCAATCGTCTTCGGCAGCGGGATCGTCAAAGTGCCTCAGATAATCAAAATCTTACAATCCAGATCGGCCCGGGGACTTAGTTTGGCTGGATTCCTCCTCGACTCTCTCGGCTTGGTCATCATCGTTTGTTATAATTATCGGCACGATTTTCCTTTCTCAACTTATGGTAGTACACAGGTTTCACTTTCACACACACACACACCAAAAAAAAACCCACCCCTCCATCGCATCTTCATTTCAACATCATGGCCAGAGTTCAACTCCCTCCGTAGCATATAATTCAAATGATTGAGAAAAAACTGATGTCCTTTCTTTTCTTTCCCTCCGAACTATTTAGGCGAAAGTTTTCTACTTCTGATTCAAAACATAATAATAGTGACGTTAATATCCTATCATCACGATATCCCAAGGCAGGCTTACTATCCTTCGTAGCGATCTCCACGCCGGCATTACTCTTGGGAATCACCTTGGTTCCGAATTCGCCAGTCCGGCATCGTTACTACAGGGTCTTGACACTCTCGATTCCCTTAGCCTTGAGCTCGAAGATCCCACAGATCATGATCAATTCAAGAAGAAAATCGACGGGGCAACTCTCGAGCTTCTTGATCTTTAGCTCCTTCCTAGGCTGTCTAGCCAGACTATTCACCACCCTGACCGAGACTGGTGATCTGACCCTTCTGATCAACTTCAGCTGTGGCTCGATCTTGAACGGCATCCTGGCACTCCAATCATCAGCTACTGGAATGAGCCTTCCAAGACACCGACTCAAACGACACTCATCTCCCTCAGCGAAACCCTCCTACTCGTCTCCGTGATCTCAATGATCATCGGCCAACAGATCCAGTCGAATTAGATAAACTTCGAAAAGGTAACAGCCGCCCTCCTTCCTCAGCTACCAGTAAATCGCCTTCATCTTTCCCCCTCTCCCACCATCAACTGAACTCTCCCCGTCAGTGGACTCGTAAAGCAGACTAAAATAAAATAAAAACAAGCTCAATCAACAATTTCAATGAAAAAGTGCCATATTTATCCATATGTTCATCTTTTCTTTTTTAAAAAAGATTCCTACCACTGATCTTAATGATCATACAGGTTTAAATTGTTTTAACATGATAGATTAAATTTAAATTCGTGCGGATTTACCTTCGTATTCTCCATGCTTTCACTTGTATGGCTTTCCTTTTCAGCTAGTTTTTTTCCTCCTTTCAACTTTCCGCCTTTCTGAACGCTTGGTATATCTTTTCTGGGGGGGGGGGGGGATTCTTGTCTTTATTTGATCAATTTACACATTTATTTACGTTGAAAAGGCAACACGAAAAAAATAGTAAAATATAAGCAAAACACACACTCCCATCAGTGACATACTTTTTTCTCTCCTTGTGAATCAAT
This sequence comes from Puccinia hordei, assembly GCA_007896445.1. Lineage (NCBI taxonomy): Eukaryota > Fungi > Basidiomycota > Pucciniomycetes > Pucciniales > Pucciniaceae > Puccinia > Puccinia hordei. The sequence continues at coordinate 1,759 of RDRW01000299.1, forward strand.
CCCTCACACACAGATGTTTATTGATCCCTTGTGTCTTTCTTGGTAAGATAATATTTACTCCTGCTGTGTAACTCAATGTGTTGTTATTTTTGCACAAGAGAAGTCCTCTCTTGAGGGTGTTCAAAGGTCATCATAAACCTTTTGAGTCATTTTTACATGCACTAGTGTAGACTCATTGCTCCGGATATGTGGGGGTACATGTATTTTTGAGTTTGTAAGTTAAATGTTTTTTGAACACCTTAAGTGTTCAAACTTGCAATTCATACAATAATAACATCATTAAACATGCATAAACATCCAAACTGAAATAAAATCATGTACCACCCAACCATCCAAAGTAGATCAATCATCCATTTCAAACTGTTTTCACTTACATTGCAGCAATTTGGTTGACAAATTAGTGGATGTCCTAAACCAGAAAGAGTTAAACTGCAAGCACAAGAATTACAATCACCCTCAACTTTCAAGTAAGAAAAAATCTGGACTGCATTATTCCCCATTTCAACCGGTGAATATTGATGTACTTGAATGTTGCAGCAGATTTCTATACAGTGCTCAATTATCTGAAAGATGAATCATTAACAAATTATCATGTTGTGGCATAATTCCATGAAAAAAACTTATTTTCTGGAAGATATCCAGAGTATAAGAGATCTATGAAAATCTCCATGCAAAGATTTGGGGTTTATGCTTTCATGTCATATTACAATATGATTCTATATTTCTTTTGCAATTTGAGAATCCTATATATTAGGGGGTATCAAATATGACTAAATCCACAATTATCTAATCAACTGGTCTGAAAAAGAAACATTTTAAAAACATGTTGTTCCTTTACCCACCACCTTTTTAAACCCTTAATTGGTGGTAAAAAATGTTTTGGATAATTGCCTGCAGGTTTTAAAAGTGGATTTGGTGATATTCAATACCCCCTATCAAGGGAATTGGTGAAAAACTGAAGTAAGAATCACATTGTAGATACATGCACTTCAAGAAAATCTGATTCAACTTCCAATAGTTGACATGTGGAATGATTCAATCCAGCTTTGTCCTTATTTCAAGGTTACCTTTAGTGTGCAGTAGATGTGCTTCATGCATAATAACTGTGCCTTCAATTTGTATGAAGTCAGCCCAGAGTCAGGTTGCACTAATACCAAAGTTCTTACATGTCAATTGGTGGTAGTTGAAACATTGGTCTTGCAGTCATATATACCCACTTTTAACCTACTATCTATATCATTCTTTTTCCATTTATTCCTGTTTCCCCTCTTTATCTATGGTAATAAATTAAAACAAACAGTTGTAGTCATGAATACATAAATTTAGAGTCAAGAATTAATTTTAGCAGGGAAAAGTGGTATGCTTCCTTTATTTTTGAAAAAATAATAATGTTTTTTGGACCTTTCTACCATGAAAATATCTGAATTAGTTTTGAATATTTGGGATGTAGCACTTTGGTATATAGGTAAGTTTGTGTGTATTTCCATTGCCATAGCATAAAACCAAAGAAGATTTTTCATCCTATGAATGGTGGTAATTTGGGGATCTATGCAAGATATTGTGTTTTCCAGTGTTCCAGGAATGCCAGAAAATTTATGCACAATCTATAAGTTTCACTATGTTGTAACAGCTAAAAGGACATCAATTTTATGCTTCTCTTTCCTAGTGTATTCATCAATTTCCACCTTGATATATTTTTCCCTGCACCAGCTCATACAGTCAAGAATACAATTATGCCTGGAAATAACTGCTCATTATGGGCTGCTCAAGTAAATTTTCCTTTAGATATTCACAATTTCCTTAGAAGATATAATGATGGTATTGAGTAACTTAGTTTCACCTAGGCTTGAATTCATTTTAATCCAAAAGCCATCCAGTAAAATTTCAAATCTGTGCAGGATTGAGGGGGGGATGATATACTCACTCCCCCCCCGGGCACGCCCTTAAAACAAAAGGTGTGCAGCCCGCATGCCTTTTTTTTTATTGGCATGCGGGCTGCACGCCCACTTTTGGGTGTCAGCACATCTACAGGCATGCAACACCCACCCAAAACAGGGCGTGCAGTCGCGCTCCCTATTCAAAAAAGGGTGTGCAACCTGCGGTGTGTGTTCCCCTACCCATATACATAGAAAGGGCGTGCAGGCTGCACACCCTTTCTATGTACATAGCTAGGGGAACGCACACCCCTACCTATGTACATACATAGGGCGTGCTGACAGCATAGTCCCCATGTTTTGGGACTGTGCTTTCAGCAGCCGCACAGCTTGACCGGGGGGGATCCCTCCGGCCGAGGAGGTCATACAACCTCCTCGGCCGGAGGGATCCCACCTGTTGAGGAGGTCATACAACCTCTTCAATTGGAGGGATTCCCCTCCGGTAAAAGAGGTTGTATAACCCCTTCAACCGGAGGGAATCCCTCCGTTCGAGGAGGTTGTATTACTTCCTTGACCGGAGGTGGTGTCATTGGAATCTTTCACCAACAAATTTGTTTCAAACATCCTTCAATTCAAATTCAGTAGTCAAATTGGATAGTTACTGTTTAAGAGAAGCTATTGTGACATGAGGTCACAATGGAAGCTTGGCTGGAGCTTCCTGCATGTCACCCGGTGCATTTCATGTCACAACATCAGCAGAAAAAACTAGTTAGATTTTTTTTCCTCAGTTTGTGGAAATTATTAAGATTTGGTGGTCAGCTCCCCCTTTAAAATCAATACCCCATGAGTAAGCATTAGAATAGGCTAAAGGAATAGGTTAAGCACCAAGCCAAAATTTGAGCTTCATTCAAGCTGATCCAGAAAATTTTATTGTGTAGGTTCAAAGACAGGTTGAGTCACTGGAAATAGAAGTACCTAGGTCTGGTCTGAGCGCTAAGTAAGGTAATCATTGAAGATAATTTCAAATCTCCACTCTTATTATGTATTGCGCAAATGGTAATTGAAATCGTTGAAGCTGAATTTCATTCAAAGTTTTACAGAAAATTAATTGCCTGCACCATGGTTTGGCTGAGCCCATAGAGTTGCAGTGTGAAATTTTGGCTGGAACATTAGCTAACTTATAAATCATGATTTCCCTAATTTCAATATCTGCTTTCACTCATACACACATTATTCAAACTGACTGTATTGCTTTGAAAATGGAAACAGTGAATTGTATTTGTTGACAAAAAAAACACCAGTGTAGCTGCACAATAGAAGAAAAATTGAGGTGTGAATTCAAACCCACTTTGAATCTAATTCAGAATCAACTCAAAACAAATGTTCTTCAAATTGGGGGTTGAGCTAGGAAGGGTGTGCAGGGTTGCACGTCTCAACCAGAGAAAATACCTCTGGTAAACAAGGCTGTATTGCCTCTTTGAGTGGAGGGATTTACTCCAGTAAAGGCATGCAACCCTGCATACCCTTCCCAGGAGGGGCATGTGGGTCACAAACACTTCCTGGGAAAGGCATTCCCCTGGTGTGGGCATTCATTTATCAATTCCCTGAAAACAGGAGAAAGGCCTCCAAAAAAAGGGGAATATCATTGCATGCATCCAAAAAATCTGGGATGTCACACTTGCCAATCAGTTTTATGTGAGGCATGTGGAATTTTGGTGAGGGCAGATAAACACTCACACCCAAATTCCCACATTAGAAAAAAGGACCAGCTCACTGATTGTGTGTTTCCATGTAAGTAATTAAATTAAGTTCAAAACTTCTGAAAAGTATTTTTTGACTTGAAAACCCACTTTCATAAATTGATTTTCAAAATAAACATCATCTTCTTTTTCAAAATAAACATCATTGGTTGATAAAGTGTTTCCGCCACTTCCAGCACAACTGATTTGATGGAGGATGTATTTCAGCCAAAGCACCTGTTACAGTAAATCCATGGTACATATGAAGGCACACCCAAGTGCCATCACATACAACACACCCAAAAAACAAACTGGCTCAACTGCCTGCAGTTGATGTTAAAAATTATAATGGTGCCTTTGTACTCTTTCATGTTAGCTGCAGCCAGTTGAGCCAGTTTTTCTTGCAGTGGTACACTAATCATAATTATCTATTGAATTTATTTTCACATTGTGACACTGAAAACCACAGAAATGAATCTGGGTTAAAACCTAAAGAGATTCCAGAAGGGAAAATTATGCAAGCTTTACATGATGGCATTCAAAAGTGGTTTGGAGAAAATGATGATGATGATTTTAGTGATTGAAATGGATTTTTCTTTTTAGTTATATATATCTATCCAGTCATGTTTTAAGTATTTAATCAGGCCATTTTTATCAATTGAGGTAGATGCAATATTTTTCAATATTTTTTTGATATTTTTTTGATTAGTTATAGTTTCAGAAGTGCAAAAGAAAACTGGCTCAAATGCCTTGAGTTGAAATGCAAAAGTAAAAATGTGCCTTTGTACTTTTGCATTTCAACTGCAGGCAGTTAAGCCAGTTTTTTTGAATTGTAAGCTGTCTCATTGTGAAAAAGTCCACTTTTTCATGAGTTTAACTAAAACAAGGCCACTATGAATCAATTCACAGGTCATTGGGACCCAGTGGAATTTATTATTGTGTATTTCTTCTTGAATACTGAACAGTGGTGGATAGAGTGCTTCTTTATTCAGTTTAAGTATTATTTCTTTTGTGTTTACTTGAATATATTCTACAAATTGATTAATTTCAGGTATTTTTATCTTTGAAACACTGTTTAGTGATCACACCTTTGCACAGAGGCCACAAACAGTGGAGCACAGAAACTTTGATGATGATTTTGGCTATAAAATCATCCTGGGAGTTTTTAAATATCTCTTTTCCTTTCTGTTCCCATTATTCTGAATGGTACTTACAGATGGCCTGGCCAATTTTCCCATTTTGAAAGACTTCCAGTTGTTAAGCAAAGGAATAAATGAAAATTAAAATAATTCACAGGCTGGGATTTATGTTTAACTCTAAGATTAAGGTGGAGACAAATTTTACCAAATGAAATAAATCACAAAAAACCAACAGTTGCAAAATCCTCAGCAGTTGTTGAGGACTTAATGATTTTTGCATGGCCTTGTTGGCACTCCTGTGCATCTTTGAATGTACTTCAAGATTATTTTGAATTAACTTTGGATTGAAATCAAAATGATTTTGAATTTTTATTCAGAGTGGAGCATTGTAAAAACTTTTGATTTGAATTCAAAAGTAATTCAAATTGACTTTGGATGCAAAAACTGGATTCAAAAATGATTTGAATCCAAAGAATTCAGGTTCTAATCCGCATAGATCCGCACAAAATCCGGATAGTCTTGATACTCCAATGCTCAATCAGAGATTTCTATTTTATATTCGAAGATTCTAAAAAGTGGCCACTTTGAAGTGATTTTCAATCCAGAAGAGTGCGTCCGTGGTGTTTCATATGTCCACCCGACCACTCTCGGTCCCCCGATATCCGCATACATCCATAACAACACCGACGCTCGATTGCACCCTTCTGTTGACCGTTTCCTAATTTCCGACACAATCAATTCAATCGCTGCACCATTAATCTCCAAAAGACCGTTAGCAGCTTAATACGAATGAGGAACAGGAACAAACAGGTAGAACGAACAGCAAAATACATCAAGAAAACGACCTAATCTTCGTCATCGCCTTATAGCTCTCCAGGTTCTCAACATGGGCCCAGAAATGACTCCACTCGATTTAACCCTTGAGAAAGTAGGGATGGGTTCATACCAATGGAAGCTATTGCAAGTGCACCTCTCTATTTATCCATCTCTCTCTCTCTCTCTCTCTCTTCCTCTCATTTTACCTCCAAAGCTGCCATTTTTCAAATTTATTTCTTCTCTCGTTTGACGCATTACCATTCTATACATACTTTCCTCGTTATCCCTTTCTATTAACTGATTACGAATAATTCAAAATTTTGATCTATGGATTTAAGACAAATATAAAAGAAAACGAATCAACCAGTATCTTAAAAATGACCCATCTGTCCCATGTGCCGCATATTGAAGAATGATTAACATTGTCAAAAACCCAAATCCAACTTGTCCTTCATTGTTTTATTCACACTAATTTTACATTCCCGATTTCCTTTGTCCTTCGCATTCGACCAGAGTTTTGTGTGGCTGTAAGTTGAGAACCGCAGATTTATCATTTTTTTGAGCTTGCGTATCGACTCATTAAGTCAATTGATTCTTATGTATCTATTTTTTGCTTTCATACTCTTCGGGTTTGATTGAACGATCTTTTACCTCAACTGCTCAGTTGGATGGCTCTGTGATAATGTAAGAACAGACGATCAAATTTTCTTTTTTCTCATTCATCTTCAAACCTCCACTCTCTTCCTCGGTAATAAATCATAATGTGGTTCATGTCGCGAATTATTCGAACGGAAATCAAAATGGCCCTCACAGATGTGGCTTCAATCGGTGGCTGTAATATTGCCCAGGGTTCAAGGTCTGTTGAATTGGTGCTCTTTAGCTTGTGAATGATGAAAAGAATCATGTTTGGTCATCATTAGATAAACCTCCAAGAAAAGGTTTCGAATGACATTGACGTATTGAAAGCTTGACTGCCTTCGTCGTATAGAGTGAAAGCTGATGGTTTGATGGTTCTCATGGTGCTATAGTGCATTTTCGGATCTCAGATCGATGGATCGGTTTACTGTCTACTTCCATTTTCTTTGGAATGATGATTGGAGCATGGATATGGGGGAGCTGTCCGCAACGCTTTCCTTCTTGTTTCTCCCGTTCAACTTTTTTTGGCTAAAAATGTTTGGCCTTTCTATTTGCATTTTTCCAGACTCGGATACGTATGGTCGTCGAGGACCTTTTAATGGAACATTACTGATGACTGCGGTCTTTGGACTTTTCTGTGGATTCGCGCCCAGTTTTGGGTGGCTATGTGTCTCTTTAGTCGGACTTGGAATGGCCGTTGGCGGCTCAATGCCAACAGATGGCACATTATTTCTGGAAAATATTCCGAAAACACGACACTATCTTCTAACTGCGCTCTCCATGTTGTAAGTTAACTTTTCAAAACCCATGCGTATTTCGTGCGGTGAATGCATTGTTTAGAACTTCTATCATTGATATAAATTTTCTCAGTTTTTCTTTTGGGGCAGTCATATCTTCATTTTTGGGTTTACTGATTCTTCCTGGATCGAGTTGTAAAGAGCCTCTTCCCGAGCAAACTTTGCTGTGCAACTCCGAAGTCGAGAATCGTGGTTGGAGATATTTGCTGATCACCCTGGGTGTACTTGTCAGCACATGTTTTATCATTTTTCTTTCTCTTCTTTTGCTCAATTTTACCCCGAGTCTTATGGGAATGAGGCCTATCAAATACAAGGTATATGATCCTACCAAGAAAGTGCTGATTGAAACCCTGCTTTTTCAATGTTTCCACTCAGACCTTCATGATGTTCGCTTGTAGAGTAGCACTATTCAGCATAGAAGAATCACCAAAATACTTGATTTCGAACGGCCGCGCGGCCGACGCTGTTTTAGTTTTAGAGGTCATTTCAGCTCAAAACGGCGCGGGACTGACTATCACAGAGGCTGATGTAGAAGATGATTCGCCCGGGGAGACTTTATCGCATCATTATCAATATAGTCCATTGAGAGACAGCCCGCAATCAAATCATACCGGCCCTCGCCCGAGATCGAAGAATTCTTCATCAGACGAATCACAGGGTTGGAAGGCACCAATAGCACGGGGAATCGGAAATCTGAAATATCGGGTTGGACTCCTCATGACTCCAGAATTGAAAGTAACGACGCTCTTAGTTTGGGCAATCTGGGCTGTAGTATCGTTTGCTTAGTGTGTTACCTTTCCTTATTTTAAATGCGGTTAATAACTGCTTGTGCTACAACTGATCTAGAAATAAACATGGTCAGTACTTCATTCAATGTATTTTTACCAGTATATCTAGAGAAACGGCATCCAGAAAAGAGCGATATAGAAAAGACCTTGAAGGAGTATTTATTCTACACAATCTCTGGGTCAGTTGAAACATATACCAATTCAGCGTAATAAAAGCCTAACCGTGGCTGCGTTGTTTACTTTTTCTGCTCGTTCCTTCCTTGTCCTCATAAAAGGTGCCCAGCTAGTTTGCTGGCCTCTTGGATGATCGAAACTAGGCTGGGTCGAAAGAACACGATGGTTATAAGTGCTTTAGGCACTTCAGCAGCGATTCTTGCGTTTTTGAAAATCCAAAGCGACATTGGAATAAGAATTAGTAGCATGTTCATTGCTGTAATGGCAACCATTATGTGTCAGTAAATTTATCTTTCTTCCGTTTTCGATTTTTGTTCTCCTTTGTAGTCGTACTGAAATCTATTCTTATAAAAATAAATTTCGAGGGAGCTAGACGCGGTTATCTATGGTGCGAGAATTTTTATTTCATTCTCAAGACAGAGAACCAAACACAAGTCAAAAATCCTAGTAATTGTTTCGGAAAAAATGACTGATGTTTTCTGTCTGGATTTGCTAACGAAAACAGGTTATACACCGGAAGTATTTCCATCGTCCATTAGAGGTACAGGTTATGGAATTGCATCAGCATTGAGTAGATTATCGGGCATGGTCGGGCCATTAATTGTGGGCTTGTTGATGAAGATTTCGAGCCTCCAAGCCGCTCTGTGGATGACTGTTTTAGTATTCATCTTTGCTGCTTTGCTGATGTGCAAATTACCGATCGAGACTCGGGATTCTCAGCCGGCCTCGAGGGCAGTTGACAACTTAGAGGGTAACTAATCAACCTGAGCTCGTTTTTCAATAGGCTTCAACTGAAATCTGACGTTCTGCTTTTCCTTCTTTCCTCCTTTCTTTCTTTCTTTCTTTCTTTTGTTTTTGTCGCAGAATGATTAGTATGTCATCATCTGGCTGTATCATAATGGATTTAACACACGCGCGTACATCTACACATAAATATGTAATAGGTTTTATCGGTGTACAGCCGCCGAACTTGTTTTTTATCCTCAGTGCTCATTATTCATCCCTGGATATCTAGAAGTAGAACTAGGCTGTATGATCATCTGTTTTGTTTATCATCGTCGCTCTGTAATGGAATCATAGCAAAAAATGTTAGTCCGAAAGCTTCCAATGCTGAAAGTCAAGGTTAACGATCTGCTATCAGCAAACAGCTTCTGATGATTCCGAATCAAAGATGCAAAAGGGCATTTGGGAGGATCTAAAAGACCCTACAAAAAACCAATTAGCAAAACGACAACGGCAGGATTTGAACCTACGCGGAGAAACTCCAATTGATAATAGACAGATCAGTCTGAGATGATTCTAGTCAATCGCCTTAACCGCTCGGCCACGTTGTCCTGATGTCATCACGAAATTTATGAATCTAGAAAACGTTTTGTAATTATTCCCTGTCTCTGTAATTTAAGGCAGTGGACACAATTACCTCTTGGTATTTAGTCTTTGTCAGGATTTATCACATCTGATTCTTTGAAGTATCAAGGAAGAAAATTTGGAGTTGATTTTTCAGCCCAGATGGCAGTAGTGCTTTCTGACCAGATACTGATAATCGCTACCTATATGACTCCAGAATCCTACCAAATCAATATTTGCAAAATGACAGACCAAACATCCAGTGAACATCAAATCAAAAATTCAGACCCCTCTCCTTCACAGTAGATCCACGCGGCTCCATATTTCAGATTACGATCATAAGAATTTTACGTCGTTCTGCCAACGTGCCGACCGTATGCAACATTTCATCCGTCATGTCGCTCCACCCTTTATGCTTGCTATTATTGTCGCTCATATGGAACTGTTAGTACCTACTGCTCTTTGATACTATTGAAATACAAAGAAGGTACACCTACTACGCTGCGGAATAGATGATAGTCATAGTTGAAAGCTAGTAGATAGTGAAACCTAATGTTGTCTATAAATACACTCATGTCTGTTGCCACGATTGTATTTTATTTCTCATTCTGTTTCAATAGTGGTTCACTTTGCTGTAAACCAGTTAGGGCTACTGTTAGAGCTCTCCTAGACCCCCTGTAGACACATGTATATAAAGTAGTTCCATACCAATATGTACATGCAATGAACATACAAGGTTATGAGCCCTTAAAGAAATCACAATTTTTTATATATACTATCACATCAAACCCAGTTTTTACCGTCAGCCCAGTGTAGGGCGTAACTAACTGTTGTTATCCTATTTTCTCTACTCTTTGATCCATTTTTTCCATAATCTACCTTATCTCTTGATTGTCTCACTACAGCACATTACATCTTCAATTCACCACATACTAGAACATCTCACAACTTTCTACTGCTGATTAAGCAACTGAGGACTTGTTATCCAAAGTATATCCATTCCTAGGATGCTAGGATTTGGGGCTGAACAGGTGTTTGAGTCACAAGGTTATTTTGACCTCCCTAGCTCCTTCTGCTTACTTCAACTACCACATTTTTAATAATAGTAAAATAATAATAATAAACCCCCTCTTGTATATCCAGTTTCTTGTTTCTCCCTCCACTCACCATACTCATCCAACTTCTATTGCCAGGATATCCATAATTTTTTCTCTCCTCAGTTTTTTGTTTTCCCCATTTCCCTCTTGAATCTCATCCCATTCCACTTTCCCATCCAATTTTTCCTTTTTACCTCTTCCAATTCTTTCCCTGCACTATTCCTTATCACCACCAGGAAAAAAAATTATCACTTGTCTACATGTGACATCAGAAAGTAAAAAGGCCCCTTTTTGATCTGCCATGTCACTTGTAGCCAAGTGATTGTTGTTTTTTCCTGGTCCACCTATCCATCTCCCTACATTCTGTACTGGCACATCTTCTCCTTCCATGTCCGCCCCCTTATCCCCTTCTCCTTTCCAGCTGCTGCGTCAGCCTCCACTACAAACTGACACAAAGGAAGAGAACCCCCCCCCCCCCCCTTCATGCCCAACCTGCAAATTCACCTGCGCCTCAACTCAATCTGCCTCCCAGCCCTACCAGCTTTCCCAGAAGATGTTATGATGGCACAACATCATCAAGTAGATATTGACAGGATTGATGCTGCCATAATTGCATAAATCATTGGTCAAACCAGGGAGGAGGACCAACTTTTGGAGGATGACTCAAACTACGCAACATGGGCCAATTTCATTGACAGACAGATGAGAGACGGTACTGGTGTAGCTTATTGCTTCCAGAGGCCACCTACTAATGTGCGTCATGAGTGAATTGGCTGCTTGGTATTACTTTTTTCTGTGGTCATGTCCCTTTGACAAGGTCTTACCCACCTATCCAACTCTCACAGGATGTTCATCAATCTACAAGAAAATTTACATTTGGTTGGCAGGGAAGTAACAGTGAATCTATTCCAACAACTTAACAATTTCACTGTATCTCCAAAAATGTCCACCTCTTTGAAAAAAATTCTTCAAAAAATGGAGACTATTGGTGCCCCCATTACGTGTTATCACTGGGCCGGAATGGTTCTTCAGAATGGCCTATGAGAAAATATCAAGCTACAAGCCAAATGTGACCGGAGGGTGGAGATTGATTTCCAAACGGCCACTGAATAATGTCCGGTGCTAGATTTTGATGGCATGCTGCAGCTTGTTGAAATGATTGGGAGACAACAGACTTTTGAATATTGAAAAAAGAAACCTGTGCAAGAAGCTGAACCAATGGAAATGCACACAGCTTCAAACATCAATCCAGCAAGTTTTAATGTACAATAACTGCCCAAATTCAACCCTTCATACCTACACCTTGATAACACTCCCAATGCACACAATTTCATGGCCTTTCAAGCAGGCTTATGCTGGAAATCCTGCTCACCAGATCACCTTGTACACAACTGCTCAATGCATAAACCCCTGGCAACAACAAGATCCCGTTTTGTGCAACATCCAAGTCAGCAGCAACCACAGGCCCCCCAATTGACAGGGGGTTTTCAATCATTATACCCTATATTAACCCCTCCTGGGTTTGTTGGTTTATACCCACAGACCAGACCACCCACCCAGTAAAACTCCTACTCCCCTTCTGGTAGCTGCCCCCCAAGCTCTGAAACGGCCCGCCAATAGCTACAGGCCAAATTACCAAAAAAACCAGGAACAGCACCCCAACAGAGATCAGTTTTTCAAGCCCGGCAAGAACTTGCTCATCTGAAAATGAGGAATATATCAGCATTTGACCTCAAGAGACCACAGAAAGGATGGTGGAGCTTGGGTGTCCGGCAGAGAACCTGTCAGATATCCATTTTGATCATGTGATGATGAATGAATCTACCAATACACCAATTGTAGACTTGGGTGTGTCACACCATTTATGTGTTGATCTCAAAATCTTCTCTAAATTTTGCTCTTTACCTTCCCCAATCCCTCTTCAAGTTGCTATGTCTAGAAACAATGCCTTTGTTACTGGCAAGGGTGATTTAACATTCACTGGAATTGAAAACCACCAAGTCACCATCCATGGGGTCCTATACTGTGAGATAGCTAATTTGACACTAATATAACTAGCAACTCTGAGGAAAGCCAATACATATTCTGCGTACAATTTACAAAAGGATTTTTTCAACATATACTCACCCAGAAACATCCTTGTAATTTGTATTCCGTTGGGCTTTTGGTGCTATTGAAAATCATTGGATTTTTCCCAAACCCCTTTTACAACACAGCCCTTTACAAACACATCATATTACCTCTAACCCACCATGCAATCTTATGCCTCATATGCAAACCAAATGCTACCCAATGTCAACTGATACATGATGACAGCTACAAAATTCCCCTTTCCTGACCCCTCTGGGCATTGATGATTTCAATAAAAAAATTACCACTGAAATCTTGAGTAAAGATGAGTCCACCCTACCACAGGATTTTTGGGCACGCAAGAATTTGGAAAATAAGACAAGTTATACAAGTCAAGTGTTTTTCAGGTTTGCCTTGCTCACTACCAAAGGGATTTATGCTGTGAAATATGTGTGAGGAGAAAGAGTATCAACAAGAATAGACTGTCTGACTCAAGTAAAGTACTAAGCAAAGTAATTGTTATTACAGCCAACCTGATTGGACATTTTGAAGTTGAAACCTTTAACAAAGGTAGCTTTCTACTAACCATTAGAGATATGGCCAGAGGTTTTAGCAAGGCAAAATTCCCAGTCAATAAGGATCAGACTGCAATGCTAATAATGAAGACAATTTTTCAATGGGAAAGAAAAACTGGGGTACCTGTGAAGATAGTTTGGAAAAAAAACAGGGGAGAGTTCTCTGGAGAGATTCTTGTGGCTGTCTTGTGCAAACAGGGCATCAAAGCAGAGTGATTTCTACAGTATCAACACTATCAAAACCAAGAAATTGAGCAGTCCAATCCAAGTCTGGCCAACATGGGTAGGACTATCCTATTAGATAGCAGCATGAGCAAACCATTCTAGGGTTTCTCCTTTCTCTGGGAATGTGACACACTAAACAAAATACCCAATGTTCAAAGTGGGAAACTAATACTGTATGGGGCCTTTTACAGAAACAGACCAAGTTTTGATAGGTCAAAGATTTTTGGGGAATTGGCTTTAATCCATGTTCCTACGCAGCAACACAAGAAGCTGGATGATTGTGCTGTTGAGGGGTCACTGGGACAACAGAAATGTGTTGAGGTGAAGTTTTCTGGAATAGACAGCAGTGATTATTTGGAAGGATAAATTCATTTCAATGATCAGAAGAGATGAAAAGAACAAAGGAAATACATACCTGGAATAGACAGCAGTGATTATGTGGAAGGATGAAGAAAAATGGATCCTTCCGGTGCTGTCTATCCCAATCTATGTAGTGAAATGAAAAAAATAACATGTCACAGCATGTGACATGGAAGAATATGGCTACATTAATTAAAGCAGCTGTTTTTTTGAGTACAGCAACTAAACCCAATTTTTGGTTTCTTTACTCGTGCAAGTCAAGCAATTAAAGCAGCAGCTGTTTTGATTTCTGTAATCAGGAAAGTAAAGCAATCAAAAAGTTGTTTTAATTAATGTACTTTTGAAATTAAAGCATTTAAAGCAGCAGAAGTTTTTATCAATGTACTCACACAAGTAAAGTGATCATAATAGTCATTTTTTTCAAAAAATTGTTTATCTTTAACTTTGGTTTTTTTTGGTTTTTGTTTTTAAGAAGAAAATGGTTTTCAGAATAGCATGGCTTTCAGGCTCACAAAAGAAATCTATGGTGGATTTCTGATCTTTCCATTTGGCCATTCTCCCCCCCCCCCCCCCCCCCCCTCCTCCTGTTTGCTATAAAAGGAGCTTCATTTGGCCTCAAAATGTATGATTATTTCCTTATTTATCCCCCAAAACAATTCAAAAATACTTATCCAGTTCTGCATTTCTTTCCCATTGTTTGTCTTTCTAATGTTTGGATATGTGTTTCTTTAATTTCTTTGGGAATGGGTATTGCTGTCTAATAAATTTCAACTTGAACAATATATCTTGCTCATATGGAAATTGCTGAAATAGTAATCAGAATGCCCATCAGAGAATGAGAAGCAATGTTTATTTAACTCAAAGCAATTGATTAAAGTGGGAAAAGAAATGCTTCAACAGGATTCATGAAAATAATAATTTGAAAGCATCAAAGCCTCAAAACAAGACAATTTGTCCATGCAAAAAACATTAAATCTTCCCACATCCTTTCCTCTTTGCCCAATCCACCTCACACCAACTATTGGTAAAATAAGAGGGTATGTAATCCACCCAAGGAAAATTCTGTTCAGATCGTTCACTCACTGCTCCGGTCTCTAACATTTTGATCCTGGCGTTTCAATGACATCAAACACAAGAAATAATATTAGGGGCATTATCCGTGCTGTACATAACACGAATTAATGCGAGCACGGATGTTTAGCCCGCACGCCAATGTTGAATCAACGCCCAAAAAACATTTAATCTTCCCACATCCTTTTCTTTGTGGTAAAACCACCCAGCTGTTTACTCAGCAGATCAGCCATGCTACCTGGTGAAAACAGCTTAACATGCTACCTGGTGAACTTAACATTTTGCGGGCCAAAATGATGCACTATTTGAGCATAGTGTAGTGGGAAAAAATTCAGCTAACAGCTAACATTTAGTGGGAAGAAATTCAGCTAACAGCTAACATTTAGTGTAGTGTAGCTTAAATCTGATTCCCCTATGCTAATGAGAACTTCAATATGTGTTAGCAGCAAAACAATTATGCTAATTCTTAGTGTAGCAGTTATTTTTTCAAAGCTAACACTTCAAAATTTCTTGCTACACTAACTGTTAGTTTAGAGGAGCATCAGCTAACACTAAAAATTTTCCACAAAAAACAAAACCGCTATGCTAACAGTTAGTGGTCAAATAGTGTAGCATAGAGTAGTGGCATACCATTGTTAAGGACTAATAAATCATTCCTAGGTGATTTTCTCTCTCCTTGTCTTTACAACAGAAGTGAGTTTTACATACCCCACAAGATATAAGCTCCCTTTGGGCTTTGAATCCAGGTCAGGCACTTTAGTTGTAATATTTAAGGGGGTAGGGGGGGGGGTCTTTTCTCCAGAAAGATCATTCCTGCAGACACATATTACCATACCAAACCCTCCAAAATTACTGAAAGATAGTTACTGAGGTTTTTATCATTATTTTATCACATTTATATTCCTATCTATAATTTACTCACAAATCATTGCCCAGATATAAGTATTTAACTACCTGTATACTGGAACTCAGCTTGAAAAATTAATATTTGATCAGCCACAGTTATAGGATCAAGAATTTTCCATGTCCCCTTATTTGCATAAGAGTGCTAATCTAACCTCTCTGCTATACAAGCATCAAGATAGGGCTTATTTTCACTTGTTGGATTAAAAATGCTACAGTGTGTGTAAGCCCCCACCTTTGGGGTCTCACAAGGACTGTCACATAGCCTTCACAGGATACATAATAATCTTGTATTTAGTCTTGTAATGACTCTTCCCTAGCTCAGCAGAGATCACTGTAGACTGACACATCTCTCTTAGCTAGGTAAGCCATTTTACCCTTTCAATTTATCCTTCTCTTTTTTTCATCATCAGTTGGAAAGAGACATCACTGTAGACTGACACATGCAATTGTCCCTTCACCAAAGGGCCATTCCTGACCCTTCAGTGTGACCCTTATCTACAAGTTTTAATAAAAACTGTGAGACAAAATGATAAACATCTATCCAACTCCGCGTCACAAAAGGGATGGGAGCTGACAGATTGAAACCAGCCCTGTCCACAGGCTCCTTTAAAGAGTGCCAATTTATATTTATACATTTTATTCTTTTTCATTTGAAATCACCTTGTGTCACTGGGAGGTTTGAGCCATCAGCATCACGGAAGTTGAATATCTGGGTTCCTACACCTTCCAGGGGATTTGAATAACAGTCCGGAAAAATAGGTCAGAACCGGGAGTAGAAGACGGCTAACAACAGAATATGTGACAGATTATAAGATAAAAACACAATAGGAACTACTCTTTGAGCTACAGAGACCGGAAAACGCACAGGAAGACATGGTCCGGATGTTCAGACAATTGTTTTTCTGACGTAATCTTTGTAAAACAAGGTATTCACAGTGAGCGGAAGATCAAGAAGAAAGCAAAGTAGGATCTGTCATTATTCCAAGAGAATATTAACTGCAGTTAATATATGTACTTGAAATCTGGATGTCGGTCGCCCAGATGGTTCCATGCTTGGGCGGCTATCGCCTCCTGTTCGCTTGTGTCTAGTGGGTCGACCACTCCAGAGCTAAACTTTTCAAGAATATCGTCTCTTTTGGTGGCTTTTTGTTTCTGAGCACAACGGAGTGATAGCGTATTCAATGTAGAGCAGGCTATAATCAATACTCCACTGTTTTTTCACCAAGATAGTGAAACTGTGTTAGTCAGTTTTGAAGACATGAATTCCTTACAAAAAAAACCTTTTTCAACGGTCTGACTTACAAAAATAGATTTATTGCTGTCGGAAGAGAGTATCTTGGCTTGTGACCCAAAACAAAAATCTAAGTTCCACGAGAAAATTTGAAGCAGGGGAAATCGATTTTCGGTTAGACCACGTAGTCCGCTTCAAGAAAGAGGGAAAGATCCGACTTGCCCAAACACTGAAGAGACCTCCTGAGTTTGCGAGCATGTTTCCGATTGCAAGCGCGGTTGCTTTCCGCATGTGGGGTTCGCTGTTGTCTGCCGTCCAGGCCGACAGGCTTGGTGACACCCCATATACACCAGGAACCGATAAAAACAAGGAGCCATACCTGACCATATTGTCGCCTGAAGCATAAAAGACTGCAAACCCGATAATTGAAATTACTGCGCTGATGCTACATGCGATACCCCGAGATTGCCGACGATCCGACCAGTATGACAGCCCCACTAGGAAAAAAAAAGCTACAGCAAAGGGTGGAACTGCGATTTGAATCCAAATGGGAATCATTGATTTAGGATTTCATGGATTTATTGTTGTGAGATCTATAGAAAGATGTACCGGATAGTAACTGAGTGGTTGAGGGAGAGTGGCCGAACTGATAAAGGCAGGCTGTTAAGTCAGTTCGGGATCAAGCTAACGCAGTCAACTTACTAATAGAAACTGACTGAATTGACAACTGCACGAATTGGAAAGAAACAGGCGAGTCAGCAAGTTTGAAGAAGTTGCGTGATAAAAAAACAACAACATATGTTACTGACCGGTAGGTGTAAAATAAGCCAGGCTGTAGATGTTACCTGCACATGCAAATTGTGCTATATTCAAGAGAATAACATGGGGGCTTTTGAAAGCTTCCCAGACCTGACACCGAGTGGACTTGAGGGGATACTTTTTGGTGAAAGTTGGCGAAAGCGTGAGGCTGGAACTAGGCGACGAGGCCGACACTAGTCTCGATAGCAGAAGGCTAGGCAGTCGTGAACAAGGATAAACACTTCAGCGGTGGTGTATCATAACCACTAATATGATATGGCAAATGAACAATGGAAGCTCACGCCTTTTCTGCCTCTGTTAAAATCCAGACTTTATCAATACGTGATGGTAGTACAAAAAATCCAGCTATGCCGAGCACCGCTGTGACAAATCCTTCGATCTTCCCAGATTAAGCATAGTTGAGTGCGATGCAGGGGACGATGTCTGAGTACCGGGTAATTGTCACTGCCAGTTTGTGGCGACTTACCAGGAAAACCCAAGCCCAACCAGGATGTCCCCAACGACCGTCCAGCTTAATGATTGCATATGTCAGCAATCCTGACGCCGCTCCAGCTATACAAATTGTACCCCAGAACAAGGCAATACGAAATTGCAGCTCCGTCCTAAGGTTCCGAAGAAGATACGATGATGAGAAACTTTGTCAGTTGCCCTGACACTAGACAACGGTTTGCGGACCTGGTGTAAAATGTTGATAAATAAAGTATAATGGCCGGGTACAGTCCGCCTTCCAAGGTGCAGAACGGGTATCAGAATTGAAGTGCTCAGGTCGTCGATCAAAAAAAAGGAGCCCACCCTCAACCAAGCCCAAAAAGAACCTAAAGTGGGAATTGGGAGATATCAGTTATTTTGTTTACTTCCTCTTTCCGCATCGTAAAAATACTTCGAGCTTTGTTCTTCGACCGAAATAGAAGTTCTGACTGACCTAGACACAAGAAGTCCCTGATAACTGATTGCCGAAATAGTTGCGCTACGTCATAAACTTGGGAAAATCACAATCGAACATTGGAAAGGTGAGCTCGGGCTTACCTAGTAACCAAGCCTTGCAAGCAAGTTATGAGTCCCCAAGTGGTAACAATAAATGGAATTAAAATTCCGGCGCCAATTTTTTTAACCTTTTGAGTGGGCAAGAAACACCAGGCATAAAAGGAGGTTCAAAGATGAGCCAACGGGTAAAAACACCCCGAAAATTTGGGATCAGATATCGGATGGCTCCCGCTGTTTAAAAAACGGACCAATAAATTTGAAGGCAGTTCGATAAGCTGTGACCAATAGAAACCAGTACATAAGTCTACTGATCACTCTTCATCTTGACGTAAAAGTTAAACGCAACTATGTAAGGTCTGTAGGCCATTCGGAAAAGAGAAAAAAATAACGTGAGTCTTCAGCAAGGATTAAGTTATAACGTATTGATGTTTCCAATAGTGCCTTCGATGTAAAGATAAAAAAATCACATGAATGTAATGGTCAAGGCCATTGAGAAATCATAATCGCTCATTTTAAGATCCTTTTGAAGGCCTAGTTGATGTGATAATTGGCCGGTAAAAGTTAGTTGAGCAAATAGGATTCGTCAGATCACTAGGACTTGATAGAATGGTCCAGTTCGCACCAATAATCCGTACATTTCCTATGTTTTTTTTTTTTCATGGAAGGTAAGTAAAACTTTGTAAAATTATTTCGGTACTCAGTCAGCCAAAATTGAGATCAAAATTAACGTACCAAGATTTGATCGATCCAAGAAACTCAAGAAGAAGAACAGTCCCAAGGTAGGGATTAGCCTGCATCCAATAATAAAGAATTCAGAATGGCTCGATGAACGTATTTTAAGTCAAGTATTAGATAGCGCTTGTGTGAGTGGCACTGACAAGAGATCCAATTTCAGTAAGGCACGCTTTTGCTGTAGTGTATTGATGGTCTGCATGCTATGCAACTTTTCTCTTTCCTTCATGTCTGAGCCTTCGGAATCCAACTGATCATTTCCATCATGACGGATGTCCATTATATTCTATAGATAAATATGAATCTTCAGAAATTGTAATTATCTTTCGATGATTGGAAAATTTGTCTCGATAAGGATACATAAGTGATTTCTGCTGTCGAGCTGCAGGGGGAGGAAAATCTGCCTCCTGTGTACGGGCCCTCAGCTCCGAAGAGTATGATCTTGCAGCTGAGATTGAGGGCAACTGACCACGGGGCTTGGATGGTGAGGCATGGATGGTTCTGTACTATGTATGGTATGGGTTATGTACTTGGCGGGCGCCACTGAACACCGTACTAGCATCCACAGTTGTCTCTGTAAAGTGGCTCAGTACACTCGTGGCTCGATAACTCGGCTCTTTTGCAGAGTTGCAGAGCCAATCCGCACTCGTGGTCCTCTGTGTTGAGACAGGTCAGACGTAACATGTGTGAGACACATGTGTAATCTTCAGTAAACCTAAACTATTAGAGCATCCACAATCGTCTCGATAAGTCGGCTCGATAAGCCAACTTTATCGAGACGTTGCACACTCGTGCGCTCGATAGCGCACAATAACTGTTGATTCAATAGAATTCTTGATAGAGGTCCATAAATTTATGGACCTCTATTGAGCTCAATAAGGTAACTTGTGATTATCTTTCACAAGTCACCTTTTGGTGAATCCTCCCCCCATTCGACACCCCCGAGAGATCCCCACCCATAAAAACCCACCCCATGTAGTGCTCTGCAACTTGAGTTGCGGAGGAGCACAAGTGTGGAACCGGCTCAATAACCCAGCAATAGAGCCGGGTTATTGAGCCTTGAGTGGGGACAGTCTTGATATATTAACTATTGAGCTCGCTAAGAGCTCCACAGTTGTCAAAATTTTATCAAAACGACTGTGGATGCTCTTAAACCATTAGGCAGCCGCAGCACTTGTAGACCGCAGCATCATGTTTTGTTGTTTGAATAATCCTTGGATAGATCTGCAGGATACTCACAAGAAAATTGGGGATTTTCACATTTTAGGTTTGGGTTTTTGCCCAAGTCTTTAAGTCACAAAGGCATGATGCTTCCAGTGACACAATGACATCATCAATGATCACAGCTCACCTCAAATCATGGCGCCTGCATGAACAATAGCCAACTGGCCCAAGCCTTATCCCACCAAAAATTGGAATTAACATCCCAATGTCATGATTTGGATATGATCTCTTTGGAAGGGAAGACCTGCTACTGGGCTATCATACTGCTAGTGAAAGCTGGAGGATTCACGGCATAGGCCTACCATATCACCAGGAAAAATAAATTGTCACCTGACATCTGGTGACATCAAGAAACAATGGCTGTAGCTTTTTTCTAGCTCTGATTCCCCTACAACTAGGCTACAATGGCCCCTGTGTACCCTACAAGGGGCTTTACATACAACCAACTGCGCTACTAATGGGCAGCTCATTGAACCTAGGCTTATATCACCTGTAGTCTAGTGACAATTCATTTTTCCTGGTGCACCAGCTGAATTAGCAGTAATTTGGATTTTGTTTGATTTTCAGAGAGCATATAGCATGCAAATTGCTGATGTCAATGTATTTTGCATTCAGAGACAGATGATTTGCTGCAAAACGGCCTTTGAGCTTTTTTTTCCCAAGGCAGGGTAAAGTAAGCCTGCATGGAAGCCTGTAAGATCAACTTGTGCATTCAAGGTTCTTGTTGAGACTGGTGCTGTTAAACTTACCAAATTACAAGAGCTTGTGGCTGCTGCATGTGACCAACATTTTGAGGGTGCTAGTGGTTTAGTTTGTAACACCATCACTAATGGATCTCCACCAATTGACTGGGATGTTAGTGTTAGCCTTTGGATTGCCCCCAAATTCCAGAAAAAGGAAGATCACACAGTTAATGATGAGAAAGGGTTTGCCAATTAGATGAAATGTATACTTGACCTTGGAAAAGACTACACTGTATCCTGTGTTGACTCTAGGAATTTGAATAATGTCACTCAAAAGAATGCTTATCCAGTTCGCCCTATGTCTCACCTACTTACTTGTTTTCATGGAGCTACACATTTCTCAAAGTTTGATCTTTGAGGGGACTATAATTTAGTTTGAATTTCCAAATACCATGAATGCCTGACTGTGATTATAACTTGATTTGGCAGTTTTGAGTATACTGTGATGCCTTTTGGGCTTTGCAACACTCCCTCTACATTTCAGAATCTGGTCAACAATATCTTTGCTGAAATTGTCAAGTATACATGGTTTTATAACTTGATGATACTCTGGTATATTCAAAGAACCTTGAAGATCACACTTCCCATAACAAGGAAGTGCTTTGATGTCTTTGACAGAATCAGCTCTTCTCCAAGTTGTTGAAATGCAAATTTCACAACTCTTCTCTTCATTTCCTTGGGGTTATCATCTCTACAGATGGTATCAGAATTGAACAATGGATTTTGAAGGGATCCTGAGATTCTCCAACAAGACGTTAGTCCACCTAAACGTGACTAACACAATACCTGTAGAGACTGTAAAATGGAGATGTGTCTGGTGAGATTCGAACTCACGACCTCAGCTAAGCTGAGACACATGCTAGAGTGCTGCCTTTACCAACTAGGCTACAGACGCTTGTGACTGCCAGTAGCGCTTAGGTAGAATCTGGGCTCATAACCTGTAGAGACTGTAAAATGGAGATGTGTCTGGTGAGATTCAAACTCACGACCTCAGCTAAGCTGAGACACATGCTAGAGTGCTGCCTTTACCAACTAGGCTACAGACGCTTGTGACTGCCAGTAGCGCTTAGGTAGAATCTGGGCTCATAACCTGTAGAGACTGTAAAATGGAGATGTGTCTGGTGAGATTCGAACTCACGACCTCAGCTAAGCTGAGACACATGCTAGAGTGCTGCCTTTACCAACTAGGCTACAGACGCTTGTGACTGCCAGGGTGTTGGTTGGTAGTGGTCATGGTTCAGCTGGTGATACATCATGGTAGCAGACTAACAGGCAACTCAACACCCCCCCTTGCTACATGATGTGGAGAGTTGGGATTGAACCCAAGGGGTATGGGGATTAGACCCATTAAGTGTGGGGATTAGACCCCGTAAGTGTGGGGATTTGACCCAAGGAAGTATGGGGATTTGGACCCATGTAGGTGTGGCCACTGTGGGAGTTGAACCCGGGACCTTGATGTAGGCTTAGAGGGGTTTTTGGTCTTACATGAAGCATTCACATCTTCATTCAGTCTCTTATGTAAGCGAGTAGCGCTTAGGTAGAATCTGGGCTCATAACCTGTAGAGACTGTAAAATGGAGATGTGTCTGGTGAGATTCGAACTCACGACCTCAGCTAAGCTGAGACACATGCTAGAGTGCTGCCTTTACCAACTAGGCTACAGACGCTTGTGACTGCCAGGGTGTTGGTTGGTAGTGCTCATGGTTCAGCTGGTGATACATCATGGTAGCAGACTAACAGGCAACTCAACAATACCAACACTATGAAAAACCTAGAAGGTTGAGTATGGAGAGAGTTGGATGAGTGATAGTTGAAACAAATGAATATTTAATGAATAAAAAGATCAATACAAATAAATGAAGCTATTTAACTACATGCAACCCAAGATTAGGTTTCAAATTAATCTCATCTACTTCCCCGCAGTGCAGCTGAGTGAAAATGACCACTCAAACTTAAACCCCCTTTAATTTCAATTATCAGCATGAGAAAATTGTCAAAAGGTCCTTGACTGGCCCAAACCTTCCAGTGTGAAGACACTTCATGGGTTCCTTGGCTTTGCTAAGCACAGGAGGTCATGTGAATAATTAGCATCAACCACTTGGTCATCTGAAGCTTTCTGTTGCTTGCTGTGGCAACCCTTGCTCAGCACTGAATTGGCTACACCAGTTTAATAAACCACCACTGAGTCCTTGTCAACCAGATTGAACAGTGGATCATGATCCCTTCTGATTCAAATACCAATTCTGTGGGCTTCTTCTATTGCAAAAAAAATCTTGGCAAGTGTCTGCTAGATCTTTGGCTCCCCAAGGATCAGTAGTTCCTCTTCTCTTTCCTTCTCACTCCCATTATTTTAAATACTTATTATGCACTCTGCAAAGCTATTGCAGAGTACCATAAGTTCCATATGAATATTTACTGAGAATCAAACAAAATAATTGAGCAAGAGAATAAGGAATAGAGAGATATTTAAAAAAAGTGCCTGGACCAGATGAGAACTGTTGAGACCAACAACCTGAGAAACAAGCACAGTGAGCAGGCAGTGAGGTTGATGGTTGTTTTGGAAGGATGAGAATGAATTTCAATGAGAAGATCAAAGAGAGAAAAAGGGAAATGAAAACAAACCTGAGAAACAAGCACAGTGAGCAGGCAGTGAGGTTGATGGTTGTTTTGGAAGGATGAGGAGAAAACCTTCCAGCTTGTGAACTCAGAGTTTATAAGGAAAGAGAGATATGGAGATGTCACAAGTAGTGATATGTACATGACAGGTAGGAAGCACATGAGAAATGAAAATAGAGAAAAGAGGATACATGACAACTGAATTGGCCTGGATACCTCAACAAGAACCACTTGCCCCCCACACTTTACCACTTTTTTTTAACCTTTAAAATAACACATAAAACCTAGATAATACCAAGAGATAGAGAAAGATAGGAAGCCAAAATTTGAAAGAAAAAAGTGGCCTATCTGTAACACTGCCTCTGCAGGGTCCTGGACCACCCCAGTCAAAGGGTTTCAGGACACATCTCTAAAGTTATGGTGCCTTGAATGAAACCTTAGAAGGTATAGGCTGATTGCTTCAATGTACCAGCCTATTTTGAGTGGAAATTGACTCCTCTTCTTAGCAGGAGGAGTAAATACCACTCCTCTGTCTAGAGGGGCAGGTGATACTCTGCAAAAGAGTCTAATGACTCATAATATAAAGTTGTAGAAGATAAGTGAAAGGGAGAAAACTTCAACTTACCAGATAGAGGCTAATTTGAGTAAGCTGATGTGGTGAATGATAATGGAATGAAATGAATCCAGACAGCCCCAATTGTAGTGAAATGAGGTTTGTTGTGGAGTGAAGATCCGCTGTTTGATGTATGTGCAAGTGTTGTAGATTGATTTATTAGGTTACAATTGATGATATCATCCTTATTTTCAGCATCAATGGGCTGACTGCACACAATAAACATAGTCTGAATTAGACAAGAGTTTCAACATATCATGTCAGCCCTAGAGATACTCCAGAGCATCCTAAGAACTGACTAAACTGTAAAATACAATAACAATACTGTATTGCTAATGTAAATAATAACATATCATAAAATATTATCATATTAATCAACTTGGGGTAGCTGACTCAAACCACCACTAAATTCCTACTCCTTCTAGTACTTTATCATAGAATAAGGATACTTTAATAAAAGGAAGTGCATGGTAATTTCCCAGTATTGTTCAATTAAATTAATTGGCCCATGATGTGATTGTTTATACATACATATCATGAGGTCATGATGACATAGAAAATACTGTGCTAAATCCAATACAATTCCCATTGCATCATGGTGAATTTGAATTGTAATAAATTAGAGCAGAACATACAACAACATTCTAGAACCTTCCCCTGAAGACCTCTAGAATATAAAAGGAGGCCATTTCCTGGCCTAGGATTGGATCCTCAGCATATTCACCCAGTACCACATTAGTAAGTACCCTGAATATTCTCCTCCTACTTTTAGAGTAGTGTTATCCCCTTATTATCCAACCCGGACTAGTTATCAAGCTAACTTAGAACCTCCTCATCTTAGACCTTGAACTACTCCTTATAAAGCAGTTACTGCAAGACTACCACCTCTGACAGTAGCCAATCAGCTCAAGTGCTTGCCAGATGATTATTAACAATTGTATTTTTACTTATCTCTCAAAAAGACAGAAAATAGAGCCAAACCTATAAGGTTAGCTGTTAGTCTTCTCCTGATTGACTAATTTGTATACCAAATAAGCAATTAAAAAGGAGTTTAGGTTATCCTCTGTGCATAGGTTGGACACTATAGAGAGAATAATAGTAATTATTATTCAGATAAACTTTCAGAACATTGATAGTACCTGGCTTTTTTATAGACATTAAGCCAGTGTTTCATACACAAAGCTGACATATTCCGCCAACTCTTCCACAGTGATGGCTCAGCTGGATTGCCCATATCCAACAATATTGATTATGCAGAGTCCACCTCCTTGGAAATTTCCACATAGTTCTCTGGCTCAGTTCCTGTACTGCTATCCTTCTTGGAGTATAAATCCAAAGTCTTGTCAAAAGAAGTTAACACATGTGCATAGAACAATTTCACATGTGCCACCACTGCTTCTTGCTTAATTGGTGTGCCATCCCACTGTTCCAACTGATAAATCCCCCCTAGAAACTTTCTCACAACCCTGTACAGCCTGTTCAATTGATTAGCAAACAGCTTCCCCATTGAGTTTCTATGCTTTGTTTATAAATAAGGACCAGATTGCCCTTCCTTCAGGGGTCCTGCAAGATCAACTGCCAACACAGGTGTTCAATCCATACAACCCATGTCCCAAATGAATTCTGAAAGGGTTTTCACTCCTGCACCAATTCCCTTTTGTCATATTTTTACAGATGGCCCCAGTTTCTCACACCTACTGCACTCAGAATTCTTGTGTTAATCTCAACCTGATTCCAAATCCCATTACTTACAACCAAATTTAAAATCTTTTGACTCTCAACCTGATTCCAAGCAGAAGGTATCTCCATTGTACATATATGAGCATAGCTATCACTCTTCTTCTACTTCTAAGCCTCCCCATACACACAGATCAAATGTTCAGACTAAGGTAGCTGCATTGTAAGTATATGAGTAAACATATCAATCTATATCCCCTGCTTCTTCTTCTTCTAGCCACATAGCTCAAATTTTCAGACCAAGGTAGCTCCATTGTATGGATATGTGTGAGCCTGGATCTCTAAAGTGACAACAGGACACAAGGTTTGGGGGGCACTACCGGTTGTATTTCAAGGATAAGAGATACAACTAGCAGAGAAAAGAAGAAGAGAAAAGGGGAAAGGGAATTGATTGATCTTTTATTGTTTGTTTAATTGTTTAGAGTGCTCTTATGAAGATCAATGAGCTCAACCTGGAAAAGTTGGCTAAGCTGTGCCAGAGTCTTTAGAAGTGCAACAGCCTCCTCACACACTAAGGAAACAGTGGAGGGACAACAGAATTAGTAAACTAATCTGCCCTGATTGTTAGACTTTTAGTCAAGGTTCTAAAAGGGTAACCTGCTGATGAAGTGATCTGATCTCTTGATTGAAGGAGGAAGGAAAAGGGAAGAGGGGAAGGATAAGGGGAAGACAGAGAAGGACTACTGTCAGAGAAACAAGGTTCAAAAAGGGGACTGACTGACAATACTTGAAGTACTGGGTGAAAGAGGCCTTTTGTTGGTCAGAGTGGTGAGCTGTAACTTGCTGAATCCTTGCATGTCTGAGTTTGTGGTTCTGGGTGTCTTGAGTTTGTGTATCCTGCCTGCAACGGGGGATACACCAACTTTGAAAATTTACCAGGTTTGCTTATGTAATCTAACATGTAGATGTGGTTGGCTGGCCTTATTTCACTTGCCCAGCCAGCTGTAGCGTAGAATTGTTTATTTAATTACTCCATGAAGGAGTTGAGCAATTACAAAGTGTGTCAGAATTCTGGTCCTACTCCGCTCTCAGTCTTTATTCTGGTTCCTGTTTGGCCATGTGGTCATCTCCTGTATGGCCAAGTGGCCTTGTTCCCTGTTCCAGTTCCCAGTTCCCTGTTCCAGTTCCTGTCCCCAGTATGTTCCTGTTCCTTGTTGAGTTACAGCAACATGTCACACTCAGAGAACGACTACGGCGATGTAAGGTGGAAATACTGCGGCCCAGCTTTCTTTCTCTAATCGCTTAGGTTTAGAGCTTGTATATAGTCTTAGCTGTTCCAGTCTTGTACTTCCTTTCTTTTTCCTTACACATTTCTGCTGTCCATTCACCTGCACCATTCTCAGGTGCATACATCTCCTTGTTTGCTACTCTTACGGCCCCATCATTCGGTTCCTTAGCTCACCGCCGCTGTCTGGCATTTCATAGGTATCGCTCGCTCTCTTTCTCTTCTGATCTCTCTCTCTCCTTTTTTTTCTCTATTTTGCTTTGTCATGTTTCTGGTTCCATTCCTTGTCACGCAATGCTAACACATTTCTGCTGTCCATTCACCTGCACCATTCTCAGGTGCATACATCTCCTTGTTTGCTACTCTTACGGCCCCATCATTTGGTTCCTTAGCTCACCGCCGCTGTCTGGCATTTCATAGGTGCATACATCTCCTTGTTTGCTACTCTTACGGCCCCATCATTCGGTTCCTTAGCTCACCGCCGCTGTCTGGCATTTCATATTCCTGTCCCTGTCCTGTCCCCTGTCCTGTCCCCAGTAACTGTCCCCTGTTTAGTGATTAGTCATGTATAGGCCCCCTTTGGATCTTGCAAAGGGGCTCTCTAGTTGTTCACTTAAAGGCTGCTCCTCTTATATGAAATAAAAATCATTGAGTCTGAGCATCAACTTTTTCCTATTCTCCTCGTTCCTATCTCTGGATCCCTCAAGATAGCTACCTCCCTCCATTGCTTGTTTATCTTGAGCTGAAATCCTGACAAAGTGTTCAGTAAACTTTATGGTCAAATTTTAATGAAGAATAAGAATTTGAAGTCAAAACAAGGTTTAAACCTCAGGGTAAACAGATATAAGACATTTTTGACTTAAAGAAGAAGAGAAGACAGACTTTAGGTCAGCTGTGCTGGCTCTAAGGCTGACAATATGACTCAACCCATAAATCTCCTGCAGCATCCCAGTCAAACTTGGAGTTGAAATACTCAAACTTCCAGAAAATGAAATCAAATACGCCAAATCACTTGACCTCCCAGCTGTCAATTAGTTCACCCTTTTGATATCAGCCATAATCTGCTTCAACACACATTGATAATTCTTTTCAGAGATTTGCAGATCATGTGAGTACTTCTTACAACAGTGGGCCCGCTACGCTAACATTAGCTGTAGCATAGCATAATGTTAGCTTTTGTTGCTACGCTAACACAAAGTCACTGTTAGCTGAAGATTTTTTCAGCTAGCACTAAAACAAATTTGTCAAAAAAGAAAATAGTGGGTAGCGTAGCATTAGCAACATCAAAAACAAAGTTAACGCTCCAGAAATTTCCTGTTAGCTGATTTTTAGCGGTGTTAGCTGGACCAAACGCTACGCTAACTGCTAGTGTAGTATTCTTTTCAGCTACGCTAACTGTTAGTGTAGCACTATTTTCAGCTGCACTAACTGTTAGCATAGAACTCTTTTCAGCTACACTAACTGTTAGCGTAGTGCCCTTTTTCAGTGCGCTAACTGTTAGTTTAGCACTACAGTAACTGTTAGTTTAGCGCTATACTTGTGGGAGTATAGCAATCATGTCTTTTCTTGAGGCTTTGATTATTTCAAATCAATATTTTAATGGATCCTGTTGAGGAATTTCTTTTCCAGCTTTACTTTCTTCCTTTGAGTTAAACAAGCACTTCTTCTCATTCTCTGATGGGCATTCTGATTACTGTTTTGTGCAATTTCCATATGAGCAAGATGTGTTATTCAAGTGAAATTTGTCCAGGCAGTAACCATATTTCCCAAAGAAATGCAAGAAATGCATATCCAAACATTTGAAAGAGAAAATATGGAAAAGAAACAAACAATTGTTTTTGAAAAAAAAAAAATTAAAGATAAAATTAAAGATAAAAGATAAAAATTCAAAAAACAAAAAGAAGATCAGAAATAAGCTGTTTTGATTGCTGTAGTTGCACAAGTACAGGAGTTAAAATAGCATTTTGATTGATTTACTTGTGAAAGTTGAGATTTTTGATTGCTTCACTTGCACAAGTACAGGATCCTAATTGGGCAGAGTGGACCAGCTTTGACCTCAGACAGTGCAATTTATCACTCCTGCTATAAGTAACTGCAACATACCCAATCAATTTCACCCTCATTACAAATCCTACTCACCAATGAGGGTGACACTGATTAGGTATGTTGCAGTTAAATATATAATAATAATGTATGAAAAAACCCCAAATTTTCCCATAAGGAGGTATGGAGGTCTGCTTTTAGTACTTTCAGTAACCTCTTACATCATAACTACTCTACATAACATCCACTTTCCCACTACTCATCTTTCACTTTCATGACTATTCCACATATTTCACTTTCTCTTCTACTCATCTGTCATGTTCTTCCTTTCCCGCCAGCTATTTTTCACAACCTTGTTATTTCCTTACTATGGAAACACTAGTTGCAGCGAGTCTTATGAAAGACCAACGAGTGTTAGACACTACACAAGTTGAGGTTGAAGAGAAGATGAAGCGAGCACACCTTATGAAAGACCAATGAGTGTTAGACACTACACAAGTTGAGGATGAAGAGACAACAAAGCGAGCACACCTGGTTGTGCGAAGAGAGTTGAAACAGTGAAATGAAACTGAATGAATTTCTTGAACATGTGAGAATGAAATGAAAGAGAGAAAGAAATGAAACCAAATAAGAACCTTATGAAAGACCGACAAGTGTTAGACAATACACAAGTTGAGGATGAAGAGACTACAAAGCAAGCACACCTGGTTGTTCAAAGAGATTTGAAACAGTGAAATGAAACTGAATGAGAAAAAAAGAAAAGTAAAAAACGGTACAACGTGTTTACAACTTAAATAGATTCTCAATTAGGTTTCATTTTAGGTTACAACTGTGTCTATCACAATACAACTGGTTGCCAAGTATGCTTGTACTGAGGTAAACTCAACACTTCCTTCAACTTGATGTCCCACAATTTTTCTCAGATATATAAGGACCTATGTTCCTCCCTCTTGTTCCCCTTATGGACTCATGGAATCTTGTTCCACTTATGGACTCACTACCTCACTCACCTACATATACCTGCATTCTTGATCCCATATATTCTAATTTTTAGCTACCCCATTTTTAAAACCTGTTGATTAGAAATTGTGGATTTGGCAATTCCCAATCAACAGGTTTTAATGGTGCATTTGATCATCTTTGATACCCCCTATTACAAAATTATTTTTGAAAGAAAACTGGGGCCAATTGGGCCAACAGAAAGCCTGGATAAAAAATCAAGTATCAATGTGGGTCAGGGGGGAAATGTCCCTGGAAAAACTGGGTATAAACGCAAAAAACCCAGGTATGTTTATTAACCCCCATTGTGTATTACCAAAAATTCTTATAAATTCATCATAGCCTTAGAAGAAATGAAGATTTGCTGTGCATATATTTGGCTTTATTTCTGGTGGATGTCACAACTGCTATGGAAAGAAACACAGTTTTCTGGGTTTAAAGAGGTTTTTTTATATGGTTTTTCCTGGCTCATTTTCCAAGCCTTTTTTAAAATTTCAACTTTATTTAATATATATTAAATTGCATCAAGTCCTATGGTAATAAACATCTTCCATAAAAATATCTAATCAACTGGTTTTGGAAATCCACAATTTTCAAAAACCATGGGAATCTGTATAAAATGGTTAAGAATTCTCAAAAGTGAAATTTTGTTGTAAAACCTAATTCACTGGTTTTAATTGTGGATTTGGTCATATTTTATACCCCCTAATGATTATTTATGGGAATTTTGGAGGTGATTTCCTGTATAATAAAATTTTTATAATTTATTTGGGAGGTCTGGATACCATCCAAATAAAATGTATGTGATTTCATTTTACACTCCTTCCCATTTTTTTGATTTGATATGGTCTGACCAGCAGCTGAGGGTGTTCTGATATTTTGGAAAGACAAAAAAAGAGTGTAATATTAATTATGAGTGACTCAAAAATTAAAGATAGAAAAGAGGAACAGTGTTTATCTAGCCAAATGAGTGCATCAAATGGGGAGAAAAAAAAATAAAGCTAAGGAAAAGGGAGAGGAAAAGATCTATCCAACATCAAAGGTTTTGTTACAGCTCAAAGATCTTCTAGCTGGTTAAAAGACTTATTGCCCCTGTTCAAAATTGAGATGGATCCAATCTTTTCCCAGGTTGTGCTTCATTGTCAACATAAATTACCAATATCAATCAATAATGTTGGCCTACCCTGCCATGAGGTTGTATAAAACCTCATCATGGCTGTATTTCCCCCAGCCATCCAGTTTTATACAGCCTTGATGTGAAAAACTAGGATTTGGTATGGCAAATTGGGCATGGTTTACACCTTCCAAATGGAGAAAATGTTCCCTGTTATGCTGCTGTGCCTATCAGAAAAGCAGTTTCAGGAGCTCCTGCTGATCCCAAAATGAAAAGAAAAAAAAAGTCAGCTCAGTTAGGGTGCATTGGGTCTTGAAGGAAATCAGCATAATTTCCACCCTCTTAATTTATTATGTTTTTTTCATCAAGGCTCTTTTGAAATTCCAAAAAACCAATGGGAATATCCTGCTGTGATTCAGTAATAATAATAAAAAGAATCTGTGTCCTCAAGGATAAAATTGAATCAATTTGGATTTGATGAAGAAAAAGAAAAAAGTTGCTACCATATTCAAAATTTTCCACACTTCAATCAAGTGGAGAAAATTATTTAAGGCTAGAAATCAAGTTGTGAAACATAATACACAAAAAAAAAAATCTCTACACATTCCTGGGGCCCCTGAAAACCACATCTAAGCATAGAACAGCCATCTTTTTTTTAATTAATCAAGCCCAGCCCCATTCCAAAAAGATATTCTTTCTTTTTTTTAAAAAAAAAAAATAAAACAAAATGAGCCAATTGGCCAGCCACTGGAATACCTGGAAGGAAAAAAAAAAAAAAAAAAAAAAAAAAAAAAAAAAAAAAAAAAAAAAAAAAAACTGGGTATGAAAATGGATTGGGGGGGTGGGGGGGGAGAAAATGTACCTAGACAAACCAGGTACAAACATGGGTTAATAACCCCACCCCGGGTTTTTTTTGGCTTTTTCTCAGTCATTTCCCATGCTGTTTAGCCTGAAAAATAAAGATATGCCCCAAAATGGGGTCCTATGCTTGTAACAATATGTGGAGAGATTTTATATTCATGGTATATGACAAATTCTCCCATGACCTATGGAAACCTGTGAATTGAAAGCCATTCACATATGCCACAGCAACCCCAAATTCATGGGGCTTTTTTTCTTTGAATTTTTTTTTGTAAGCCAAACAACATTATTGAGAATTAAGAAGTAGAAGAAAATTTAATTAAATTAAATTAGGGGGTATCAAATATGACCAAATCCACTATTATCTAATCAACTGTTTTTGAAAATCCACCATTTGCAAAACCATGGATATCTATATAAAATGGTTCAAAATTCTCAAAAGTGAATTTTTGTTGAAAAATGTAATTCACTGGTTTTAATTGTGGATTTGGTCATATTTGATACCCCCTATTATGTATACAAACATAAATATAAAAAAATATAAAAAAAACCAGGTATAAAAGCAGAAAACTGGGTACACAAAATAAATAAATGAACAAACAGGTACACAAAAACAACCAGAAAAAAACCCTATATTCATTATTATTATTTTTTGGCAATTTTAAAATGGCCATAATGAAGTTAAATCAAATGGGGGGGAGGATGATGTATACAAGCATAGAATCACAAAGGATTTTGGCTGGGCTCATTGTCAGAATATGAGCCTAGTTGTCCGCTCACTTTCTGTCTCTATCCCTGTTCCTGTCACGTATCCCTGTTCCTGTTCCTGGCACGTATCCCTGTTCCTGTTCCTGTTCCTGTTTTGTTCCTGTTTACTTCCCCAGTTCCTGTTCCTGTTCCCAGTATTCCTGTCCCCTGTCCAGTTCCAGTATTGTTCCTGTCCACAGTTTAGTTCAAATGTTCTGTCCCAGTTTCAATTTGTTCAGGCCCCCTTTGGATCTTGCAAGGGGGCTCTCTAGTTGTCTTGTTTAAAGTCTGCTCTTCATATGAAATGAAGACTCATCGAGTCAGAGCATTAAACTATTAAAAACGTATTACAGTGTCCCCACCTCAATCTGCTCCTCGGTCAACCCCTCCTCCTCGCCTCTCCGACTTTCCTTCAAGAAGTCAACTCTCAACACTCTGGCCAACAGGTCCCACTCAAGAACTGTTCATAAATTGATGTTGACACAGTTCTACAACTGCTTTAGATACCCCAAATACACTAGAAAAGATAACAAACCAGATGTGTGACCATGTTTCAAGACCATGTGACTTAAACCTAAAAGATCTGTTCTCAAAAAGAGCGGGTGTTCTTGTGAAGCGGTGAAAGGTCTCTGGAAGGAACGTTTACGACGTGCGACAAGTACGGTGCAAGAGAAAAAAAAACAAAATAAAACAAATAGGTATGTAGACATATATATGTGTATGTATAGAGGGGTTATTCTTATTTTATTTGTCGTGAAAGAAAATGTGTTTGAAGATATATATATTAAGACCAAGCTATGTAATCAACACAGTAATAATAATAATACGCGACAGTGATAGATAGAAATAGGATAATAAAAAATAAATAACGAAGACTAAAAAAAAAAAACTAAAAACTAAAAAGACAAGTTTCGTTTGTTTAGTGTGTTGTGGTGCCTGTTTCTTTATTATTCAAGAAAGTTTGACAAATCATCATTATTAAGAGTAGAAGGGAAAAGAAGAAGAAAAAAAAACCTGCTTGAGTTAAGTTGAATGAAGATAGGGATAGGGTTGCTTGGGTGAAGAAGGGTAGAAGGGGATATGACTGAAAAGAAGAATACTATGGGGAGAGAAAACAAGATGTAGAAAAAGATTAAAGTGCTTGGAAGAGCTGGCTCAACCGCCGGGGCCATACAGGCCTATTGAGAAGATATAAGGAGACAAGGGGGACTGGGCAGGGAACGGACTCATCCACCGGCGCCTTCTTCCTTTTTCATCGCGTGGGAGGAACTCATCTGACCCCAATGTGAAGCTAATATGACATAGTAAGGAATTGAGATTAGCCCGGATGCCTCCCTTGTTTGGGTTAATACAAGGAGTGGGACAACAGGGGTCAAGGGATGGGTGAAGAATACAACCGACCTCCATTGGTATTTTCACTCAGTTGTAAACCACCTCCATTAGGTCTATTCTGACTGTTGATTCTCGCCCCACCCCGGGCCGAGTCTGCGCTATTGTTACTAATCTCGCCGGACAGGGTGGCCATGGCAGATCCGCGACGAGAGGGGTTATTGAACGGATATGCCGAGCTTGGGCTAGTCGAAGTGGGAGGGTAGAGGAACGAGCTGGACTGTGTGCCAGCGCCGGATGAGGCTTGACCGGATGAATTGGTGAGCGAGTTTGCCGGGTGGGATGACGAGCCGTAAGCGTTATTCTCACGCTCGGGCATAGCAGACCCGCCGCTGGTGCCCCGGAAGGTGCCATCCGCCACCGCCGGCGAGAGATAGCCACCGTAGCTTCCACCAGCGTGACTGCCAGTGGATGGTGACAATCTATGGCTCTGTGGCTGGTTGGGCGAGCCTGTGAATTGATAATCGCCAATCGCTCGTGTCCCTGTGCTCGAGGACGGTGAGGAAGGTTGCCCGGTAGCGCCGAGTCGATTGATCGATGGTAATCCATAAGAGGGTGGTGGGACCGACGAGGAACGGTGTGAGTTGTTGGCCGAGTCAGTGATAGAATACTGACTGTAGATGCATTCACCCCCGCCACTAGTGGAGGTGGCGGTTCGATAGGTCTAATCGGAAATGAAAAGATAGGATGGCGATCAGCAGATTTTACACGGCAGCTGATGTTAGTTAACTAGCCACCACTTACGGCTGCTTCATCATAACCGCTAACTTGACCAACAGACTCCAGATTGCGACCGTTGGTAACTGAAGTTATGAAGTGCCCAAACGGAAATTAGTTAGAGCTCTCCTCTAGAAATTACTAATCCAAGAGGGAAGTATGATGAGAAATCACTAACCTGATGAGTCATTGCGGGTGTTCCGAGTACTGGCCGACTGTTGGTCCGAACCAACGAGTGGTGTTGAGGGGGGGTCAGGAAGAAAGGAGTGAGTTGAATAGCCGTTGAGACTACCTGTGGTATGATTTGGGCTAAAGTATTGCACCGAAGCCTGCTGATCGGTTAGAGTGCTGTTGGTCGTGGATGAAGCAGAATGAGGCGGTGAGCGGGCAGCCCTAGGGTAAGGCTCGTATCGATTCGAGGGGGCTCCGCTGATAGTAGATGACCGGCCAAGGTGAGCCGGAGCGGATGGCGTGGATGTATTGTTGCTATTGTGGACGCGAGAAAAGCTGGGTCGGCCACCGGCGGTACCAATGACCGGGCTGCGGGGTGCAGCAGCTGAGTTGTTGAGATTGGATGGTGGTAGAAGAAGAAATGAATGAGGTGATGTGGGTGATCTTGCACTGGGTGAGCCGGTCGAACTATCCGATGAACCCGGTCGGGAGAGGGCGGTGGATGTAATTCTGTCTGAAGCATTGAGACGAGCGGATGGATGTGAGGTACGAATAGCCTGAGGAGGATTAGAGGGAGCCGAGCCAGAGGGGGGTAGGGGTGAAGCACCTGGCCTGTGGATGTTATGGATTGGCGGAGCCACGGAACTAAGAGTGCCAGAGATAGGCGAGGTCTCATCTGGACCTTCTTCTTGTATCCACATACGCCCGTTGGAAATGCCCCATTGGGGAGGGGCCCTGAAGAAACCTGGGTTGAGCAAGTGGGGGACGATAGCAATTGCAAGCATACTCGCGTGAGAGGTGGGAGTACGTAATCGACCGGCAACTACATCATCTAGCTTATAATAGCTGATCATATGCATCCCAGCAATACTGATGGTCTTCTTCACCAAGCCATCCGGTCGGAACTTGTAGGTTGAAGTCAAGCTACCCACGAGGGATCGTTCCCGTTCACGATTCATTGGGCGTTGATTTGAAGGGGGTGGACTAGAGTTTGGTTGGGTTTGCTCTTGATTTTCTTCCTTTGGAAGGTTAGACTTGGAGTCCAGAGCTGAAAGTTCATTAGAATTGCGGGTCTCAGCTTGACTGGTAGGATGGCCCGATGGATTGGTTTGATGATGGCGGTGATAGTGAGAGTTGGATTGGGAGGGTTCGGATGAATGGTGTGAGGTAGGGCCAGCAGTGCTGGTGGCCGTCTTGGGGTGATGACCACTGTCATCTTCATGTTTTTGTGCGGTATTGTTGGTAGAGGTGGTAGTGTTTGGAGGGGGGCCAGGATTAGGGTTAGGAGGATTAGTAGTCGAGCCGCTAGGATTATTGGTCGCGGCGGTCGGACGTTTCTGGTCGATCTCGCGATAAACCAGAAAATTGTTGAGGATTCGGGATGGACTCCAGACCCGGCCATCGGTCCAGCGTTTAATTCCAGCCTTGGTCTCATCGAAGACGTAGACGGAACCGGAGCGTATGGAGCGCCGCTCACGTTCGTGTAGCCTACGAGAGACCATGGGGAAGGTACCCTGATAGCAGCCGCTGAAGATGATGAGCGCATCATGGGTACTACCGATGTAGCCACTATAGGCAGGGTCAGCAGAGCTCTTGTAGTGCTCGATGTTCGATCGTTGTTGCTCCTGGCGGTCTAATGGGTCACGTACCGAGGTAGGATTTGAGGGATGGTGATGGTGATGGGACTGATGAGGAAGATGTGATGGGGTGTGAGTCTGGGGGGGTGGAAGGTGGGTATGATTGTGGAGGGGATGGAGAGAGGGTTGAAGTTGAGAGAGCGAGTGAGAAGGTTGATGATGATGGTGAATTCCCGAGGGATTGTTAAGGTTAGGATTCATCGTCACACGGGATCTCAGTAGGTTGATCACAGAGTGCAGCAGTTTTAGTTAAAGATAGGGGGTTGGAGTGGTTGGAGGGGGCGGGATTTGTATGCTGGATGTGTGTATATATATAAATATATTTATTTATTTATATATCTATATCTATATTATTTTGGTTCTCTGTATACTAAGGTTCAAGGTGAGGAAGAGAGAGAGTTAGATCGTGTTTTGCAGATGGTGAGTTTCTCCGACTAGATTGCCCGCCGCCACTGAGTTATTTAGGTTGTTCTTGTTTGTTTCAATTAAGAATTTGACGGAGTTTCAAGCAAGGATGGTCTGAGGTATGAGTGTTAGGGCAATGAGCCAAGGTAGACGAGG
This sequence comes from Puccinia hordei, assembly GCA_007896445.1. Taxonomy (NCBI): domain Eukaryota; kingdom Fungi; phylum Basidiomycota; class Pucciniomycetes; order Pucciniales; family Pucciniaceae; genus Puccinia; species Puccinia hordei. The sequence goes on from RDRW01000299.1 coordinate 39,535, forward strand.
ACGCGTAGGAGTGATAGGTTCTTGGTTGCGACTGAGCTAGATAAAAGAAAAGGAAAAGAAACGCGTCTGGTTAGTGATAATTTACGAGTCAAGACAGGGAAGCGAAGAGAATGGGGAGGAACATGAGGGATGAAGGATTGAATTTGCGAAACAGACAACGCCGAATTGGAATATAGATGTGATGATGGAATTTGGTGGAGGATGAAGATCAGAGAGATAAGAAGTAAATATGTGTGTATGTGGGTGTATGTGGGTGTGTGTGTGGGGGTGTGTTTATGGGTACGTACGCAGCTGATGGACCGGAGAGGGAATGGAAGGGATGGATGAGGGGTAGGAGGCAAGGAACGATAAGATGATAATTGTGATAACTCTCTTCTGGATAACCAACACCCTTGCCACATCACAGAAGAGAGAGGTAGAGTCAAGCGTGTGGATGGAAGGTATTTAAATATATGATATAGGATGAGAGATGAGGTGGACTCAGTCAGGGGAGTAAAGGATATAAGAGGAGAGAGTTTAATGAATAGAAAATAAAATAAAATAAATGAATATAAAAACGAGAGAAGAAAAAGAAAAAAAAAAAACAAAGATGATATTTATTCATTTATTTTATTTGTACCACACTTTCTGCTCTCTGTGAGTTCTGGTAAATTGACGCAGACTGGTTTTTGATAGTCAGTCTAGATAGAATGTTATACACACACATATTAAATAAATGTGTAGGAGACGTAGATCTGAGTGCGTTGAGGTTCGTGAGAGAATAGAAGAGGGAAAAAAATTGATGATGATGATGATGATATCCAGCTCAAGGGAGGAGATCACGCGATCGTTAGATGGTGTGTGTGTTTGTTTGTTGGTTTTTTTTGGTGAGGGAGAGAGGGAGAGAGAGGGAGAGAGGGAATTAGAGATAAAAAAAAAGTGGGAGGAAGCTTAAAAATAGGGATCGGAAGGAATTGGAAGTTTAAGTTAGCTTACGGTTTCCTTTGGGAAAACTTAAGAAGTTCTGATGGACTGGTTGTATTAATCAGTTGATTATTATTTATTTCAGATGTAAAGTTTTTTTATAAGGCTTATCGACCAAGTTGGTGGTGGTGGTGGCGGTGGGGGGAGGGAGAGGATATATGGTCAGTACGTAAATAAATCATTCACCCACGTCAACCAACTTATAAGCACAGTCGATGGTCGATCAAATCTAAACCTGAATCTTGGAACGAGCTCAACAGATTCATCGAGACCCAAGTTGCTCGCAGCAACAGAGAGAGAGAGAGAGAGAGAGAGAGAGAAAACAAGACTTGGTGGGAAACTAAAAATCAACCTACTGGTGGTCAAATTGATTTGATGGTAACGTAGTAGCAGGTAGATCTAGCAACCATTAGAGAGACTCAACTCATTTTACGACTAACTAGTTGTCATAGTAGAGTGGGTAAATGAATATCATCAGATCAATCTGCTTTCTCTTCTTGTCAAGTCTCTCTCTCTCTCTCTCTCCTCTCTATCCCTCTATCCCAGACTGTCCATCCAAGGAGCTCAAGGAATCAAACCTGTATATAGTCCAAACTGTACCAGGTTCCTAGAGGTTTCAAATACCTACTACAATCGATAGAGTGGAGCATGTTATGATGGAAAATCTCTGAGACAAACTTCAGAGGTTTTAAGCTCAATGGGAACTGGTCTGTATCGTCGACAGAAGCCTTCCTCGAGGGCCCGCACATCGACTACGAGCCCATATCAAGGTTTGAGTATTTATTGATATATTAAGCCATCCTCGTCGTTCAGAGTCCCAGTCTTGTTTCAAGAGCTTCGGTGCATGTGAGCCTGTCAAATGGAGGAGGAGCTAGCCGGAGGGAGGAAGAGCGGGGGAGAATGGGGGAGAGACTGTCGCTGGAGCAAAGAAGGTCAAACCAAAACAAAATAAAACAAACCAACACAAAACCAGAAATAAAAAAATTAAAAAAAACCCCCGCAGCCGTTGTCAGCACTTATCTTAGACGGTCATGACACTCCGCCTTCCTGCCATCGGCCATTTTCCGACGCATACATTCAGTCATCGGCCAGTGATCGACTTGACGTAAAACACTTGCCAAGTCGAACCAACCGACGAGACCATATGAATAAACAAAATAAAATATCTGTATTTATTTATTTAAATCAATAAATATGTACATATCCTGGCACCTTCCGCCCTAGATCCGCTGTAGGTTGCCGTTGACTTGCTTGCCGGGTACATGAAGAGCTCATCATCATCGAGGCGGCTTGAGAAAAGAACACGGGCGGATGTGCCGGAGTATCTGGCAGCCGTCGTGAGATGAGGAGCAGATGATCTCCAAGTCGGCAAAGGCTTTACCAGACTGGTCAAGTGGGCTAATAAATACCCCGAGATGTGAAGCTCTGAGCTAATTGAGCCTTGTGATGATAGCCAAACAGCCCGAGCCATAAGGTTCAATCTGGTCTGTTAGTCAAGGTTGGCGTGATCAGGGGAGGAAGGGGAGAGGAGAGAGGAGAGAAGAGAAGCGAAGAGAAGCGAAGAAAAGAGAAAGAGAAGAGAAGAGAAGGATTGGAAGGATGAAGATGGAAGAGGACAGATGATTGAGTCGAGAAATTAGTGTTATAGCAAAGATATTTGAAATTTTAATCAAGAAGACTAAAATGAACCTAATCTCTGGCCAAGAAGGTTCAAAGGAAGGAATCCTTGAATCTCTTAGGTTATAGTTTCTCTACTTCAAGCTCAGATTTTAAATATCTGATCGTCCTCAAGCCCCGGGATAGATCCAGTAGGATGGATAGTTGGAGGATATATATTTATGTTCTGCCTTGTGAGAACCAACTCACAACAATCAATTCAGGAATATGGAATGGGTAGGTATCATAACGCGAAACGGATATAAAAAAAAAAAAGAGGAGGAGGAGGAGGATATTAGAGAACTCTGATCAACAACTTACAATTTTTCAGATTCCAGACAAAAAAAAAAAAGAAGAGAAAAAAAGGTTAATTGAGTCTTTCCGCTAGGGTTTCAGATTAAGGTTTTTTCTGATCAGGCTCGATAATTTCTCTGTGAATCGAAGTCGAGATGAGATAGATCAGATCGTCGGTTCCGAATAGCTTCCTCGAGTGTGATGGAAAGCAGTGTGTGCGATTGGGAGTGGTTTGCTGTTACTGGTGTATGGATGAAAGAAAGAATCGAAGATGATCAGATGGAGGGGACACAACCAGAAGCCGCATACAGACAGAAACAGAGATTGAAGCTAAAAGGAAAGAGAGAGAGAGGGAGAGAGAGAGAGAGAGAGGCAGTGAAAGGTTAAAGGGTATAAGGAAGACAAACAGGAATTGATGAAGCCGGACAGAGTTGAAAGCTTGAGGTTAATGGTGGTGATGGAGTTGGGAATTCTGGGATAAGGTATACCGTAGCGAATAGAGGGAAGAGAGAGGCAGAGGCAGAGAGAGAGGCAGAGAGAGAGAGAGAGAGAGAGCAGAAGAGAGAGATATAGTATGAGAGCAGGGAAGGTTGAAATCTTGATAGGAGATGGGCAACAGCGCAGATATAAATAAATATCACACAGAAATATGAATAAGTGAATAAATGGGTATACTCTGGGTATAATTATCATCAAGCAATTTAAAACTATTTAAACTATTTATTTATTTTTAGCTTGCTTTCTGGCGAAACCTTACAACTATTTGGATGTTTAGTACTAATCGATTTTTAGATTTTTGTAATTTTGAATTTTGAATTTTGGATTGGCTAATCAATCTGAACTCTAGAAGCTATACGACATCATCAGCCAGCCAGCCAGCCATCCAGTCCCCCTCCCATAAGCGCAACTGATAAGGTTGAACTTCAGACTCAATAATCACTAGAACTGTGAAACATCAATCACCCAGACCTAGAGCTCACTCGAGCTTGATTATCTGACATACCTTGACTGACATAGGAGGGGAGGGGAGGGGAGCGAACTAGATCAGGATGAGGGTTGGTGGACTATTCCATCATCACCGTACTGCCCAAAACAAAAACAAAAGCAAAATTGACATGCTGCCAATTAGATCCTCAGTCACTGAGAATCGCTTCCAACCCAAAATCAAGCTCATCCTAAAATTATCCTTCAAACAACAAACTACAATCTCTGTGGGCTAGTTTGGTACAGAGACACTCTGGACCCATCGAGTGAGAGAAGAAGAGGAAGAAGAAGAAATGACCAAAGTCGATAGAGCGAAACCCACCTGCGCTGTGATCGATTCGATGGCGGACGCCCGAAGAGTCAAACGATACCAAGGTACTGGGGAAGGTTACGCGTCGGCTGGCGCTTCAACGATATCTAAACAACAAGATACATAAAAAAACAAAAAGAACGCGTTTATCGTAGCTCTCTAAGCGACTTGTGTGTGATGATCGAATTAAGAGTATGTGATGAGGTCAAAGTTAAAAAGAAAAAAAAGCAAAGGTTGATTGGTGACTATAAAAGTTTATGATCCTCAACTTATAGCTTATAATATCAAACTTGGTAGGGGGGGGAGTGATTCTATAGATTCAGTTGAAGTCTAATCCAAAATTTTAGAGTTGACCTTGGCTCAAGTCTCGGACTGCAAGGATGTAGAGACAAGAAGCGGGACGAGGATGGAGCAAGTCTTGACACGGGCCCAATCGAGCGGAAAAAACCAAGTGGAGGAGTCCAGCAGCGTATTAAAGTCTGTTAGAATTTAGCCAAACCGGCTTGCTGGACGAGCTTCACGCTTCTGTCAACCCTGACCATCTCCACCCTCACTCCCTGCAAGACACACGATCCATCATATATATAAGTATATATTTTTATATCAAAAAGGAAAACCGGATCGAGTGTTCTAAGAGTCTGATGATGTCTCGGAAGCATGGTGATCATCGAATCCCAAGGCTCTGCTCATCCTTCATAATAAATGTAAAATATATCGGATTTTGTGTTTTATCTAGTTGGTCAGTTCAACCAACGCATACAAATATTTATTTTGTGCATACACATATTTTTATTTATTTAAATATTTGAATTTACGTAACAAGCTATCGTTCCATTCCTGGTGCAAGTTACATGAATTTGGCATGCGGAAGAGGATGATGTGAGCTGCGAGCAAGGTTTATTATGATGTACCCACATTGTCAACATTCATCTATTATACTTAATTAGTTAAGATTGCCATCTGCTTGCGCCACCTATCAACAAATACTTTTCTCATAGTAGCTAGCCCCTTATGAAGAAATAATATACTCTCAGTCCTTGGCCAAACCCTACACAGTTTAAAACATATATCCAGCTCAACGGGTGGAGCCTGGAAACGATGCCCAAGAGCGCTGATGGGTTGCACACACGACCTAAACCTCGGCCTACGGATCAGGGGAATCTGAGAAAGCCCAAACGGTTTGGATGCGCTTTGGTGGGGCGCGACTGCGTGATCGGGGCATCGATACATCTCTCCTTTCATCCAACCGAACTGACTCCAAATGAGCGGTATGAATTATCTAAGTTTATTTTTTCTTGCCCCTTGGAGGGAATTATCCATCGCAGGAGGCACGGAAGGATTGGAGTCCAGAAGGCCGAGTACACCGGACCCACGAGGAATTCAGAAAATTAGATGCTAGGCTCCAAACAAACATCTTATCTGTACTGTTGGTGGTGGTGGCGGGTGCCACGAGTGATCCATGAGAGAGTCTAACGTTCAACTGAAGGCTGAATTCTATTAGATGACTTTTAAACCTGCGCGTTGTAGATTAAACAGATTTCTAATTCGTCTGTACAAATAACTAAACATTTATTTATTTATCTAAATATCTAAATATATTTTGCTTCGATGAGCGCTTATTATTAGCGGCAACCAGCTCATGGCGCGTTTTTTTCCGACGCTTGCAGCGCTGGGTTGACAATCTTGATGGTAGTCTATGATTGAACCATTTGGAGATTATTGGTTGAGCGCACCATGTGGGTTGGTCGAGATCTTGATCAAGCCGGAGAAGTTACGGTCGAGGTACACACATAAATAAATAAATTTTGGTGTGGTACATAACTGATCTTGATCGATGATCTGATGCGAGTCGTCGATGTCAGCTCAACCGAGTCTGCCGCGCCTGCCGAGCTTGTTCATGCCATGGTGGCTCTTGGGCTCCATTAAGTGTTCTCCCACCAATCCACCTTCTCAAATCGTGGGAATCATCGGGATCAAAGCGGCAGATAAGAGCTTTTTAAGAGAAGTCAATTGATGGCATCAAGACAGAGATCACCGTGTCAAGAGAATTTCGAGTAGTCGAGGAGGACGAGCATCTTGTGAGTAAAAGTTTCACGTTGACATTAATGGGAATAAGAAGGGTGAATAATGGGAATAAGAAGGGTGATGTTGGATGTCAGTAGCCCGGTGGGTTTTCGTGAACCCTCTGGGTTTTGCTGTGATAGGTCAGTGACAGTCTTGTTACACGTGTGTAATCTAGACACGATACTAGATTGCCAACCCAGTCAGCCGCAGTGTTGTCCGCAGCATTTGTATAAAGCTTGTTTAACCCGTGCCGGTTCCAATCTCTTTTCCTCACCGATGGGAGACCAGAACCGGACACAGAATGAGCTCACCACACGATACGGGTCTTGACCAGAGTCAGCCCAGTTTCGAGTTCTAACAGGTTTTAATTGTTCCATTTTCTTCGAGGTACAGTTGTTGGTTGACAGACTTAAATGACATCCATCCATCAACAGAGGAGGCATAGGATCAAGCTTTGAAAGGAAGGACCTGAGTACTTCTTCTAATTAGGGTCCAGGACAATTGGTTAATTTATACAACATTATTGGATCACAATATTTATTAGTAATCAAGATTTTTGCAGCAGACTCCTGGATTAAGCAATTTAGCCAACAAGAAAGTCCTATGTCATGCCATAGAGCCCCAGAGTACCTAGAGATTTTACCAGGAAGTCCTCCACTGTTTTTTTCAAACCTGAAAAAGGATAGCTTCTAGTTTATCCTCATTCATGACAGTTGTTTTGTTACATCACAAATTGTCTGAAATTGTAATTAGTTTACAAGGATGGACTAGCCTTACTTACCGGTTGAAATTAATTAAGATTTCCACCAGAAAACAATGTTTAGGATTTCTTTCTATATTATGCCATTCAGACAACAGGAAGTCACCAACTAAATATTCATACTCATTGAAAAATACAGAACAGATGCAGGTAAACTGCTACAAGCCGTGCAGGTGCTTATCTAGTGTTAGATAATTTAATCCTGATCTGCTGTGGTACAGTAATGGGCTAATTGAATACTTATGTGTATGCATGCGCGGGTGTTGAATTGAGGTTGAGACTCGACCCAGATTGAGTGAATCCCCAGACTCAACAAGAACCATGATTCCGATCCATCATTGAAGCCAACCATCCCTTAATTCACTATCAATCCTATCCTATCTGTTTGCATCTAGATCAACATCACGTTACTTAACAAATACTCAAGAAAATCAGGAGGAGCAAGGACTTAACTCAAGTGGAGGTAGTTCTATCCTTCCATTATGTTTTCATCTCATTCTCTCATTGCTCTTTCACTGTTTATTTTGTTATTGACCTAAAATTTTCTATTTCAGGCTTGTTGTTATTTTTCATCTCCTATTAAGATTTCTGTTTGTCTTCTGTTACATCAATACTAGATCTAGATCAGTAGAAGGTATTTAATGATTTCACTCTTTTATATCATTAATTCCTTACTTATCTTTCTTCTTTATCTTTTGTTTAAGTTTCTTACTACTATTAGCATTTTGATACTAGTTGCAATAAAGTATTTGAACTCAATTTCTACATCTAGCCTTAATGTGATTCAGGGGAAAGAAATGGGTGTAATCCCTGGTGAACATGAGATACATTGTACCCATCTACCAGCTCACCTGCCATCATTGGTCAACAATAAACACAAACAAAGCCAGAATCATCAAAAAAGAAAAAACCCCATCTCAAGAGACAAGTGGTGGCCTCCAGGTGAAAACAACCTCAATTGAATCCCATCTCAGCATGATGATAATCAAGGCACATAACTGTGCAGTTCCTCAAAGGTCTTGCTGCAGAAAAAAACAATTTTTGTTCAGAATGAGCTCACTGCAAAAAAAACTGGCTCAACAGCCTGCAGTTGACATGTGTAAACTCTAAGAAAGCTGTTGGTGTTACTCCAACCTTTCTCAAAGTTTGAATCAACCAAGCTTCAATGCACATTCACTCTGCATGTTGCACAGTCACTGCAAATGTTGCACAGTCACTGTGCCTAACCAGCTGCATATGTAAATGGGCTGATATAAAATGGTAGCTTGGTTGGAGCATGTTGCATGTCAACTGCTGGCATTTGATCCAGTTTTTCTGGCGGTGGTTGATTTTAATAGCTGAAACCTAAGTATTGTGTTTCTTTAAAATGTTGCACAAAATGAGGCAAGTGTGGACTTGATTATCAACTAGAAATAATTTTATGCCCTAAATGTCTCACATCTTCATCTTTTCCTCACAACAGGCAAGGAGCCAGCCCCCCATTAAGGAAGAGGGAAAGCAGCCAGTGACTCCTTGTGAGCCTGTGCCTCTTAAGTGACAACAGGACACAAGAAAAAGGGGATTAAGTAATTAATTACTTGGTAGAAAAAATAGAACTAGTATGTAAAATAATAAAAGAAAAGATCTTAAATGATCTTGGGAGCTGCCAACTGAGGGTCAGCCTCTTCTTCCACAACTGAAACTGGGTGAAGGAGCCTGGTCAAAAGAAACTGAAGCCAGCCAATATTTTTCTGGTCAAAGAAAACTGACTCAAGGATTCTTAGATGGAAACCTGGTTGATTTTCCCTGATAAAATCAACAAAAATACAAGGGTACAGGATCTTAGAATGATCAAGCAATTTATTTCTGGGTTATGCTTTATCTAGCAGGATTTAATCTTCTTGGGTCTATGCCACTGATTGGGAACTGGGGATGTAGTAGAAAGAAGGGAAAGGGGGAGGATAAAACAGAACAGACAGACTGGGGAAAGAAGGAGGGTTGAAAGAGTTGAAGAGGTAGCAGAAGAAGGGACTCACTAATTGATTAAATGACAGTGGGACTGGGAAATAATCAGAGAAGTGAGGGCCTTACTTAATATTCCTAAACCTTGGAGAGGAAGCTGCTTGAGGTCAACTGATTGAAGTCCTTTTTTCTGAAGTGTATGGTTGTTGTGTGTTATCCTGGAGTCTGTGTATCTTCTGGGTGTAGAGGATACTCAGACTCGAAAATTTTCATAGTTTGCTGACATAATCAGTGCTTGCTTGTGGTCAGCTTGCATCTGAAACACTGTGCAGCAATTTTTATAATAAATCACTAATAATTCACTAACTATGTGAAGGAGTAAGATATGGAGAAAATGCTCAGTGGTGACTAGGGTTGAAATATGATGAGGAAACAGAATCTGAGGTCAAAACAGCATTAAACTCTGATTCTGAAAAGATATGAGACAGTTGTGACTTTAAGAAGAAGATAAGACAGAATTTAGGTCAGCTGTGCTGGCTCTAAGGCTGACACTCCTGGCTAAAAAAGCTCATCTTTTTTCCAAAAATGAGCTTTGTTTTTATTGTAAATATACATCAATAATGTTTTGAGGGGGCTTCAAGGATGTTCTTTTAATTGAGCCTTACCTGAAATCTTTCAATATAAAACTTGAAGACTTTATGGGATTCCAAAATTAAATGGAATCAATTTTGGTCCAAGATTTTCCAAAAAGACAATATCAATTCATGTATTTAATTGAAATTTCTTTCCACATGTTGTACTAAATTCATCTTGGTTTTTTTACACAAAACATCAACTCATTTATTTATTTTCACTCAACTTTATGCCTCACCTCTATTATCTCATTATTTCACATGTTCTATTGTCTCACCTCTATTTTTCTCAGATCCGGTGTTTTGTGTGGATCAGAGTTGAATGGGATAAATCTGGGTAAGACCTCAACTATCTATCAGTATCATTACAAATGAAAAGCTTAGTGTAAATAAGCCCCTTCAAAAATCAAATCCAGAGGGGATAGGTCATTGTAAGTGAAAGGGAAATGGCTAGATTAGAGCCTGAACCAGTGCTTCTACACTCTTTTGTGTAATAGGAGGGTGTAGGGAAAAGGGGGAAAAGGAAAAGAGGTTTTGATTATAGTAAGCCTCACTCACTACAGTATAGCTGTAAGGTGTACAGATTTTTATGGTAATAATATTGGGGAAAGTATTTTCAGCATGAAAGGCCTTCCCCTTTGAAAATTAAAAGAAATAAGAGCCCCAAGGTGAAACTCAAGGATTTTGTATTCCTTGGGGTGAATTCAAGAAAATGTTCTCCTTGTAAGGAGAGATAATCAATTATAATTCTTTATTTAAAGGGTAAATATAAGGAGAGATAATCATCTATCACGTTGTAAGACATTATGATAAAATGTATTTTTACTTAGTTTATTCATTCAGAAACAAAAAACTTTAAAGAAAGAAAGATATATATAGATAGATATATATAAATGAAATCTATAGTGACCTTGGAAATTATTATTAATTACTAGTTCATTTTTAATACTAGTCCTTAAACCATTGGAATACAGGGCTTGTGTATTTGTGTAAATGCAGACTAGTTTCTCAGTGCATGTCAGTTTTCATCCATCAGGTGTGCCTCCACACATTCTCATCAGTCTGATTGATTTTTGTAACTCAAAGTGCACTTGCTGTTATCTGAGGACACTGGCTTGTTTTACTTTAAAAAGAAAAATCATAGAAACAGCCATGATTTTCTGGTCAACATTTCAGAATAAAAAATCAGTTAATTAATAATGTTTTCCAAAAAAAAAAAAAAAAAAACATACTTTTTGCCACAGCCCTTCCAATACAAAAAAAACTGGATCAACTTAATTGTAAGCCCTGCTCCTTATAGGCTTACACAGACATATTACATGATTAAATAAGCCTATTCTTAATTTTATTTAGTCTCATTCTCCCCCTTCACCTAGACAGAAGAGATATTTCTCTCCTGTTTAGGTAAACCTGATCCTCCTTATTCTTGATCTCATTTACTCTTACCACTTCATATGACTTGTAGATACTGATGAGAGATATTTCTCTCCTGTCTAGACTGCAATTTACCCTACTTTGGTACTTGAACCCTCCATAGGCTCTTAGCCTGGTTCCCCTGTTCCCCAATTTGGACAGCTCCTTCCATAAAGAAACAGTGAAGGGACTCAACCCTTACATTCCTGAAGTTGGCATTCCAGAAATTCAATTAAGATGGTGGTGTTACTCCAACCTTTCTCAAAGGGTGAACCAGCTAAGCTTAACCTCACACTGACTATTCAAACGACACAGTGACTATGCCAAAATAGCTAGATATAGAAACAGGTCAAGATACATTACAATGGCAGATTGGTTGGAGAATTCTGCATGTCAACTGCAGACAGTTGAGGGAACTTAATAATCCTCACCCACACCATGGGCACATCCTCTTTTGGGGTTCAAAAAGCAGAGCAGTCCACTTTGTCCATTTTCAATCAGTAATTGCTCTGTTGCCTCAGATACTAGGGGTTCAAGACCTCAAATGGTGGGGTAATGTAAAAAGGGTAACATAGGTGGTAACTGTAAGGCTTATTTATTGTGTGAATCTATCAATACAGGAGGGATTTCCAATCTGGAGGCAAGATAAGTGGTAGATACCGGTGTGGAAGCAGTCATTGAGGGGGTGGGGGACTGAATTGATTCTGTCCTAGCTAACAGGAGGAATACAGCCCCTTTGAAGTATTTGATTTTTCTCTTCTTGCCATTCATTTTTTGATTTAGGGGGGGGGGGGGGGGGGGGGGGCTAGAAGATCCTTGTTTCATTTTTGAGGGATAAGGTTTTCATGTTCCATGTGTAGTTGATTTTGGGTTGTTGTAAATGGGTATGTGAGAAGGAAGTTGGTTACAGCAGCCTGAAATTGGATTTCCTGGTGGAAATGGTTGCTTTGTATGGGATCAGAGAGGGTAAAAGGTATGAAAGGAGATGTCAAGAGGTTGGAAGATAGAAAAGGTGCATTAATGAATTTAAGAAAATTCTGCCACTTTATTTTCTGGAACTAGAAAAGAAAAATGTAAGGAATATTAAAAGTCCTTCACTTTCTGTCAAATAGTCACTAGAAAAGGAGATCAATAGCTTCTGAGGAGGAGCTTCTAGTACCAAGATGGGTTGAATTTCAGTTTAGAAGGGGAGGAAGGTCCTACTTTTAGTACCTGTAAGTTAAGGGAGATGAGAAAAGGAATTGAGGAGAGAAGGAAGGAAGGTTACTTACCTAGACAGGAGGGAAATATCTCTGATTTCTAGGTGAAGGGGAATGGTGAGACTAAATACAAAGCAGAAACAGGCTTATGTAATCTTGTGACATGTTGGTGTAAGCCTGTGAGGAGCAGGGCTTATACAAGGTTTCACTATGTGTCATATTGTAGGTATGAAATCAGATGATATTTTAGATAACATACCCTTCAGTATGTTATTTTAGCCATTTCAGGTTCAAGCTGAGATTTTTTTCTTTGAGATTTTGAAGGATGTCCCAATAACAGATATGGCCACTACAGTTATGATTCCTGGAAAATTAAAATGAGGAACCCTTTACCCCTTTGGTTTTACATCTCAAATATCCCAAGGCTCAAAATTTGAATTTGAAGCTGAAAGCATAGAGCCTTCAATTGAGATGGCACTTCCATCACCATTTCCATGTAGTATTTGGGTATGTAAGACCTCTTACCTCATGGATACTTTCATGTATGGCAGGTATGTCATGAGATAATCTTGAAGATAGAAGAGCCCTCAGACTTTTATTGTATCCTTTTCAAGCTCACAATATTTGGTGACAAGTGCATCAAAATTATCCATGTAACCAAGGCTATCATATGACTTGATGTTAAATATGGAGCTGTATGTTAGACATTAAAATAGAAGAATGCAAGAAATAAGAAGGGGAATTCTTGAACAGATTGAAGGGGGAAATGGAGTGGGAACTGGTGAAAATGAGGAGAACTGATGAGTTTCTAATTCCTTGATGTAGGCTTAGTAAAAATAGATTAATTACAAGTGATAATAGTTCAGAAAAGAATGAATAAAAAACCATAATGAATAGAATAAAATGGAACATGATGGAAAAATGAAACAATTTTGGGTTTTATTGAGTTACTGAAAAAAATTTACAACAACAGGGATAGTTGTTTCTACAGGTGTGTTATGAGCCAGTAAAAACAATATGCAAAAACAACAAAATTCTTCACATTCCACTAATTCATATTAATCTTTATCCATATAATTTGAACTCTTTTGGGGATTAGGAGACAGAATTCCAACACCCTTGAATAGATAGATCTTGTCAGCTATGTGTATGAAAAACTGGCTTAATGCCTCTAAAGAATCCAGGTAGTATCACTAAAATGTCAGTCCAATGTCAGGTTTAGGTTAGCTGTGAATCATGTCTATTCCAACTCATTATGAACTGTTTCAGCTCCTATGATGAACTGATTTTTTTGTACTCACAATTGATTCCTAATGATGTGATGTTTACCCTTATTCCATGCTAATTATCTGTGACATAGGAGTTCTGATCAATAAATTGGGTACCTGCGCTAACCCACGGGTACCCATCACCAACAAAACACTGAGAAAGCAAGATTATGTTTTTATTTCATCATATAATTGAATTGGTGATGGCAGAGTGGCAGGAGATCACTCCACTGTCACCACTTTGCCTTCTTTTGCACCACCTTCCTTCACCATACTCTTAGCCTTGGCCTTCTTATTTTCCATTTATTCAAGGAGAGCCAGAGTTGATATCTTGTTTTTCTCTAAATAGAACAAAAAGGCCATACCTCTATTTGCCAATTTTCAACGGAGGTTATCTTTGGGTGCTGGACAAATTTTGAGCCTTTTATGTGGGTGGGTAATTTTTGGTGGTGTGATTATACAGAATGGGGGGAATTGGAGGATTAAAAATGGGGAGCAGTGAAGTGAAAAATTAGTGACAGGAGGGGGGCCACACCAGAAGTCCTGTTTTGAACATCTGCAGGCCACCAAGACATACATTTGTGGGTGCGTGTGGCTGTAAATGACTGGGTACCTGCTGGATTTGTCCCAAATCCCAGACATCCACACCCGCACCTGTTGGAAGGCAGGTACCCAGTGGCCTGGGTGGGTAACCACCATTGGATAGTGGGTACCCATAGTGGGCTTGCAATGGCCATCTCTAAAACCTGTGCACTTGTCCACCACCATGTTTGGGAACATTTTGTGGTGGACAGATTAAATCTGCTCACCGCTGGCCTTGGGGGTACCCACCAGCAGATATCAGGACCTGCAACGGGCTCTCTGGGGCCATCTCTACAACCTGTGCGCTATTCCACTGCAAAGTTTGGCCAAACTTTGTGGTGGACAGATAAAAGCTGCTTGCCACTGGTCCTAGCAAGTACCTGCCAGTGGATAGTGGGTCCCTGCATCAGGCTTGCCGGGGCCATCCCTAAAACCCATGCACTTGTCCACCACAAGGTTTGGGTGAATGTTGTGGTGGACAGATGACAGGAAATGCAGCTGTCTCCACCTTCAGTGGGTGGAATATGCGGTTGGGCAACAAGGATCTATGGCTATTGGAGGGAGACTCCCTTTGAAATCTGGGCTGTACTGGCCATTGAAGGGAGTGTGTCCCCTCAATGGCCAGTAAACCCAGCCATCAAGAGGAGTACATGCTTCCTTTGATGGCCAAGTTGCACAAGGAATTGAAATGAATGTGTACTCCCTTCAATGTCCGGTAAACCCCAGCCATAAAATGGATTGTGAAATCCTCTTGATGGCTGGTACAAATTGGCTGTCAAAGAAAATATAACTGCAATGGCCAATTTGTGCCAACAATCCAAGGATTTGTGTACTCCCTTTGAGATTTTTGGGCTGAGGAAATTACACACTCTCCTTGATGACCAGTGCCATCCATCTGTGAGGGGAAGAAACTGTGTTTGATGGCTGGTACAACTCTTTCATTGAAGCCCTCTGATTGCCAATTTGTAACATCCATCAAACACAGTGTGCACTCCCTTTGATGGCTAGTGCAACCTGGACATCAAGGGGAGATCTCCTCCCATGACCAGGTTGTACCAGCCATTGAGAGGAGCTCACACTCCCTTTGATGGCTGGGCTGTACTAGCCATCAAAAGGAGTCCCTTTTTGATGCCTGGTAAAACTTAGCCATTAAAGTAAGCATATAATAGTCTTAATAGCAGGGTTATAATGTCCATTGAGGGGAGAAAATCCCTTTGATAGCCATTAAAACCTGGCCATCAAAGGTATTCTCCCTCCAATGCCCCAGTTGTATCCTAGGGAGTCCACCTGTGAAATAGGCCAGCAATTTTAAAAGTGATTGTGTTCCACAAGGTCCACCCTGCCATTTGCCTGAGTGTGAGGGTGGAAATGGGCAAATACTGGACTTTTAAGGGAGGTTTCTGAATTATTAATAACCCATTTACTATGTTGTACATAACTGGGATTCCAGAATGGAGAGAATTCTGGGATTTGTAGGTTACAGAATCTGAATGATGACCGTTTATTAGCTTTCTGCCAAAATGAAAAGAAAACCAAAAACCAGACTGAAGAGAAATACAATAATCAGATATAAGAAGAGAAGATTAGAAGATAACCAACAGAGAGAAAGGAGCATACCACTAAGGATGGATTTAAAAAAGAAATAAGTTGAGGACTTTTTTTAGAGAAGAAAGAAGATAAGGACAAAGCACACTTGACTAAGAAGAATGAGATTAGGATTAGTGATTTTCTCAACAAACAAAAAACTTAAATAGAAAGACAATAGAATGAGAATGAAACAAAAAAGGTTGTGATTGATAAAAAGCTTCTAAATAGAGTTTCCTGAATTCTGAATTTGATGTCTTAGAAGTTGATGATCATCCTTGATTTGAGGAGTAAAAATAATGAGGTCAGAATGAGCTAATTGAGGTTTTAATTGGGTGATTGAACTTTACAGATTTCAGGTCTTGATGAGATATCTTGAGTCTTGAAGTCTTCTAGATTGATGATCTGATAAAATGAGAATCTTGTTGAGTCTGATGAACAACAGGTCAGTGTTGAGTTTGCTAAGTACTAGATAGTTTCAAGCCCTAGCCAATTATCAAGACTGCAGCAAGCTTTGCAAGTTTGAGGAGTGATTCTTGATGGTGACATGTGGGGGGAACTCAGGCAATCAGGCACTGAAATCATTAAAAACTCAACACCTTTCCACAGTTTAAAAACCTTTCCACTCTCCTGATGAATAACTCTTGACACTGGTATTATTGTGATCTGATAATTAGAAGGAAAGATGTTGAAACTATGTATCCATTAAATCACTGGTTAAGTCAGTTAATTGAATGGATAGAATATCCATTTGACAAGTGGTCTGAGTTTAAAACTTCTTCTAGATAATCTGCTTTTGAAAGGCAGATATGGAACATAGTCAGTTTATAAATGTGCCAAAGCATAGAAAGAGAAAAACAAAAAACAGTAAACTCACCTGCTTTGACATATGCCCAGAGGAGCTCAACTGGATTCAGCTTGCCATGAATTTTTGAGTGGAAAAGGCATAAGAGCTCAGAGTAGCAACAGGAAATCAGCCTTTTTGAAATCTTCTTTGGAAAAAATAGTGGCAGAAATTTGGAAAAACCCCCAGAGGTGTAGCACATAAGTTGTGCAGGTACTGTATCTGGGATGTATCATTCATGAGTTAAGTAAAACTCCATTAAGGAGTTGCAATTCAGGGGGACCTCCAATGGATTACCCCCTGAATTTTTCATGAAAACAAGGACTCCAAAAAGATATTCCGTTAGTTTTTGGTATATTTAGTGAGTTACTGCAGTCTTTTGGGTACTTGCGATATCTCCAAGGCTGAAACTGAGCTTGATGAGCAGCTTGTTTCCAAGCAAGTTTATGAGAAATTTAACAAGTTGGTATGTTCAACCTTCTTGAAATGTCAACCCCTCTTCTGGAAAATGCAGCAGAAAATTTATGCTCAAAAACATTTTACTTTGAAACAAGTCTTGTTTAATTATGATTTTTGCAGCACTCATGATGCCCATATTAAAAGTGACACTCCTAAAATTGCACCCTGTGACAAGAACCCATGAGGTGAATCCAAATCCCAAACTGAACTTAAGATATATTCAACTTGAGTTGCACTGGAAATCAGCATGTGTTGGGGTGAACATCTATTATGGTTGATATTAAGAAGAATATGAGATTGGGGTTGATTGAAAATAAAATTAAAATGGCCTAAGGTTGAATTACACAAGCACAAAATTTGACATCCAACAGGGTTCCCAAAAAAAATCATGGTCTGGCACTCTCTAGAGAGCACCACAAATTCCCCCCTGGTGATGGTTTCCAAACTATGAATTGATAATAAGCAGCTGGCAATCACTTAAGCTGATTGGCTACTGCCAGAGGTGTTAATCTTGCAGCAACTGCTTTATAAGGAATAAATCAAGGTCTAAGATGGGGATTTTCTAAGGTAACTTGATAATTATTCCAGTAGATAATGTAGGTTGGGTAATAAAGGATAACACTACTCTAAAATATTCAGGGTACTTAATCATTATGTACTGGGGGGATATTCTGAAGATCCAATCCAAGGCCAGGAAATGGCCTCCTTTTATATTCTAGAGGTCTTTGGTAGCAGGTTCTAGAATGTTGTTATAGATTCTGCTCTAATGTATTACAATTCAAATGCACTTTTATGCAATGGGAATTTTATTGTATTGAGCACAGCCTCAGTATTTTCTATTTCCCCATGACCTCATGAAATGTATGTATAACCAATCACATCATGGTCCAATTCATATAATATAAAAATACTGGGAAATTAGCACACACTTATAAGGGGTAATTTCTTTCTTATTAGCAAAAATCTATTCTTCTTATATTTATTCAGATAATACTATTTTCTCTCAGCTTTTATGAAAATACTTTTAATCTATATTGTATACAGTTATTCCCTTTTCTTACCAAGTACCTTTAAGATATGATAAATTACTAGCTAGAAGGAGTAGGGATTTAGTGGTGGTTTGAGTGAGTCACCCCACTTAATTTTACATCATAAGTTTATTTTCCAAATAATATTTTAGGATATGATATTATTTAAATTAGTAATACAGTATGTTTATTGTGTTTTACAGCCAAGCCAGCTCTTAGGATATCCTGGAGTATTGCTAGGGCTGACAGATCTAGGCCCAAATTTTTTTTATTCTTTTCAGGGAGATATAGCCTTTGAGGCACTAAAAATGCAAAAATAGTTTCCTGGCTTGAGGGTATCCCAGGTAAACTGGGACACACTCAACCAATCTGACCTTAGTTGATCTCAACCAATGAAATAGAAATAAAAATCTACCTAACTCCCTTGTATTTATATTTAATGATCAGTTGAGATCTACCCATTTTGAATTTTTTGAGTACATCACAGCACTGCCAGCATAATTGCCTAGGATGAAGTCATCCCAGTTAAACTGGGATGCACTCAACCAATTCAAACTTGGTTGAAATCAACTGATGAAATATAAATCCAAGGGACCCCCCTTGGTTTTATATTTCATTGGTTGAGGTCAACCTACTTTAAATTGGTTGTTTGCATCCTAGTTTAACTGGGATGAACTCAACCTAGGCAATTATGCTGGCAGTGCAGTTTAGATAAGATAAGCTTAACCAGCCAATCATGGTGGTAGTGTAACCCAATTCCAAAGGGCCTACAGATCTTGGTGGGAAATCCACTGTTGTTAAAGTCAAAATTTAGGGCATTCAATATTGTCTAACCACATTTTACAAAGGTCCACATCTCCAATAGGGTATCAAATATAGGAAATTCCCAATCAGAAAGCAGTAAATTATCCCAAAGTAAAAAAAAACACCTGTAGGTTACAAAAGGGGGTAGGTAGTAAAGGATAAAAGTCTTCTAGAAATGGTGTATTCTTTCAAGCCTGTCAATTGTAATATAATGGTGGATTTGGTTACATTTGATACCCCTTGAAACTTATCAAACTGAGGATCCTACTGATTTGAAACCTTCCTCACAATTTTGGTGTGTAAGAGATTCCAAATTTCTGCATGAAAACCCAGCCAAGATCTCTGGATGTTGATCAAAATCCAACATTTCTGAAATATTACAAGGAGTTATAGTCTCAGAGGCTTGAGATCATTTGTGCAAGGTCTGCAAAGCTTAACAGGTAGTAGTCCTCATCTGTATTCTTGGTATCCAATTTTACACCCCTACACATTATCACCAAGAAAGGGGTCCATTTGCTCCACTTTTGGTATATTCAAGATTAACATCAGCTTAACATTCTGGGAGATTGATAACAAACAATCTATCCCTTATACTAGTAATACTTACTAATGATATAAATTGCTTACTTTAGGAGTATGGGAGTGAATATCTAAGACTGCTAGAGATGGTAGGACAGCAAGAACTGAGAGGGGACCCAAAAGAAAGAGAGAAAAAAGAAGACAAGGATTACAAATAAAGAAAGAAAAGATGATTGCAAAACTTGAGTTCAATAATAATATGGTACATATTTATGCTCAACGATTCACAAACAGACACAATAACACAGACAGAGTAGGGAAAAAAATGTGAAACAATTGTGTACACTTTGAAAGGAAAGGGAAGTCCATATTAAAATGTGAGAAGATAGAGGGAGGGGGAAGAAGGGGGTTCAAGACTCAGAAGGCCCAACGGCCAATTCGACAATCAACCTACACGCACACTCCAAGAAGAGAAAAGGAGAGCTCGTTGCGCCACCGCCCATACTAGCAGCGCGTCTTCTATTGGCAGCAGCTTCTTCCCGAGTTGTCGTTGTTTGGGTCAATGGGTCGATTGGCTTGTAGCCCAAATTCCTGAAATCGACTAGGTAGTTGTTCACTTCGATTTGGTATAGTTGCAAGTCCATTCTAACCTAGAAATCATTCAGAAGCATCAGTCACAACAGTGGTTTTTATTCACGAGTTGGAATTCGTTGAGGATATGGTAAAGACTGACTACGACATTGTCCAATCTGCAACGTGTTTCAATAAAATAAAGGTCTTGAGCTTGTTTTACTTTTTCTTCTTCGGCCTTTCTCCGTCTTCTCCTTTTCTCTCCTTCGCTTTCAGCAGGAGCTTCTTCAGGGGGCTCTTCAAGGGCACTCGAATGAAGATCCTTGCGTTTGAATTCGAATCCCAGAGTCTGTAACGTTCGATAGATCTCTAACATGACCGTCATAGGAGGTGATTTGGACCGGATACCAAAGTGCCATTTTGTCTTAGGTGTCTTCTTGACCCTTCCACTCCCAGTCAACGTGCGATGTGAGCTGTCTGTGACTCGATCAGTCGGTCTTCTGATGGGCTCGGCCGGCGTGAAGGGTTTGTTGAGATTGTTGAGGGGCGATGACTGGGTGCTCATTAAGCTTTGCTTTAAGCGTGAAAGGCCGTCGCCTTGCCCAGACGCCCCTGTCGGCGGCAGGGTGTGATGGAGGACTCGAATATGCGAAGGTCCGGTGTCCTCGGGCAAGTCCAACGTCGAATTCAGTGGATAATCGCCGGTCGTACTATTTTGTGACTGGGGAGCGTTGAGAGATGTGGAGAGTCCGCGGCTTCTGAGAGAGGTGGAACGCCCCAAGAAGGCCTCGTTTGAGTGTGCTGCGTCGTCCACGTAAGCAGTGCCTTCCTTCATTCTTCTGTAATCTCGGGCGAGTTGGTATGAGATCTTGATGTTCTTGTCAAGATCGTTGACCAAGACGTTATAGATATCGTCTGCTGTGATCCTGTCGCCAATTAAATTACAGAGGTCGTTGATGACCCTTGGATCGAGGATGCCCAGTGCGGGTGCACGAATCTCACTGGAATCGATGGGGCTTGTATCTTCAGGTTCTTGTTGAGCTTGATGGGAGGGGTCCGGAGTGTCGGAAATGCTGCTTTTTCGGGATTCATCAAGGTTGACGGCAACAGGTCGCAAGGTTTGTTTGAGATACTCGGGAAGGTCCTGTTTGAACCAATCAAGTTCACGAATTTCGGGGATCGTGATCCGCTTGTTGACATCGACTACTAGCATCCGACTTAGTAAATGTCTTGATCCAGATGAGAGATGAGGGGGTAGTGAATATAGTCCACCTGGTCAAAGTAGCAGATTGAGTTTTGTATCAGTCCCGGTTGGAAGGGGTGGGATGTATTGAGGTGACTCAACTATTAATTTTCTTGAATAACATGGGAATATGGTCGTCATCAAAAGGTAATCTTCCACAGAGCATGACGAACAAGATCACACCACACGACCAGATGTCGATCTCAGGGCCGGCGTATAACTTGCCACTGATAACTTCTGGTGCAGCGTAGTTTGGAGAGCCACAGCTTGTCTTGAGGAAATCGCCATCGCGCATGATGTTCGACAGACCGAAGTCGGCAATCTTGACGTTGAGGTTGTGATCTAGGAGTAGACTGAACAGATCACTTGAATCAATCTTGGTGGTCGTCATAGTTTGATCGGAGGAATGAGAAGATCAGCCAGGAGGTGTACCCACTTTTCAGGCTTCAAGTCACGATGAACGATGTTGTGTAAATGGCAGTATTCGACGGCACAAATGATCTGCTGAAAGAATCGTCTGGCATCATGCTCTGGCATTTTGCCCACCTGAAATATAAAAAAATTAGTAAAAATAATTATAGGAGCTAGGCTTGAATTTTACTTTTGGATGACAACAAGAATGAAATTAGAGACTGACATGGACGATATAATCGAACAGTTCACCCTTGAGGTACTCTATGACCATGACGATATCCGTATTATCTTGAATGACATCGTACCTGACAACAAGACGAGCAAGAAGGTGAGACGGCACAATCTTGGAGAGAATGATGAATGGACGAACAACTTGATGATATGAGGGTGCCTAAGAAAGCTGAGATATTCGATCTCTCTCTTGACTCGATCTCTCATCTCCTGAGTCAGGATCTTCTTCTTGGACAAAAATTTCATGGCGACATTCAACCGAGTGAGTTTATGTTTGGCAACTGAATTTCGAGCAAGCAATCAGCTCAAGTTGAAGGGTAGGGGATGAGTAGATATCTTATAAGTAGACACTGACGCTTAACCTTTCCGAAGCTGCCATGACCAAGGGTTTTGACGATTTCAAATTCGCCAATAGATTTGGTAGAGCCAGATTCCCTCTGGGTACTGAGACTCTCATGGCGTTTGCGGCTGCTGGGTGAACGATTGGCAGTGTTTGAGGGTGGCATTAAGGAGGTCGTATGTGTATAAGAAGGCAGCTGGCTGGAGGAGGGCAGGTCGGAGGGAGAGGATGGTCAGGAGGACGCACGCACACAACCACACAGCGGTCAAGAGATTTACTTCAGCTGGTTTAAGTAAAAATAAATAAATAAATAAATATTTATTTATTTATTTATTTATTTAATTAATTCTATTTAATGACTAAAGTTTTTTTTTTTTTTTTTACTTCTGATTTTTTTTTTTTTTTGAATACAAAACGTAAATTGGCCGGCTCAATCACCAATTCGAAAGGGTCAATTGCGCCATCGGAGAATATGTAAGCAGCCCCCCGGGGACCGCGGGCTGGGTTATATGTATGCATAGAATTATGCATATGCAAAGTCAACAACTTGGGGTTCAAACTCAGCTCAGCTCTCCGAAAAGAGAAAAACTTCAGGATAAAAAAAAAATGGATTACCAACTCATTCGACCTCAGCCTATCTGGTACGATACCAGCTATCTACAACCAGCGCTACCCGAACCAACGAATAAGAATCAAACTCAGATCTCAGAAGAACATGTTCAATTACTCAAGAGTAGAGGAGACTATGTCCTCAAGACCATCAGCGAAAGGTTCTCGATCGAAATCCAACCCAGTAAACAATCTGGCCTAAAGTCAAAGTCATCCTTCACCGGGCTCTCAGAATCAGATAAAGCGTTTATCCATCGGATCCTCACCTCGGGTACCTCTACCGATAAACTCTCAGCCCTCACCCTACTCATCTCCTCAACCCCATTACATTCTAGGAATCATCTATCCACCTTACTCAGCCTGTCCAAGAAGAAGAACCGCGAAGAAGCCGGTCGTACCCTTCGCTCGCTCGTCGAATGGCTCAGAGGCTCTGGTAACCCCCAGCTGGGCGGCCTACCAGCTCGTAAACTGAAATACTTTAGGGATCAGCCTGGGTTATCGATCATAGCACAAGCTCATGGCTTATCGAAAACTCGGTGCAAGTTCAAGTATGACGAAGATACTCGGAAGGAATACGACCAATGGCTTGCAACGTGGGCCTTCGAAGATTGGCTCAAAAATTGGTATCTCGATCTACTTCGGGTCATCGAGGTTAGATTTTTCATCCATCATCAATCTCATCAAAAACTAGAATAAAAATAAATAAATGATATTTCTCTGTTTTCCATTTGATTTTTTCTCTTCCTCCCCACTTCTTTAGGCATTCTCACACGATCCCATTGTCAACACGCGCTCTCAGAGTCTTACCCATCTATTCTATCTACTCAAAGACAAACCAGAACAGGAACAAAACCTTTTGACTCTATTGGTCAACAAATTGGGTGATAGTAGCAAATTAATTTGCTCTCGAGCCTCACACTACTTGCTCCAACTACTTCAAGTCCATCCTTTCATCAAGTCCATCGTCGCCAGGGAAATCTCTGCCTTGGTCCTCAAACCGATCATTTACTCCTCCAAAGCCGACCAAAAGAATAAGCCATCAGATGACCTCAGCCTACGACATCACGACCATGCTCGCTACTACGGTACTATTACCCTCAACCAGATCCCACTCACCAAGGGAGAGCACGACGTATCCAACAAGCTCATCCATCTCTATTTCGAGCTATTCAATGACATCTTGGGCAAGGCTAAAACCGAACAGCAAGAAAAAGAACCAGAAAATCTGAACGAGAAGAACGAAGAGGATCTTGAGGCTGAACATCTCGAAGAGCAAGAAGCAGCCCAGAAACAAGCCAAAGGCCGCAAGAAGAAAGCTGGCTACCAAAGGCCTATGACTGCCAAGTCAACCAAGGCGATCGCCGAAGAGGATGCCCTAGCCGAAAAAAAAGCAAAGCTTGTTGCAGCCATCCTGACCGGCTTAAATCGTGCATTCCCATACGGATCGATCGAGAACAGCATCCTCAAAGGTTACATGGACACTCTGTTTCGTATTAGTCATACCGGAGCATTCAGTGTCTCTATCCAAGCCCTGATCCTAGTCCAACATCTACTCAAGTCCAAGCCGGATCTAACTGACAGATTCTATAGAGTCCTCTATGGAACCCTCATCGATTATCGCCTACTGACTGCGTCATCTCAGCACGGCCTCTACTTGAACCTATTGTTCAAGTCCATCAAAACCGATTCCAACCAATCTCGCATCTTAAGCTTCGTCAAACGAGTGGTTCAAATCCTTCCTTACCATCAACCGCCGTTTATCTGTTCGGCCATCGTCTTACTCGGCCATGTGAGTGTTTTCCACTTGACCAGACATCGTGCACGCTCGGGCTGCTCCAATCCGTTCCTAATTTGCCATACTGTACATTTTATTTAAAAAAAGCTATTCTCAACAAATACCGACTGCAGTAAACTCTTCTCCAAACGACCCGAAACGGAAGAATTGGCTGAAAAGGATCAGTATGATGGTCGGAAACGCGATCCGAGCTACGCCAATGCTGACAAGTCCTGTCTTTGGGAGCTGGTAAGCCGTTCCCTCCCTCCACCAAACACCCATAAACCTAAAGTTGACGACTTTGTTTCATCTTTTGACAACTGATGCAACAGGTGCCTTTACTGAGCCATTACCACCCGGCTGTTAGTCTCAACGCGAGTCAACTCTTATCAGCAGAGCCCATTTCATCATCAGTCGACTTGACTCACCACACACTCTCGAACTTCCTCGACAAATTTGTATACCGTCAGCCCAAGAAGAACCTCACTCAAAAGGGCTCTTCTATCATGCAGCCCGATCTCCATTATCGGCTGGCCGACGTCGTCAAACGTCGCGCTAATCATCAGACCTCTCTCGATCAAAACGTTCCCGTGAATTCTAAGAGCTTCTTGAGTCGTAAAGGAGAAGAAATTCCTGCTGATGAGGTAAGCAGACTCTGACGTTATGTTTTCGCATTATGTTGCAACAATAGAAATCGTTCTTTTGTACACCCTTCCGGTTGGCTATGATACAAAACCTGACCCATTTTACTCTTCAAGGTATTCTTTCACAAGTTCTTCCAGAAGAAAGAGATCATCGAGCTTAAACACAAGAAGCAAAAAGAGCGACAAAAGTCTAAGAAGTCGATCACAGAAGACAATGATTTCGGAGGGAAAGGAGGATCGGATGATGGTTCGTCTGAGGATGAAGCCGAGGAAGGTTCAGCCCTACCAGGATATGATGATGATGATAAATCGACGGAAGAGAACGACGAGGATGAGGTTTGGGCGGCGATGAAGTCGTCTATGGGCAAGGAGTTGAAACGGGCGATGCCGGACGACGAGTCGGAGGACGAATGGTCGGGCATGGACCCTGCAGAGTTCGAAGATAGCGATGATGACTCGGAGGACGGTAAGCTGAAGCAGCTCTTGGCTGACGAAGAAGACGATGAGGTTTCCAGCGATATCCCAGATGATCCACCTGGGTCCTCATTCGACAACGAGGAGATCAGCGTCTCCGGCTTGGATGATGATGATGATGATGATGAGAACCCATCGGCGGAGGAGGAAGACTCAGAAGCAGAGATCTCTTCTCTCAAAAATACCATTGATTCCCGCAAACGTAAACCCTCTTCATCCCTCGTTAATCCACCCAAAAAATCCACCACGAAATCAGACAATGGACGGGCCTCCAAGAAACGTAAAACTTGGAAAACTTTGCCTACCTTTGCCTCCGCGGATGATTACCAACACCTCTTGTCTGATCCCGAGTCTTCAAATTAGTATCTATTGTTATTCTTCATTTTCAATCAAACCATTTCTTATTTCATCTTCCTCCCCCTGCAGGCCTTTGGGCTCTGATCTAGAAGTTTATCAATGTGGTGGACCATAGTATGAGGGAGCTGTTGTATTGATCCATGAGCACTACTAATCAACCACCCTGCAAGCCACAAACATCTGTCACCTAGTTAAGCTCTATAGTTTGTGTATCAGCACAACTGAAGTTGTGAGCATTACTTGCACCATCTTCATTTTACAGTCTCTACATCCTGAGGGGTTAGGAGGTGTGACCAATGAAGTTTGGATATGCAAAAACAGAGCAGCTTTATGAGTCAAACCCAGAAGTCTATAACACAGGTTGATTTGGAAGTTAGCTAAAGGGTGTGCTATGCACCATGCCAGTTCTACTTTGTCTTTAAAGTAGGATTCTGAAAACTTATTAGCCTTATTATGAAATTTCCAGCATTCTTAGAAGAAAAAAAAATTGAAATAATTTTGGGATATCTGTCTCTTCCACTCTCAGATTTAACTTTCTTGTTCCCTCACCAAGTGATAATATCCTCCTCCTCTAACAGGCTATGTGGCTTCTTGGAAATGGCATGGAATCAGGGGGTGTGATATAAGGGTTGTACACTAGTAGGTATTATGACTACATTTTACCTGTCCTTTCTGTCACCTTCCTTCCCTGTAAGGCAAATGGGGGCCTGCAGAGATGGATATGCAAAACAGCTGGAGACAGCTTTGAGGGGGTTACACTGGGGCAGACTAGCCATAGGGCCACAGCCTTAAGGGTACCAAGGGTCCAACACAGATATCCCATTGAAAACACAGGGACAGAGGAGAAGGGGATATTGGAGATGGCAAGGGTATCAGAACTTCAGAGGGGTGTAGGCAGGGAGAGGATATGATGTAGGGTCAGAGGCAGGTGGGAGGTGTGTGAAATTTGTGTGGATGATGTAGAGGGTGGATAGGTGTCAAGATAGTGGTGCAGAATCGGGTGGGAATGGGTTGGTTCTTTTAATTTCATGTATCATACCATTACCAGATTATTCTATCATTAACTTATGTCAGAGAATTACAGAGTATGATTTATCTATTATCATCATTACTTGTGTTACTATACCTGTTATGGAAAAACCCTGTCATGGGTACTAAGGCAGATGATTAGTGTAGTGGTTTGAGGACTGGAAGACTTCCTGTCAAGATCTACAGACCCTACAGAGCCTGATCCGCAGCCTCTTTGGCCAAATTTCCGCAGGTTTTGCAGCTCTAAGTTAACATCTGCAGGGGTTGGAGATTTGAAGCAGAGTCCTCCACTGTTCCGTCGGCTAATATAATTTGGCAACCAAAGTTGATGACATGGAGCACAGACTTGAATACAACCTGCTTCCCTCAAAATAAAAAAGCACAATCAGAAGTATAGCAGTTCAAAACAAGCAGCCAACATTTACATATTCATGCATTTATATATTTATTCAAAGGTTCTTTTTGTTTGAACCTTTTTGTAGTATTTGTTGTCGGTCATG
Organism: Puccinia hordei; assembly: GCA_007896445.1. Lineage (NCBI taxonomy): Eukaryota > Fungi > Basidiomycota > Pucciniomycetes > Pucciniales > Pucciniaceae > Puccinia > Puccinia hordei. Next base: position 67,024 of record RDRW01000299.1, read on the forward strand.
TGTGTGATCCAAAGGAACGAAGAAAGAAAGAAAAAAAATACAAATTTTCGTTTGTTTGTTTTTCAGGAGATCAGATAATAACATATAACAGGGATCGGGAGATAAGAAGAAGCGCCAGAAATGAAGGAGATACATGTATCGGCTGCCTGCGTTTCCGGTCCTTCTTTAAGCTCTTGATTTTCTGTTGATTTTTGTTTTTTGAGAGATTTCCGAGGAGCGACAAAAGCAACAAACAATGTTGGTCAGTGCATGTGATCACGATAGGAGTGGTGAACAGATCAATGAGAATGTTTTGGGTGTAAAAAAAGAGCAAGGCAAAGAGTCGGAAATGATCTAGCGCAAACCTACCTGAACTCAGCTTCTGCCGTCACAGCGGCATCCTCAACCTCGCCAATCAAACCCTGAAGCGCATCACTGGCGGCCAAATGATAGGCTTGCTGAGCTTTGACGAGTTGAGCGATTGCCCGGATAGGTTCGGGCTGAACGAGTCCTCAGATCGTCAGATCAGTCAACTGAGTCTATGGATCGACCGGTAAAAAATGAACTTACATCGTCCAGGACACGCTTCATCAACTCGATCGCTTCCTCTGTCGCTGCCACTAGCTTTTCTTCCGCATTGTCTACTTCTATACGTGACTGTTCTTTCTTGGGTCCCCCAGGGGCATTCTTCTGAGCCAGCCGGGCCGCATCGAGCGCCAATCTATGAAGTGGTGCAAGACGTAACATCAGTTGACCCTCGTTCAAATAAGGGACGTAAATCGTTCTCTATGAAGAGGAAAAAAAGTAGATGGGTCGGTATTTTTGGTTGATGCTGTGTTTGGTGATGTACCTAGCACTTCGGACGTTCTGTCGACTTTTCATGGCCGCTTGAAGGCCAAGATTGAGGCTAGTTTGCCAAGGTTGCAAAAAGCCAGTTTGAATAGCACCATCTTGAGCCAATCGTTCGTCGCCGATCCGAGCTTGAACCATGGCATATGATTTGAGGACCTTGGCCATTAGGCTGGTGATATTTCCACCGGAGTTGTCAGCAATAGAATTCGAGGAGCCGGGTGAACCCAGCTCGAGAGCGCCTGAGGTGGCCGCGCGGGCGAGTGCATGGGATAAGGTTTTGTGCTCGGTTGGGGCCTTGTCGGGTACTTCGATCGGCGGTAAATTAGTACCTAGTGTAATTTTAGGAACGGGGGGGGGATCGGATTCCGGTAAGTATGTCAATCAAGCCTGTACTGGATGAAAACGAAGCAGCATGGAAAGACACAGAATCAAAAAGAGGTACGGCAGTATACCTTTGGTCGCAGCAGCAGCCCAGCTGGTCAGAGTGTGAGAAATGTTGGTGGCGGTCTCAGTCAAAGATTCGTTGATTTGAGTCGGGTAATCGTACGGCTCAGTATCTGTGAGTGGGCGAAGGAATCACCGGATGATCAGATGGCGGAAGACCTGCAGAAGGATCTTAGGAGTGGACTAACCGTAGACCTTCGCGACACGGAGCAGTGAGGAGTGAGTATTGCGCAATGCGTCAACTCGGCGTTCCAAGTCTTTGTATTCCTCTGGAAGCTCTGTTGATCGACAACGCAGTGGGGACGAAACACGACTGAGTTCAAGATGAGACTGTCCAGCAATAGCCCGATAAGGATGGTGTTGATAATTGAGCTGAGCTGTTACCTGTTACATCATCCTGGTCCAAAGTACCAAGACGCTCGCGTGCAGTTTGGCTAAATTCCTATGATACACGTAAAGCAGAACGAGATGGAAGAGATTAACTTCAACCAAATACGCTAACTGAGATATCATTCTGGTTGATAAGGAGGCGAATACTGACGGCAAAGCTTTTGGAGAGTTTACCGGTTTGTTCGGTGATATTTAATCCAGCAACGCCCTGTTGTACGTTTTGGCCGAGGTTACCCAAGGTAGATTGGATGGTCTGGAAGAAGAGTGCCATCGATCAGTTCGAGTAGTCCGATCGAGTTATTCTAGTCTGATTGAAGGGGGGAGACTGGGCTAACCTTCCAAGACATGGTCCTGAGTTCTTGTCTTCTTCTGAATGTTCAGTGTGAATTTTTTGATTTTTTGAGTTTTTTAGAAGGTTAATGTTTGATTTGTTCCAAAGGCTGTGAAGTGACAGCAGGGATGCCCCCCTGGCATGTTCGGGTACATGTGTACTCAGGATTATGTAAGCCAACTTAGACATTGCCCAACACAAGTCTCACTGGGGAAGAATATAGGATTCATCGAGACTCGAGTAGAGATGAAAGGGAGGACTGAAGAATCTCAGACCACAGGGTTCCTATTAGACCTTGAACACTTTTCCAAAACTGGTTCTGCGGCTATCTGAAGTTTAAAAAACTATACATGCTACTATTGGGGTCTGCAAGTCATTGATAGACTGGAATGAGTAGACTCAGTACTTGAAAACCATTAGATTTGGAAGCCGTCAAGTTTAATTCGATGACCATAAGATGGAAAGGGGATTTCCAAACACAATAACTAAGTATTGATTCGAGAACCATGTACAAAAGCTCTCAACAGTATTTTTATGACCAAGTGAAAGGTATTTCTACTTAATTTCTGAAATGAAGTGTGTTATGTCATTTTCCCATGACATTTTCTACTTACATATTTCTCACACTCTATATATATATATAGTCTGTGATTTTATGGTTTTTGGTCTCTCACCAACCCAAGTATGTACATAGATTTTACCTATAAATAGACCACTTACCAAAATATATTTTCCCCTTGGGGGAGTTTCCGGTTCCAGCTTTATCCAGCGCTGGAACCCGCGGGGTTCCCGGCAACTTTATTCCCGCCCGTCAAAATCCCGGCGGCATGCCCGCCCGGCGGGTACCATCCCGCGGGATTCGGGTACGCCCCGCGGGAATATCCGGGACAGCGGGAATACCCTGCTTACCCGCGGGACACGGGAATACCCTGTGTGCGGGACAAGTCGAGCGGAAATCATTCAATTATCTACTCAAGCTTCTCAACCCGGCAACCCTGAACATGGAGTTTGGCCAAAAAACAATTGCAAAAGAGGTCGACATGTTATATTTTGCTCATAGGAACCATCTCAAGAAGACGCTCAGTGGTATGAAGTACCTTTCTTACACTGTCAACGCTTGGACCTCCCCGAATTCAAAGGCTTTCTTGGCCATCACTGTTCATGGAATCACCTCCGATTGGAAGATGTTGGATGTACTTCTTGGTATGCCTACCGTACATGGCAAGTAATTAATTACCAATTCATTAGCTCGGTGATGTGATGTTCTAATATTCTCTTATCTCTTAGGACGTCACACCGGTGCCAATTTTGGAGAAATGTTTGTGGAGCATCTCGACAATATGAATATAGCAAATGCTCTTTGCTGTATTACAGCCGACAACGCATCCAACAACTCGACGCTTTCAACCCGAGTTGAACAGAAGCTGGACAGCATTTTTCACGCGGACACTCAACTCTTGGGGTGCATGGCCCATGTCATCAACCTAGCCATGCAAGATGGCCTTAAGGTCTTTGGCAACTGCAGATACAATGATACAGAGAAGGAACTTACCACCAACCAGATGGATATCAACACTCTTGTTGATCGACCAGATGGAGCCGACGTCAATCTTCAAACTGTCATTTCTCGTATTCACGGACTTGCCACTTATGCTCAATATTCGCCTCAGCGCCGCGAGGCTTTTCAAGTTGCAATCAACTTTGTAAACAGTCAATCTTCCACAAGACGACCGGTTAACGACATTACTCTCATACGGGATGTTTGCACCCATTGGAACTCGACTTTTCTAATGCTGAAGCAAGCTCTTAAGCTGAAGCAAGTCTGCCAAACATACTGCAGCACTAACCCGGAAGTCTCCAAGTTTTCACTCAGCAAGGTTGAGTGGCAAAAAGTCAAACAGATGGCCAAGTTCTTGGAGCCACTCAACGATGTGACCAAAATTCTATGTCGCTCAACCTATCCGACTTTAACGGTCTCCCTACCGATATACATATCGCTTATCAAGGCTATCCATGATGTCCGACAAATTTACGACTCTTCTCAGCTCATTCCAGCCGCCGACAAGATGGTCAAAAAATTATCCAAATATCTGACCCTTGCCTTGAACAAGCCTGCTGCAATATGTGCGATGATACTCGATCCTTGTGTCAAGCTGAGCTACTTTGACAGGAATCATTTGTTCTTCACCAAACACGCCATCTCTACAATAACTCCTGAGTCCGCATTAAGAATATTCAAATCTGAGGCAAAGAAGTATGATCAAAGTCTGTCTACATTGGACTCATCGATATCAACTCCCGCGCAAACCCAATCAACACCTTCCCAAGACAAGGCCAAGACCAAGAAAAAAAGAATGACGGCAATTGAGGCGGATATTTTTGGCAAGGCCACAGTTGCCAACGACTTGGAGGCAGAGATTAACCAGTACTTAGCCAAAGTGAACAAACACCACACCAGCAATATCCTTTATTACCGGTCCAAACACCAGAAGGTATATCCATCTCTGGCCTTGATGGCCAGATGCTTCCTCAGAATCCCAGCAACCAGCGCTCCTTCCGAGCGTGTTTTCTCTCGCTCAAAAACGATTGTCGGATTGCAAAGACACAGTCTCAGCGGGCGTGCAACCAAGCACCTCCTTTGTGTGAAGGAATGGTACCAAAAATTTGAAGAAACACTTGAATCATTGAGTAATCAACACTCATATCCTCAAGCTGACGATTACAAAAAAAGCAGTGAGGAGGATGTTGAAGATGACAGTGATATTGATTCCAACTGACTCTCCTATTCTCATTTCTTTTTTTTTATTTGTAATTTTATTCTACTCTCCACTGCCATACACGCAATATAAACAACTCTGCTATGTTTCACCTCCCCGCGGGGTACATTTCACCTTCCCGCGGGGTACATTTCTCCTTCCCGTGGTGTACTTTTTGCCTTACCGCGGGGTAGGCTTTGCGTACCCGTGGGGCATACCCCGCGGGTATGCCCTGCTGGTCCGGGTACGGGTCCCAAAGCGTACCCGGACCGCTGGCCGGGCCCGGTCCACCTTAAGAAGTGGACCAAAGCAAGTCCCGCGGGGTATGCCGCGCGGGTATGCCCCGGCTGCCCGGGTACGGGTTCCAGCGCTAGCTTTATCAAAGTGTGCGTATCAATTGAGTAAGTTTTGAGCACATATTCCAGATTCTCTGGTCCATGTTACTATTCTCCACATATACAAGAAAGTGAAAGCTTCAAGCATTCAACATATTTCAATCCTTTGAGGCTAGTGTGGAATTTGTGTGAATTAGCAAAGGAGTGCATGAGAATGCAATGAGAGTGTGTTTTTTTTCTTTAATTTGACTGGGAAAGATATATTATCAATCATATATCATCTTTGATTATCACATTTATACATATGCAATTAAACTTCAACCAGAAGGAGATCCTTCTGGTAAAAAAGGTCATGAAACCTCTTTCACCAGAAGTAACCACTACAAGAACAAATCTAGAAACTGACATAAGTTGACATTCAGAAACTCGCAAAAAGCTTGGAGTGATACTCAAGCCTTTCACAAATCTTGTTTCAACCAAGCTGCAATGCACATTCACTGTGCATAAAAGGGTATGTACTATGATTTAATCATATGGACTTACAGTGGCAGTTGCACAGGAGTATTCTGTATGTCAACTACTTGCAGTTTCTAGATTTTTTCTTGTAGTGAAACATTGGGCTGATACACTATGCTACTATTATTTTTTTTAAAAAAAAAGCATGAGCATACCCCACTTTTTTTGTAACACTGGCAGTGAAGCATTAAAATAATTTCAGTGATTTTACACCATGCTGCACTAGAGCAGTTTTAGTAGAAAAAGAAACCTAAATTCTTCTGTAAAGGGCTTTTTTGATGGCTAGAATGCAGAGCCAGAAACAAATATGCACAACTTACCAGGAAAAAACAATGATCACTTGGGGGCAAGTGAAATTTGGACAACTTCACTCATCTATCCTCCATCTATCCACTGCTACTCCTTGAATTACTTTACAACACAATTGGGTATTCATTTTTCTACCTTGCACAACCAGAAGCTGTGCCTGCTCATAACAGCTCTTTCTGCCTTCTGTGCATATAAGTTTTGGGTAGCTGCTCAGCGCTTCTTAGCTTTGATTAAAATAGGTACATAGCTCAGTGGAAACTTCATTCCCACCCTCATTGATGTGCCTTCCTTCTGCCCAACAGTCATGTCTGAGCTGCACCAGATTGAACACTGAACTGCACCAAACTGAACACTGAGCTACACTAGGGGTAATAATGAGCTACCAGAGTAAAAACTGAGCTTAGCCAGGGGGAATATTGAGCTATGCTAGAGTGAACACTTATAAGCTGTGCCAGACTGAACAATCATCTGTGCCAGAGTTTGCACTTAGCCAATTTGCTAAAGTTACTCCTGAGCTCAGCCAGGAAAAACTGATGACCAACAGAAAAACATTTCACCAGTGAAAACTGAGCAGAATCAGTGAAACTGAGCAGAATCAGTGAAAAATGAGTGGAATCAACAAAAAATGAGTGGAATCAGTAAAAAAATAGCAGAATTAGTAAAAATATGTGGAATCAGTTAAAACTGAGCAGGATGTGGAAAATGCAAAGAATCAGTAAAAACTGAGCAGAATCAGTGGAAACTGAGAATAATCATTGATAACTGAGCAGAATCATTGGAAACTGAGAAGAATCAGTGGAAACTGAGCAGAATCAGTGGAAGCTGAGCAGAATCAGTGTGAACTGAGCTGAATCAGTGAAGTTTTATCTGAGCAAGTGGAAAAGGAGCTATTAAATTGAACCACCAGTGAGAATAAAATATACAGGAAGAGTAAGATTGGAGAAGATTTGGAGCTGCAACCAAAGTTGCAGAATGTCACTTTTCATCAAGTGCGCATTGTTTCTTCCTAGTGACTGTTAGTGTAGCTGGCCCAGAAAAAAGAATTGCTTCTGTACAAAGAGTTTCTGCAACCTCTTTAACCCAAATGAAATCCCTGAAAGTTTATTCAAAATATTTGAATGAACGTGGACCCTTGTATAGCCTCTTCAACCAGAAGGGAGCCCTCTGGTTAAAGTGTTGTTGCATATTCATACAACCACTGCAAAACATTCTGCTTCAGCCGTCAACATTTGAAATTTGGAATACCTTGATCTAGCTTTGGTCTTACTTGAAGGTTAATTTTGGTCTGCAGTGATGATGCATCACTAAAAGTGCCTAATTTTAATTGAAAAAACCTTGAATTCAAAGCTCTTGCATTACAACTGGTGGAAGCTGGTGTAGATTTTCTTTCAGTGACATAAACATATATGTATATATTTTATACATATAAAGTGCAGTTTGGTTTGACATTGCACACTGTGGGGTAAAAACAGCCAAAAACAGTAAAATTGACTATAAGAGACAAAAATCAGATGTTGGAAATCAGGCTACAAATAATGCCAACAGGTGTTTACAAATCTGTGTGTGTAATACACACATTATAGACATACACATATTGGTATATATGATACACACATATGTATGTGCATACACATATGCATGAAGTGTTGTTGCATCTGCATGAAGTGTTGTTGCATCTGCAATAGAGCCTGAAATTCAGTTTCTCTTACATCACTATGTGTATGTATATAAACTGCAAGAAAAACTGCTGCAACTCCATCAGTCAATATTTAAGAGCTTTGATCTTACTCCAACTGTAATCTGAATATCTTTGAAACAATATTGGATGCATAGTGAATGTACATGATGCACAGTTACTGTGAAATTAAAGTAACATTTAATTCAGCTTCAAGTAAGAACAAAGCTGGGCTGAAGTATACCACATGTCAACTAGTGACAGTTGAAGCAGTTTTTTTTACAGTGATACAGATGTGTGTGTATGAACAACACACATATTTATTATAACTTTGGCAAGTTACAGGGGGGGGGAAGTGTGAGAATTTAAGCCAGAACAGTATGCAGAGAAGATAGATGAGGAGGTGAACAGACTCAGGTTGTATTTTCATCAAATGAGACTCAAGAGTGGCACCAGAATAAGATGAATGAGAACTAATTACTTTAATGCCATTTGGCTAGGCTTAGTTTATATAGACTAGATGCAAGTGTCCAACCTGTGGTTGTGATCAAGTTGAATATTTAGTAGCATGGATATTCAGTTTAGATACATATATTTCAACTTGATACTATGGCAGAGAAGACCTTTCATAAAGTATTACAAAAATAAAAATAAAAATCAAATAAGAAATGGATAACAATACAAAAAAACAAAAATGGAAGTTAGAATATTGGGTGTTGATAGACACACGCTAACTCCAACTTTCACACCATTTTGTCTTGGTGTGCGGGGCCTACACACCAAAAAAAAGGGTGTGTGGGAGTGCACACCAATATTTGGCGAGCAGGTCCCGCACGCCAATTTTTTGGCAGGGATATACACACATATATATCACATAATCAAACCGGTTGACAGGTTCAATTACATGAGCAATTCCCCACACGCCAATTTATGGCATGTGGGAAACCTCATCAGCCGGCCAGGAGGATTGCCTCCTGGCTGACAAGGTTGTATAACCTCATCAGCCAGGAGGAACTCCTCCTGGACAACAAGGTTGTATAACCTTACCAGCCGGGAGGAACTCCTCCTGGCCGGCCAACAAGGTTTCCCACACGCCAGAAATTGGCGTGTGGGGACTTGCTCACGTAATTGAACCGGTCCACCGGTTTGATTACGTGATATATATGTGTGTATATCTCACATGCCAAAAAATTGGTGTGTGGGACCCGCACACCAAAAATTGGTGTGCACTCCCACACACCCTTTTTTTTGGCGTGTAGGCCCCGCACGCCAAAAAAATGGCATGCGGGTCGGCCTTGGCGTTGTGGGAGAACTTATATACCAGAGGTGCAGCACTGAAGCTGAGCCCGCAGCCGCGGGCTCAGCAGCAGGCTGAGGCTGAGGTAAGGGGGTACTTTCCAAATGTCATCGGACATTCCGCGGGGAAAAGCACAGGGCGCAGCATGTGACATTCTATAGTTGGCGCGGACAATTGGTTGGGCGGACGAAGGCCGCTCCAGTATGCGCGATGTAGGGGACCGGGCGGAACCACAGGGTTCGGGGCGCCAGGCCCGCAAGCGGAGCGGGGGCAGAAGGAGCGGAGTTGTGCGCAGGGGAGCGACAGATGGCTGCGGGGGTCAACGGGGTATAGCAGTCAGGGACAGGCTGTGGTGCAATGCGGGATTGAGGAGACAGGCAAGTAGGGCTCCAGGGACAGTACCGGGGATTGCGGGAAATGATTGGGGGACTGTTGTATAAATAGAGTGTTGTACCAGGGTTGCGGGATCTTATCTTATCTTATCATCGAAGTAGATAGCTATCAACTACAGCGCATATAAGAAATCTTCTTGTTTTAGAACTCTCTCAGCGACTTTCAGCGTGTGCGGACAAGCGGAACTGTGAAGGGCAACATCAGGAAGACAAACGCAAGAGGAACGGTCCCCTTGCTAAGTATAAGGTGTTGCAGGGAATCCAGTAGATTATCTGCTAACAGTTGTTCATCCCGCAGAGGAAATCAAAGAACCACCGGAACCAACCAGGAAGCAGGGCAACCTACCATTTCTGTCACCGAGGTCGCCATTATTTCCACAGCGTGCTTCTATCAACGCCCTAGAATATTATTTTATATTCTGAATCTACACTCAAAATAACCTTGGGTACCCCACTTAACTCCTATGTCTCACCACTTGTTTACATAATTCAAGATTAAATATTTACCAGGGACTGATCTAAAGAGGAAGTACCTGTATGTTTACATGTACATCCAAATGTTTTTATACCCCATTTCACTGCCAGTAAAATTTCCTAGGATGAAGTCATCCCAGTTAAACTGGGATGCACTCAACCAATTTAAACTTGGTTGAAATAAACTGATTAATTGTATATCCAAGGGACCCCCCTTGGTTTTATATTTCATTGGTTGAGGTCAACCTACTTTAAATTGGTTGTTTTTATCCTAGTTTAACTGGGATGAACTCATCCTAGGCAATTATGCTGGCAGTGTTTCCACTGATGAAATGGTGGTGCTTTGTGTACCTTAGGAAATAAAATAGTGAGGTGTGGTTTTCTCCAAGCCTGTATGCTTCAGACTGTGAAACATAGCAACCCTTGGGGCAAATAACAAGCCCAAATTGATAAATTCTAAGCCCAGCTCTCAAGCTGGCTCCTTTGGATAGAAGCAGACACCAAGGCCAGTGCATTGTCTAGTAAGTAAAAAAAGCACCCCAGTACACTCATTAAATATGTTACATATGTAATAAGAAGTACTGGGGATGAAATTAAAACATACTATAATATTGAAATAAAGAAAAAATATTATATACATACATACTACACGTAACAAGCCTAGTACTTACCAATGTGGAATATCCTGTGGCACATTTCCACAGAATAAAACCACAATTTAGCGCTCAAGCTGGCTCCTTTGGATAGAAGCAGACACCAAGGCCAGTGCATTGTCTAGTAAGTAAAAAAAGCACCCCAGTACACTCATTAAATATGTTACATATGTAATAAGAAGTACTGGGGATGAAATTAAAAATACTATAATATTGAAATAAAGAAAAAATATTATATACATACATACTACACGTAACAAGCCTAGTACTTACCAATGTGGAATATCCTGTGGCACATTTCCACAGAATAAAACCACAATTTTTATCAGGTAAACTAATAAATGTGTAAAAATCTGCAAGTATTGTTCAAAATTAATATAATAAGACTACAGAGTGCCTCTGAAAACTGATGTAAGAATTCTGTGACGTACTCTTGAAATGGTACACTTATTCTTCCTCTGTTTCTCACTTGAACTATCTCCGGATGAATCACCAATCCCTTAACTTTTCACTCTGTTCAAACATCACTCAACTCTCAATCACACTCCTCTATTCAACCTCACTTCCAATACTTCTTTTTTCCCTGTCTTATTCCCTATCTTCCATATCTTGTCTTCTCTATTACTCTACCCTTTCAACCTTATCTCTCAAGTTCACAAACCAAATCCCTCAGTCCAACCTTAACTTCAGTCACACAATTCCTTCCTAGTATGATCTCCTTTCTACTCACTCTACAATATCAATTACTGAATTCTTCACTTTATTTTGCTTTACTGTCCTGTTCTGTTGAATCATTTTCTATTATAAATAACTATGTTATGCAAAAGTGTAAGTTATCTCTATCTTCCTTTTCTTCTTCATTTTCCTGATTTTATCTAACCTATGTTCATCTCAAAATAGCTTTTGCTACTTTTCAATCTGCAATTTATTCAAGTTAAAAGTCACTGATACCCAAGGCTCAAGCCTCTTTAGTGTTAGAATTTGACCCCATGCCCAAAAGTGGGCTTATTTATAGTTATCTTCTTTCATCATTTTATGTTTCTCAGATAGCTAGTCCCTCACCTTAGGCCCCCTTTTCATATTGTTTTTCCTTTTTCCCCACCAGAAATACAAACTGCACTTAGTTCCAAGCCCATGATAGTCAGACCAGCTCCACTGGGGACTGATTATATGCTGATCTGAGTCCCTGATCATCTTGTGCTTTTGAAATTCTTAGCTCATCTCATCCTCTCCCTGACCCTTAGGCCTTATTTATTCAATGTAGTGTCACCAGGTGAGCCAAAACCTGGCCAAAGCGCCCAAATTTTGGCCCTTGGAACCCATGCATGAAGTCCTCAGAGGAATTCAAGGGCTATATAAAGCGCTCATAATCCAACAAGAAACAGATTCTCAAGCTTCTAAATAGTTATTAGACTCTTACCCACCTTTTACAATAGTATACTATTGGGAAATTGCCAGGTAAGGCCCTTAGTATTTATTCTTCAGACTTAAATCCTCCCAGAAACTCTACAGTTTCCATCCATCCTTCCCAAACTCCTTTCCAAGGGCTTCCAAGTTTCCTTCTTCCATTCTCAATATATTCAATTACCACCAGGATTATTACTAGTAAGTATTTATCATTCACCTCTGGCATTAATTACATTAATTATATTAGTATGATTATTAACTTTTTCACTATTTGTTTTAGCCATAATTCCCAATTTTTTATTGGAATTATCCTCATTATTCCTCACTTCAGTGTTTTAAACTCTTCATTATCTAATCTTGCAAAATTTCAATGTGTAGCTAGAAGAATAACTCCTTGACATCATGAAGGCTGACGAAAATGTGTGACCATAATGAATGCAAAGACAAGCTTTTCTAAAAGCACTGATAAACTGTACTAATTAGGATTCCTGTTTTACTGAAAGATTCATGTCCAGAGTAAAAGAGTTTGAATCTTTTGTTGATTGCAGATAAGAGCCAGTGTACTAATACAAGAAAAACATTGGATTAGAACTAGAATGAGTAGAGAATGAGAATGAGAATAACCAACATTTGTGAGCAGAGAGATATGTGAATAGGCGGTGTGATAGATGAGAACTGAGGAAGATAGGACAATTAAGGAGAGACTGTAGAATAAGAGTTAGTGATTTGAAAGAGTTGAAGAGAAGAGGATAATATCCCAACAGGCAAGGACAGGAAAAGGATGATTGAAGAAAGAAGGAGAAAGAAATGAGGATTGAGGAGGAAAGAAGAAAAAATAAAGAAAGGGAAGAATAGAGCGGATGAGTTGAGAGTGAGAAGGGATGTGATGGATGAGGTGGTTGTTTATTGGTTGATGATTCATTGAAGTTTGATTTCAGGAGAATTCAAGTATGAATGTGTGTGTGTAAATGATTGGAGCAAGAAGGAAGAAAGGATAGAGAGGAAGAGGGTTTGGACAGATGTCACAGATTTTCAACAATGATATTCTTACACAGACATGCATATATTAGAAAACCTAATAGGCCAGAATGATCAAAGATATTTGAGGGGGAGAAAATGATAAACTGTGATTTCTTGATGTGATTAAACATACAGCCAATTTTCAACAGGAAGGAATGGAAAAAAGGATGAAAAGACTCTGGTGAAACTTATGGGAAGGGTACAATCCCACAGCTCAAATTATGAAAACTAATGAGGTCTGGTTACCTGATCTAGGCTAGTATAAAATTCTGCCTACAAGTGATCATATTGTGGCTGAGAAGAAACTTCATAAAAAATCAAGTTCAGTAATTTACTATCACCAAAAAAACACAATTATTACTTGTGTAAAAGTGACATCAGAAATCATAAAGGGGCCTTTTTACTTTTTTATGTCACCTTTAGACAAGTGATCATTGTTTTGTTTCCTGGTGTATGGATTTAGACTAAATATGAAGACCAATTGAGGAATAAACTACCAATCAAGTTCATGTGACTAGTTGATTACATGGAGTGTTTATCTGTGCTATAAGGATTAATAATTATGCTAAAAAAATGAAAACATTTTTTTTTGAATAATATCATTTAAAAATAAGAGAGACAGAAGAAAGAAGGAATGATTGGAAATCCAACAATATTTATATACATACACCAAAAGGGGGAGGGTGTATGTGTATCAAAACCCTGTCTTGAGGTGTGGTTTTTCACTGGGAATTGGCAAGTTTTAGATTGCATTTAATGGATTGATTGTGGGGTTCAAATTTAATGGCCTTTGGGGATTGTATTTGGATTGGATTTGTGGTGGCATGGGAGCAGAAAAACAACTGGAAGGAGCACTCTGACATGGGACTGGTGGAAGCCCATTTAACAGGTTTGGTTATAAGTTTTTGTGTTTCATCCCAGCCTGGAATTGCACTCTCCCAAGATTCCTCAGGGTCTATTGCATCATTCACCCTGTCTTCCTAAATTTACACAGGTGCACCATCACTGTTCCTTATAATTACGAATGAAATCAGTTGCACTTTTCGAAAAAGCCAAAATAGAAGGTAAAGAAGACTTACCTCTCATCATGACTCTTAATTTGGAATCATGATTATTGCTGGGTAGGTTGATGAGAGAAAAGGTTTAACTTGTCCTTGGATTTATACATATACCACCTTTGCTTCACAAACGCAAGCAGGGGGCTCACTCTTGCCGTTTTTTTCTTCTCATCCAATCTTTCGAACTTGGTTCTTAAGGATCGGTGATTGATTGTTTTGAGGTGCGTACAAGTTGGAGTACAGTTCCTCGACTTTTTTCTATTGCCGACTCCCTCCCCAAAGGGAGGACCTTTCGGACCAGTGCCATGGAGTCGGCATGGCTGTAGCCCTGAGATCCTGGGGAACGTCACCGACACTCTTTGGGCGACTTTTTTTTTTTTTTTTTTTGGCTCTGACACTGGCTTTGGCCTTGTCTTGGGGTTAGGCTCGTCGGTTGGGTTTTGGCCTGGTTTGATTGCCTTCTTTTGATTTTGTTTTGCGCCATGGTATTTCAAGGTAAAGATAGCAGAAGGATGTGATTGATCTGGGATGGTATAAGAACCCTTCTGTTTTGTTAGACATCCTCCTCTCTTTTCTTACAGATGGTATGTTGATTACTCTTCTGATATTCTAGCTGTGTTCTTGCTACTTGGGATCCAGCCAAGTTGGTGTTAATAGTTTTGTTTGTTTGTGAACTGACTGATGAGAAGATTGATGCTATGAAGTACATGACCTGGTGGTGCCAGGGTGTTGTTGATTTGATTCTGGAGTAGAATTTAGTGAAACAAGCTTAAAAAACTATTAGTTTGTTCTGTGTGACTCCGGTCGGGCTTCACAGCAACAATCATATTCTCAACTATGACCACAAAACAAATCAGGATAGCAATCTGTCAATTCGATTCTCACCAACCAACAACGACAGGCTCAACCTTACCAAGCTTACCAGAGGGCCTCAACCTATCCTCCTCTTTCGCTGAACATGAGATCAAGAACTTATCCAAGGCTAAGGAATTCATCACTCGAGCTGCTCAGAACCACGCAGATCTGATCATCTTTCCTGAGTTAAGATGATTCTCATTCAACCCACTTATTTAAAATTATATTAAGAAAAACAGCTGACCTCAAACTCATATTGTATAGGTATTTTATCACTGGGGTAATCGAAAATCATTTACATCTAGCTTCCAAAGAGTCCAAATGGATTAAGGAGTTTCAGAGCTTGGCAATCGAACACCAGATCGACATCATCCCAGGAACGATTGTAGAAGAAGAAGAAAACGACGACAATCTACTCCATCCACCCAACTTATTTAACTCGTATGTGAATTACTATTATTTGTCAAATCAACCTACGTCCCCTCAGCTTCTAATATCAAACTTACTATGCTGATCCTCAGTTGCTTAACTCCCCTGAATTCGTAGAGCTTATTACGTCGATAAATCAGGCCATATCCTTGGGAAATATCGAAAGAAAAACCTGTGGTCTGTGATACTTACATGTCATACGAATTCAAGATTGTTACTTGCAGTACTGATAGACTTCTTTCCCCCCCCCTTTAAGGCACGCGTTAGTCCTACTTTTCTACACTATTGGTCAGATTTCTTATCACGCATGTTTGTTGCTTTCAATCCCACGGCCTTAAAAAATACACACACTCACAGAGAAAAGGTGATCTGTTTGTCTCGCATCATCATTGAAAATCTCCTCCCTAAGCTTGTGCAAATGAGAACAATCATCGGCATTTCCTGATAAATTCTTCGGTCGTACCTGAAACAGTATCTCACGCCATGCCCCAAGACCAATCATGTATTCGAAGCTCTAGGCGGATTGAGAATTGGCATGTTAATATGTAAGTTTTTTTTTTCCACACAACAAGAACACGATGTTTTCTTTTTGATTCAATTGTTCTCACGCAATATATAGGCTGGGATTTGGCATGGCCGGAAGCGTTTCGCGATGTGCGTGCCCAATAATCTTTGTGGTTTGGAATGCATGTCAAAACGAGAGGGATTGATGGTTATAGACGTTGGTGTGTATAGTTGATGAAACAAAATGCAGATATGATCATTGTCCCAAGTTTTTGGACTCTAGACCAACCGGAGTCCAAGATGGTCAAACACGATCCAACGGGTATCAATGAGGCCAATCTAATCGACGGATTAGTGACCAGTAGAGCTCTTGAATCTGAGGCTTGTGTCATTTTTGTCAAGTTGATTTGTTCTTCCACCTCTCTCTCTAAACTCCTAGATACTGATTTTTTTTTCTCGGCAGTTGTGGGGGTAAGAAAGAGGAAGGCTTCTTAGGAAGATCGTCGATCAGTTTACCCTTGAAAGGGCACGTAGCGAACTTTGTTAATCCAGACGAAGAACTCCGAATTGTAGATGTTGACCTCTCTGTCCTAGAAGTTAGTTTAGTTTGAGACCATCCCTCGGCTACATTTCCTTACAACTTTTTCTTTTCAATATTACAAGCCGCTTGACTAATTTTTCCAACTTATCCCCTCCTACTCTGATTGTTTCTTTTCGTAGGATGCCAGGGAAGTTTATCAAGTCCGGGAAGAGTATTGCTTCAAGTCCTTTTGATTTTTTTTCTTCTTCAAGTTTTCCATAACATACTTGTCAGCCTAGAATGACCTAGATGCAACTTCAGCTGATGTACCATGATAGTGTAATAAATCCTAACAAGAGAGCAAAATGCACCGGATTATGGAGAGTTCTTGTCCAAGCATTAGGGATATTCACCGCGACTTCATAAAATTATGAACTACCAAGGTGAAAAGATGTGCACCACCTAAAAATACGAAAAGTAGACCAATAATTCCAAAATGGCACACAAAACGTTACCCTCTCGAAGTACTATGTTTTTTGTTTTGTGAAATTTTATGATTTCAACTTTATGGAGAGAGAAACTAGGGGTGAGGAAGACTCCCCAAGCGACAAAAAAGGCGGCAGGCTAGAAGGAAGGGGACAGACGACAAGAGAGAGGGGTACAAAGAGGATCAAAACGGAAGAACTTTTTGCGGTCAAACTCTTCAATAAATGCATTCCAGGGGGTGTGCTGTTGATCGT
Source organism: Puccinia hordei (assembly GCA_007896445.1). Lineage (NCBI taxonomy): Eukaryota > Fungi > Basidiomycota > Pucciniomycetes > Pucciniales > Pucciniaceae > Puccinia > Puccinia hordei. Next base: position 83,960 of record RDRW01000299.1, read on the forward strand.
CTAAAGGAGATGTCGGGCGACGGAAGCGCACGAGCACCGAGCGCGTCTCTAGCTGGTCACCGTCAGGCTCTATCTTGATGTCCTCATCCCGTACTTCGAACCGCCGAACCCGTTCTCCTTTTCCGCTACTCCCCTTGGTTTGGTACGCTTGAGTCACGCTCGGATTAAATTTGCGGAGGTTTCTGCCCAGGGCATCTAACCGTTGGTTCAGCGTCCTCGCCACCTTTATTTGTTTTTGTTTCCATCCACCAACAATCATGATGAAACCCGGCAATAATGATCAGCAATATTCAAAACCATGATCAAGATTAGTGTTCCAAATGAGTACAATACCTTGAAGATATCGGCCCCATGTTGAAAGAAGAAGAGTATGCTTTGTTGTGTAGCCTCGACTGGCAAGCCAGAGACTTGAACGTAGACGAAGGGCGAGTTTTGATTTTCCAGGGGAAGCGTCTCGGGAACAGAGGCCGGTGGGACCGGCGGTGGGGGTAGAGGTGGCGGGGTAGTAGTGACACGTTGGACGGCCAGACTAGCCAATTTAGCTCTCTTGTCCTGGTGGCCATTAGGTCGATCGGCGACCGTGGGCTTCTGTGGCGTATTGGTAGAGGAGGGCCCGGCCTGGATCCGGCTGTCGTCGTTCGTCATCGGCATCCCCGATGGCTGCCTTCTTTGAGCATCTTCTCGATCCTCATAATCTTCCACGAAATATTCCCCTATCCATGCCCCAGTTTGGTTCCTTGGGTGTTGGTAGGCGTCGGGTTCCAGTGAGTCTGTCCGGGTTCGCCCAGCTTTCTGGTGATTGTGCTCCTGTTGGTTAAGTATTTTCTGTCTGGTCTCTTGTATCCTCCGTCGGATATCTCGGGCTATGTAAGACAAATCATCCGTCAAAAAAAAAAAAAAAAAATGAAAATAACGACAAACAAACAAGACAACGAATGAAAGGGGGGAAGGAATGATAAACTCAACGAATCCGCAGCGGTCTCCTTAGACTCTGGTCGGTCTTAATCGATCTCAGGATGAGCTTCACCTCTTCAGAGAGGGTATTGAACTGACGCGAGTCAAAGTCGGCGACCCCGAGGTGGGTAAGCGAGGCGAGAGTATAGATCAAGCAGCGGTCGCCATGAAGGGCGAAGAGGGTGAAGAGAGAGTAGGGTCGATTAGGCAGGAGTCCCTCAAGTACGCCGAGACTGTTTGGTGGGAAGCTGACGAGGGCATCGATGAGCTGGTCGAGTATTGCGATCTCCTCCTCATCCTCATCCAACCAGTCTTGTGTGCTCAGCTCCCCAGTTCTACCGATCAGATAGTCATCGATCTTGTCCATCCGAGTCTCCGGTCGAAGAACCAAGCTCAGTAGATTCACATAAGCTTGGTATCCACACACTTGATTTGATTCTCGGGTTGACTGGGACATTCAGGTTAAGAGATGGAGATTATATTATTTTTGTTTATCTTGGATTGGATTGGATGATAGATGACACCCAATGGAATGTATCCTTTGTGTACATAAATAAATAAATCAATAACTATTCGTTAAGTTTTTCTTAACATACATACAAAATATAAATCTTGTTAATGATAATTGGTTGTCCACCAGAGGTAAAGATAAACCAACTCTATCGACCTGGCTTGAATATTAAGGAGTCGGCTATAACACACAAAATTTTAAATATTTACAATTTATTTCGATGGCCGCTGGGACTTGTTCCCCTCCTCAGTCCAACTCTATTTCAACCAGAGAGCTCACCGAGGATTCCCCGAAGCTCGATCCGCCCAGTTATAAGTCTCTCTGGATCGGATCCTGTCACACCCCCTGTCACAGCCTATCAGTCCTCCCTATATAAACACCGAGCACTTCGGCTGGCCCGCTTCCAAACTTGCCACCTAGAGAAACAGAACGATGAGCAGCCAACCTATCATACAACAGATACTCAACCACACCTCAACCCTACTACCTTCGATACAGTCCTGGGAACAGTTCAGGGTCGAGAACAAGATCGAACAGAACCATCTCTACTCGGGCTCAAACCTCGATTCACTGTCGATCTTTGAACAACTCTGGTTGAGATGGTACCTCTACTTTCCAAACCCGGTCATTGCCACCGGAATCATGAGCTTCCTCGTCCATGAGGTCAGCAGCCCTCACACACCCTAACTCCAACCCCCACAAAAGAAAAAAACAAAAACAAAAACCTAACGTGTCATCTACAGTTATTCTACTTTGGTCGTTGTATTCCATGGATCATCGTCGGTAAAATCAGAGCATTCGATAAATACAAGCTACAGCCTAATAAACTACCCAGTCGAGAGGATCAATGGAAATGCACCAAATACGTTCTCTGGACTCATTTCACAGTCGAAATCGGCCAGGTACCTAGTCAAAAAAGAAGAAACCCTTCTAACAAATATCGAATCCTTTGGTCATGATTGATTTTTTTTGCTTCTACTTAGATCTGGGGTTTCCATCCTTTAGCTGAATACTTTGGTATGGCCACTCACTCGGTCCCGTTCCCATCGATCGCTACAATGGCCTATCAAATCGCCTTGTTCTTTGTCTTTGAGGAGTTGAGTACTCTCTCTCTCGCCCACTTTCTCATCGGTTTCCATCTCACCTTCCCAGTTCTGATCACCTTACTCGTTCGATCCGTATTTTTCATCCTAAACAGTTTCTTTCATTATTGGGCCCATCGAGCCTTACATCAAGGCCAATTGTACAAGAAGATCCACAAACTTCACCATGAATTTTCAGCCCCATTCGGTCTAGCTGCTGAATATGCACACCCACTAGAGATCCTCATCTTAGGTACCGGCACAATCGGAGGCCCATTACTTTGGTGTGTACTCTCGAAAGGAAACCTTCACATCTTGACGATGTACATTTGGATCGTCCTTCGGCTGTTCCGTAAGCACTCCTCTGCTTATCCCATCAAGAAATTTAACCTTGACTGTCTCTCAAAGGCTACCAAAAGAGTACCCGCCATCTCTGATTAATCTTATCCTAACTATCGAAAAACTTGTTTTCAGAGGCTGTGGATGCTCATTCGGGCTACGACTTCCCATGGTCATTACGTAACATTTTGCCCTTCTGGTCTGGGGCCGACCATCACGATTACCATCACGAAAAGTTTGTTGGATGTTATTCAACGAGCTTCAGGTGGATGGACTACCTCCTTGGAACTGACAAGGGATATCACGAATATCGCAAAAAACAAAAACTTGCCAAACTCAACAAAGAGAAATCCCAATGATTGATGCTTTCTTCTGGTCCACAAAACTTGATACCTCAGTTTCTCTATCCTTTCATTCTGGCTCTGTTCTGTCATTTTTTTTGTGTCATTAGAAACTTAATAAAAACAATCATCCCTGCTCAAGTTATTATCTAGATCTTCACATCAAACATCAACGCTCCAGTACGACCAGTGTTCTATATCATCTTGTTTATTTTTTCTGATTGATTGAGGTTTCTTTTTAAGACCAAGGGGTGGTGGGCATTTCATGGGAGGATCTGTACTCCCTTCTGATAGTCCTATCCCCATCGAATGCTCGCCACATGCTCTGTAGAATACATAACCATTTGGGCCTTGCTTTGACTGTCGTTTCTCAAACCTGGAGTGGTTCTCTCACACCCCCTCAGGGCGGCCTTCTTTCTCATGCATCATGTTAGGACTTTGGGGCACCAGTTGGGTGATATTCATGCTTTGGAGAAAACCAAACCTAGCTCAGTACATCAAACTGAGGTTTGGGTCTCTACTGAGCTGGGAGGGGAGCGGGGGAGTTGAAGAATAACTCGTAGGATCCAGATTATTAAGCTAAGAGCATCCTTACCGGTGCAGCTAGTTTAACGCGCAGCTAAAATTCAAAATTTGCCAAGTTGACTTAGCGCAGCCACTTCAACCACACCGGTAGTGCCTAAACTGCCAAGCCAAAACAGCTAGCTTGACAAACCAGGCTCAACCTTAACAACAAGAAACTCTGGCTAACAAAAACTATGGTCTCCCGGAAACGCCTCCTTGAAGATTTATTTGGATCAGAATCAGAGGACGAAGATGAAGAAATTGACTCTCTTGAACAATCTGAACTGGAAAGCAACAAAGACACAGTTCCTACTCCTATCCCTTGCCGCCGCCCAAATAAAGAAAGATCACATGCAGAAGGACACCAAAAGCTTATGAACGACTACTTTGTTGAAAAATCAACTTATGACAATGAGGATCTCAAACGGCAATTCCGACTCAGTAAGGAGCTCTTCCTGAATATTGTGCGTGATGTTGAATCAGTCTGTCCATACTTTGTTCAGAAACCAGTGAGTTTTTTATTATTATTTATGTCTATCGTGTATTGGATACTCAAACAAAGCGGCTATTTTAGGCCCCAATTATAAACAAAATCTTGAAAAAATCTTGGATTTTGATTTAAATTGGTTTGAAATCAAAATGAAAAGAAAAAATGTGTAATTTTTTTTTTCAAAACCTTTTCAAAACAAGCTCGAAACATTGGGTGCACTTAGGCCCCAATTATAAACCAAGTTTTGGAATTTATTTTCATATGTTTTGAAAATAAACCAAAATCACTTTTGATTCATTTGAATTTCATTTTCATTTTCAAAACCCATTGGAATCATCCCAACCCTCCTCAGAAGGAGGTTTGGGATGATTTGAATTTTTTTGAAATTTATTTGATAGCAAACCAACCCACTGTTGGCAATACACAAAAACAGATAAATTCCTCTGCCCACAAATTAAATTTGCATGTTAGACTTGGCTGCGGCCCAGCCAGCCAGAGGAAGACAACATCCGTCTCATCTGGGCCACACCTACCAGGACCCTTACCATTTACGCCTCTAGTTACTACACCATGGACAGCGGCCCGGATCCCTTTTACAATACGTCGGGACAACTTCAAACTGTGCGAGTTTATAAGTGCACCCAATGTTTTGAGCTTGTTTTGAAAAGGTTTTGAAAATTTGTTTTACTCATTTTTTTTTTCCATTTTGATTTCAAACCAATTCAAAACAAAATCCAAGATTTTTTCGAGATTTTATTTATAATTGGGGCCTGACTTTGCGAATGTAGGGCAGGTAGTTGACCCAAAGTTTGTCCTGATGTATTGTAAAAGGGATCCGGGCCGCTGTCCATGGTGTAGTAACTAGAGGCGTCAATCGTAAGGGTCCTGGTAGGTGTGGCAGATGAGACCGGATGAGGTCTTCCTCTGGCTGGCTGGGCCACAGCCAAGTCTAACATGCAACTTTAATTTTTGGGCAGCACGGTGGGTTGGTTTGCTTTCAAAACATCCCAAACCTCCTCCTGAGGAGGTTTGGGATGTGTCCAATTGGTTTTGAAACTGAAATTCAATTGAAAAATGAATCAAAAGTGAGTTTGGTTTATTTTCAAAACATATCAAAATAAATTCCAAAACTTGGTTTATAATTGGGGCCTCAGTGTGATTTTATAAGTGCACCCAATGTTTTGAGATTATTTTGAAAAGGTTTTGAAAAAAAGTTTTTACACATTTTTTTTTTTTTTTTTTTCATTTTGATTTCAAACCAATTCAAATCAAAATCCAAGATTTTTTGAAGATTTTGTTTATAATTGGGGCCTTATAAACTTGCACAGTTTGATGCGGAGCTGTGTTTGAGATGAAGGAAAATCAATTGGGGGGCCACACTTGTGCTGGATGAATGACTCCAAACCCCCGCCAGAAATGTTGCCCATTCTGCTCATCAATTCTTGCAACGACTTGCTTATGTGGTGTATCTGGGACTACAAAAGCCGCAGGCCAATTCAAGAAATCTACATCCGGGCTCGCCGCCACGCATTCAGACAACCAGACCAATGGGAACCTTGGAACGATACTCGCATTCCACCAATCCAGTTCCTTGTTTGTGGGCAGCGGAATTTATCCGTTTTTGTGTATTGCCAACGGTGGGTTGGTTTGCTATCAAATAAATTCAAATCATCCCAAACCGCCTCCTGAGGAGGTTTGGGATGATTCCAATGGGTTTTGAAAAAATGAAATTCAAATGAAAAATGAATCAAAAGTGATTTCAGTTTATTTTAAAAACATATGAAAATAAATTACAAAACTTGGTTTATAATTGGGGCCTTAGGACTGTACTGGAAAGCTTGGATTATCAAGCTTCCAGAAGATTACATCGGCACTCCAACAGCTAGCATATGGATGTGCAATGGATTCCACCAACGAGTACTGTGGAATTAGTGAAAGAGCTGCCCGCAAGTCATTACCAGAGTTTACTAGCACCATCAACCACCTATACAGCAAGAAATATCTTTGAAAGCCAAACAGCGAAGAATTAATCAGACTTTCATTGGCAGCCTTGATTGTATGCACTGGGAATGGAAAAACTGCCCAAGTGCATTGGCTGGGCAGTATAAAGGAAAGGAGAAAAACTGATGGTTGTTTTAGAGGCTGTTTCCGACCAACAACTATGGATCTGGCATGTATTTTTTGGGACTGCTGGGGCACTGAATGAAATCAATGTCATCCAGCGATCAACCATATTTGAAGAACAAATCTCAGGGAGTGGTTGGGATGTTGAATTCAAAGTTTGCAACCAAAAATATAAACATGCTCATTACCTTACCAATGGAATCTACCCCGATTGGTCAACTCTCATCAAAGTCAAAGGTGTAGCTCAGGAATCTCCCTCTCAGAACTTTAAAAAGCTTCAATAATCCTTTCAAAAAGATATTGAAAGAGCCTTTGGGCTTTTGCAAGCCCACTGGGGTATTATAACCACACCCTCTTGCATGTGGAATCCTCACCACATGAAATCAATCATGAGGACTTGTATTATCCTCCACAAAATGATAATTGAGGACCATGAGTGTGATTCAACTGATCAATATAAATTACCCCAATCAATTAATCTTTCTCCACCTCAAAGGACACACTACAACTTTAGCAAGCAGCAAATCCAAACAATTGAACTCCAATCTGGTGCCCAACATTGAAGGCTAACAAACAACTTAATTGATCTTAACTGGGCGTGTTTGGGGGCCAGGAATGCACCCAGCTAAGAGAAAGGAAAACTTTTATCTCTTTAAGTTGTATCTAGAAATAGTTGGTCTTTTTTAGAAATTGAAACACATCATTAAAAAAACAAGTTTTTTTTGTGTGAGATACAGTCAATGGAAGAAATGTGAGATATATTATGTGATAACAAAGAGAGAAAAAAATTCACAAAAAAGGATCAATCAGAGGATCTAAATCATCATCATCTGATGAGTTAGCCTCACTCTCATGAGTTGAGGACCCCTCATCTCAAGACAATCCAGGAGCTTCTTTACTTGCAGATGATTGTGACTGTTTGTTCTTGTTAGCTGTTTGTAAGGCTGATTTTCTCTTTTACTCAAGCTGTTCCCGCATTTCATGAAGTATCATCTCCTTTTGAAGCCGCAAAAATTCTTGGGAGATCTCGTCCGGCCAGTCATCTATTTTCTTGGACATGATTTCCATATTTGACTGATTTACTTCAGCTCTACCAACCTCGCGGCGAATTTTTTTGGTTTTTTTCATGGCCACTGTTTGTTCACGGTAGTATTTTGAACAACTCAAAAGGATCTTGATCTTCTTGGCATTGTAGTGATCCTCCCTCATTGCACGCTTGGTAGTGTGAATCCCAGGAGGATGCTTCCATGTCATGTCAGACCGTTTATGGGGGGTTTAAGAGGTTGGAGGAGTGTCTGCTTGAATCCCTGGGGTAAAAGGTGTTGGAGTCAAGAGCAATGCTTCTGAAGCTTGAACACCACAATTTTCCGAAAAGTTGTTCCACTTTGGCAAGTCCTTGAGGACCATCCAAGCTTTCTTGTGGGGAAAGTGTTTTCCTTCTTGTTTGTAATAAGCTTTTTTGGCATTGGGAAGTAGGTTGGTTAAAACAGAGCCAGATGGTAGGCTCTTTTAAATTTTATAGTAAACACCAGAAAACTTCAACATCCATTTTTGTATGTGTCCCCAGCTGCATACAACCAACAAGAAAAGTCAGATACTTGGATTTAAGTAGGAAAGAGATAACAAACCGATGCATGCAGTGACTCCACTGTTGGTCAACACTAGTTGCATATGTGTTTTAATTGTTGGCGATGCGCTTCCAAAAGTCTTCCTTTTTTTGTCCTGTTGATCGGATAATTTCCTCCGAGATCTTCAGCCATCGTTTTGTGAGTTGTTCATCATTGGGTGGGAGCCAGTTTGAACCTCGTTTGGGTGGCATTGTATGTGACAGAGATAGCTATGTGTAGCTATTGTAGCTCTAGCAGAAGATTTAGCTCAAAAGCTAACTGTTGCTGGATGTAGCAACGGTTAGCTGAATTTGGAGCTTCAAGCCAATTTAGCTTGGGCTTAGCTCAGCCTGGTGCGGTTGAATCTGGTGGCTAAAGTCCTTAGCTCGCGCTAAACTAGCCACTGGTAAGGATTCTCTAAGAGCATCTCAATTGCGGCAGCTATATTCCGCGTTCTAAACCTGGAATATAGCTCCACAAATTCTTCTGATAGAAACTCAAGCTGGGCTGTCACCCAGCCATGTTAGGTATATCGGCCCAAAAACTCATGAAACCTTCAGCCCCGCTTTCCCCCTTCATCCCCGGCCTTTTTGTCAGGATCAATTCATACAACCATCATCTACTTTTTTCTATATCCTCTCAACAAGAAGAGGATCGAGTTCTATTGGTGGCATTGTGGAGTGGATGGAATGATTTTTGTGTTCAACAGAGGAAAAGGAAATGCAAAGGTTTTTTGGGGAGAGAGTGTGAAAGGGGAATAAGATGTCAGGCAGGATTCACCAGAAAGTAGAACATCTGACATGGGTTCTCTATCTGTCATGGGTGCTAGAGGGTCCATAGATCCAGCAACCCAATATGATTTTTTGGATTTAAAGCTATAATGGCACCCGTGTTAGCAACTAGGGTGGGCGCTGATTTTTGGTCCAGGTTGCTATTAAGCTTATAGCAACCCAGGATAGCACCCCAGGTGGAGATGCTCTAGGAGCATCCGTACCGGTTTTGCTATTTTAGCCCATGGCTAAAACCTAACCCAACCACAGCTAAAACCTAACCTAGCTGCGGCGACCTCAACTGCATTGGTCTTGGCCAACAACCTAGCTAAACTAGCTGGTTCCAGGACACAATGGTCAACCCACCAACAAATCTTGCAAGATTCTGGTGGAACTGTTTGCAAAAGAAGAAGACAACAAAGACAGCAATAGTGATGATGAAGAAACCAACTCTCTCAAAGATCTAGAAACTGATGAGGCCCCAAGTCTTGAACACCCATCCCGCTGCACAAACAAGGAATGTAATCACCTTCTAGGACATCAAAAACTGATGGAGAATTGCTTCAATGCAAACTCAACCTACAATGAACAAGAATTTGAGAGAAGATTCCAACTGCAAAAATTGCTCTTCCTCAGAATTGCTGCTGATGTGGAGTCCTCTTGCACGTATTTTGTTCAAAAGTCCGTAAGCATTTTTTTCTGTCATTTTTTTTATGAGCAGAATGACTGATTAAAAATTCATAGGCCTTGACTGGCAAGTTTGGGTTATCCAGCTTCTAGAAAATCCCCTCAGCACTTTGATTGCTTGCGTATGGGTGTGTGATGGATGCAACAGACAAGTACTGCTGCATATGAGAAGCAAAAGCCCACAAAACACTCCAGCTTTTTTCCAACAAAATCAACACCCTGTACGGCCCAAATTACCTTCAGAAACCAAATACTGAAGATTTGACCAAGATCCCTGACATCAACCACAAACAAGGCTTTCCAGGCTGCATTGGCAGCTTGGATTGAATGCACTGGGCATGGAAAAGCTTCCCCAGTGCAATGGCCGGGCATTATAAAAGCAAGGGGAAAAAAACCAACTGTAGTACTGGAAGCTGTAGCCAATAAACAACTCTGGATCTGGCATTTTTTTTTTTGGGACAGCGGTGGCCCTTAATGACATCAGTACACTTGAGTGATCAACAATTTTTGAGGGAAAAAATAGCAGGAACCTCATGGGATGTTCTATTTGAAGTGTGCAGCCAACATTACCAGAATGCATACTACCTTGTTGATGTAATATATCCACCATGGTTGACTGTCATCAAGGCAAAGGGTGTATCTCAAGATTCAGCCTCTCAAAATTTTCAGAAACTGCCAGAGGCAGCTTGGAAAGATATTGAGAGGGTACTTCAGGCACAATGGTCAATTGTGAAGACACCAGTGTGTTTCAGGAGTCCCAAGGATATGGTGTGAATCATCAAGACCTGTGTGATCCTCCATAACATTATTGTGGAGTATCATTAGTGTGACTCAACCAATACACATTCACTTCTGGTCAACACCAGACTCGTTGCTCCTTGCTCTGAAACATACACATTTTGCAAACAACAAATTCACACAGTTGAACTCGGTTCAGCAGCTCAACATTGGAGGCTGATCAAAAATCTTATTGATTTAAATTGGGATTGTTTGGGGACCAAGTTGAAAGAAAAGTGGCCAATGGCCTAAGACTGAGAAAAAGGGGGGCTAATGAATTCAAGAGCACAAGATTCTCAGGGACTTAGAACACCTGTGAGAGGGACTCAAGAGAGCATGTCTCACAAGCAAGGGCCCGGAACTAAGTGATGTTTGTATTTCAGATAAGGACAGAAGAAATGCATGACAAGAAAGGGGCCTAAGTTGAGGGCCTAGCTGTGCTAAGGAACAAAAAAGAATGAAAAAGAAAGAAAACAAATAAGCCCTCTTTTGGGCATGGGGAAGATTTCTAACACCCCCCTGACTCATGACCTAAAGAGATGAGGCAAGAGAAAGAGGATTTACAAGCATTCATTACTGTAAGTTAGAATGGATACTTCTGTAGAATGAGAGAAGAAGAAAAAAATTAGTCTATCATATGTAATAACTTCAAAAGTTTATTCAGAGGGAAAGGTAGTAGGTGTTTCATGTTTACATCTCACTTTCATGTGTACATACCCTTTTCACCATGTGTATATCCACCTGTTTCATTTGTGCATACCCCTTTCATATTAGAATAAAAAGAATAAAACAGTTGGAAAAAGGAGGGTGGAGTGGTGGAATTACTGGGTCTAATTATTTAGTCGTACTTAACTCTTGTATTCTCTATCTCTTTCTCTTTTTCTCTATCTTCCTTTTATTATCTGTCACCACAGGTCTGCTCCACCTCCCCTCTCCATCCTTATCCCTGGTAGCAGCTGAATCATCCTCTATCTCATTTCCTATCTTCCTCTTTAACATTTCAGTGTTTTGGAACTACTCTAGGGGCAGAATAGAGCTTGGAAGGGATATGTATAACTACACTAGTACTGATTTAGGTTATGAACAAGGTGCTGATATAAGAGCTGCATTTCTGACTAATGCTGATGGGAAGAGTGTAACAATAAGAATAAAATGAAAGGTGTGGCTTTTCTACTTTAATCTTAGACTGACTAGTACTTATGAGCTGACTACTAATACCTCTAAGGCATTGTCAGCCTGCTACTAATTCAGAGACAAACTGACCATAGCAAATTATACCAATATACAACTTATATTCTTAGTCTCAAAAGAATGCACACCTTACTTCTTTTGTTTTGAAAGAAATTATTAAAAACAAAACATATAACACAGAATCTAGATATAACTTCTAAAGTATATATAAAAATTAGAATATTGTTTCAGATTCTGAATCTACATGTGAATTAACCTAGGTTATCTCAGCAAAAGTATCCCCTTAATTATTACTCCTTCATATCCCTTCACAAGGCCTTCAAGTTATTATATGACTTAAAGATCTACATAACCTTAAATATATGCTAGTAGACTATGTAATTAAGGTTAATAGAGTTCGTTTATGATTCATAAATAAGGTTTACATCATCATTTCCATAGTTACATGTATCTTGCACCTGTAATAAAAGCCATAACCAACACCGCGGCCATACTTTTCCTACTAAGGCCAAGATAGCCCAATTGGTTGGTTGTAAATAGACTAATGGTCCAATAGGAAGGAAGAAACGAAAGTAATCACCATACTGGGAACATTAAACCACTTTGGGCCTTTTGAAACATGTACCTAAGCCCTACCGTAACCAAACCAGTTATACAGGTAACTAGGGCTTAGTAGAAGACTAGACCAGGAAAAACAGAGCTTATGCTTCGACCCCAAGAGCCCAGAATGGATATTCAAACAGCCCTTCCTTCCCACAAAATGATATGTTATATAGTCAGTTTTTGCTTGTTTTATACCTGAAGTTCATTCAAAAACCCTTTCACCTTTCTCAGCACTCAACCACCACCTGTGACTCATCCTTGTGAGCGCTTCTGGACCACCTAAAACTCCCTGAAGAACCCCTGACAGGAAATAGAAGCAGTAAGTCTATTTCCTCCATTCCTTCAGTAGTTATTGTCTAGGTGTACTCCTTGTTCAAAGGACTAGACTTTCAGGTACCCAAATTACCCCTGTTCACTCAGGTCCTGAAAACTTTAGAGGGCACAGTAAATACCCCTGTAACTCAGGCCCCTCTGTTAATAAAAACTTTATAGTTTTTTTATATCTTTTCACCTTTTTTACCCACCTTTCACTGCACAACCTGCAGATATTTTTACCTTGCACCCTGTGTAGCTAGAAGAATCCAGTTCTTGGCATCACAGAGGCTGACAGGTATGGGGAGTGAGGAGGAGTTTTGAGGGGAAGGTGTTTTGTGTAAAGGGGTGAATGGCAATAATATCTAAGTGTCTGGGTTTAAATTTTCTTTGATGAATTTTGAATCTAATATTGGGGGTAAAAGGTCATACAGGGTGTATGAGGTAGGAATTGCATGGGGGTGATACCACAATCTCAGTGGAGTAAATGTGTGAGAAGGCCCTCCAAGAGGGGAGAAAATGATTAGCACAGTATTAAAAAGTGAATTGAAAGTATGTAGTAATGAAGATCATTTGTTGTAGATTATGTAAGATATTGGTTTTGCTGAATAATGCTGGCTTGGATGATTTAAGCCATTAAAACAAAACAAAAGAATGTACCAATGAAATCTATGAAGGCTAATAACTTCTGATCCAAAGAGAAATTAAGGGTGGTTTGAGTGAGTGAATAGGGGTACCATAAGGTGAAGAATATGATTTGGGAATACTAATGATGTATATATGACTATTTTATATGGTATTGATGGGATGAAGTGAGTGGGAACAGGATTAACACAGTGTGTATAACCCTCTAATTTGATTCTATCCCTTTGATAACCCCTTTGTGAGAAAATGCACCACATCTTTAGACTTCCACCAATCTCTGGTGAGTTTAGAGTTTCCCTTGTTGAGATTTATGGCTCAGTCCACCTTGTCAGATTGGAGCCTCTTGTCCTATCTGAGGAACTGCACTCAAGTTGAAAAATGAGCTGAAGTAAGCTAGTTTGGCTTAGCACCAGGACACACTGAGCTATTCTGTACAAGCACATGGAGTCAAACTATGGACCTGGTTATTGCATGTAAACTGACAGAAGTTTCTTGAGTTTTTTTGATAGTGACTATACACTACAAGAAAAACTATAGAAACTGCCAGCAGTTGACATGCAGAAGCTCAAAGCAAGCTTGTGGTGATACTCAATCCTTTCTCAAAGTTTGTTTCAACAAAGCTTCAATGCACAGTCACTGTGTACATTGCACAGTGACTGTGCATGAAAGGGTTCTGTTGAGGGTAATTTGATAATTGTTTGATGTTGCATATGCATTGTTACGTGTACACGTGGCATACATAGTTAAAAGCTCGCGCACTCATCAAGTTCCGGTTTCTCTCGCCTTCTCGCTTTCTTATTGATCATCAAGTACTTTTGAAACATTTCTGAATTCGAGTAAATCAAGTCACAAGAAGGCCAAGGTAGAAGGAAAATCAACATTCAGGTAAAGAAGAGTGTTCTTGTCAACTATCAACAAGAAACAGTAACTCATCGATTTCATTGACTCAACAAAATACTAGATTGAAGGTTGAAGACGTTGTGGTTCAGGAGGAGAATTTAATCAGGAACACTATCAGTTGGAGTCCTAGCGTTTGTTGTTTGTCTAGTCTCATACGTAGTATTCTTTTAGATTGAATCACTGAAATCACATGTTTTTTCAAAGTTTGTTGTTCTAGTTATTTAGTGTTGTGTTCAAGTGTTTCGTCTACGTTTACCGTTTCAGTTCCTAGTATAGATTGCTTCTTTATCTTTTTCTTTACTACTACTGGCTGAAAGTAAAAATAGATTTGCAACAAAGAGTAACTCAACCATTACATGGTAGCGAGAGTCATCTCTTGAATCTATTCAGCTCAGAGTTAGAAAAGAGATATTAAAAGCGAACTGAACGATTGACAAGATGGCGGACAATTCTGATTCATTGGGCGAAGATCGATCATCTATTCGTGTTGATAAGCTTACCTTGAGCAATTGGGTACAATGGAAATCGAGATTTACTTTGTATCTCAAGCGACATGAACTTCAGGATCTGCTCAGTCGTAAATGGATTGAAGACAAAAACAATTCAAAAATGTATAACAAAAAGAACAACAAAGCATTGGACGCGTTATGTGGGGCAGTAAGCAAGGAACTTCATAATGAAATTCTCGAGAACGATACATCATTCTTGGATGCCTGGGATGCGTTGGCCTCAGCTTGTGGTCAAAACTCTGTCATCACAACGTGTACGGCGTATAAGAAGGTACACTCGATGCGGTATCAACCAGGAACGTCACTTACAGATCATATAACGTCGTTCAAAAGTGCATATACTAGGCTCTCAGACATAACGGCTAATCATATGCAAGAATTCGGAACGGTTACCTCGTTTATGGCTGCAGCAATGTTTCTGGATAGTCTAGAAAATGACACTGATATGGCTCCACTGATTCAAACGTGCTATGATATTAAGCCGTTTAATCTCAAGAATGTTACCAATTGTATTCTGATTGAAGCTTTACGTCGCAAACATCGTACAGAATCTCAAGATAATGTGATGTTTACAACTGCATCAACTTCTCAGTCAAAAACCAATAAGAAGAAGTCAAAATCATCAAGTGGTCCAAAGCCTAAAGCAGTAGCTCCAACTCTTAACAATTCGAGTCAGCAGTCAACAAGCAAAGGAAAATCGACAAATACTGCCGTAACGTCTAAATCAGCGTCATCTGATGCAGTCAAAAATCGCATACAGAAAATTGAACAATCAGTAAGCGATCTAACGGAGTTGATGAAGAAATTCACCTTGTTGAACATTCTAGGAATGGTTCATGATTCCCAACAAGTCATGAATACGTCTCAGAATCCGTTTGACGTTGACTCGGATAGGTCGAATTTTTTTGTAGCCACTGTTCAGCATGCGTCAAGAGAATATTTTTCAAGGTTTCTGGTGTTTGATACCGGTGCTACACAGTCTTGTGTAATAAATATCGAATTGCTTACTGATGTACAACCGTTGACAAATCACTTTATGAATACATTTTTGTCACCCATTGAAGCAACTCACGTTGGCACGTTGAAGTTGGGCGATTATTTCATAAATCCGGTTTTTCATGTACCTAATGGATGTGCAAATATTTTGTCTGCTTCACAACTAATCGATCACGGTCTGAAGCCATTTTTCAAAACTGATCAGTTTTTGATCAAAGGAGGCGACAAAATTGTTGCAACGTTTCCAAGGATCGGTAAACTATTTATGAGTCCGATTTCTGAATACATCTGTGTGGTTAACATGAAAATTCCTGAAGAATTCGACTGGCACTATGGACTTGGACATGCTTCCGATAAATATGTAGAATTATTCTGTCGACATAATAATCTAGTTTCGAGTTGTTCAACGAAGTCTAAAGACTGCATTATTTGTGCAAAAGGCAAGATTCACCGAACAGCACATACTCGAAAGCTTCCATCATCTAGCCTACCGTTTCATCGATTACATACCGATGTACTTCAAATTTCTCCACCGTCTAAACTTGGTTTTCGATATATTCTGGTGATCATTGACGATGCAACTCGGTTCAATCAAATCTACATGCTCAAAGCAAAGTCAGAATCAGAGACGAAACTCTTGTTGTTTTTCGAAGAAATCAAAAATAAAATCCAACGCGTACCCGCTTATCTTCACAGTGACCGAGGGGGTGAATTCAGTTCAACATCATTTGTTCAAAACCTGAGCAAGTTGGGGATTTCAATTGAACGCGGTCCAGCAAATTGCCCACAAACAAATGGTGTTGCTGAGCGTTTTAACGGTGTGCTGTTGGAAAAAATGAGATGTATGTTATTACAATCTCGAGTTCCTCAGTCAATGTGGCATGAAGCAGCTGCGCATGCATCAACATTACTGAATGTTCTTCCTCACTCATTGATCAATTGGGTTTCTCCAACATCAGCGCTGGCGAAATCAAATTTGCTTATTGAACCGGATCGGACTACTATGCCGCTTATACCGTTTGGTTCCAAAGTGGTGGTTCATCGACCAGAGTCTCTCAAACTCAAACCACGAGGGGTGGAGTTGCAGTTTCTTGGTTTTGAACCTTTCTCAGATGCTACTCGTTTTTATGACCCGCTTGTTCATCAAATTGTGATTAGTCGGGATTATGTAGTACCGGCGTTTAAAGTGGCGTCTGAGGTTATGGTGGCGACCAAGGATCTAAAATCTCTTCCTCAAATTGTTTTTGATTCGGAAAGCAAACTTCCTCGTTTGGTTGCTCGACTCCCTGTCAAGTTCAAGAATACTAGCAAATTGAAGTCGACGACGCAAAGTTCTCGGAAATCATTGGAGTCATCAAATGAGTCCAGTACAGATAACTCAGATGAGAGTTCAGGTGATGAATCCAGTTCGAATGATCATGAAGAGTCCATTGACAATGACTTGAAGAAATTCAATTCAGTATCCAATACTGATGAGGATTCAGACGTATCTGAAGAAACGGAAGCACAATGGCTTCGTCGTCGACAACAAGTTCAAAGTGAAAGATTGAATACAAACGTCAATACGGGAGGTTCGGTTCGTCCGAACAATGTGTGCACTGATTCCATTGATCAGCCAAATCAAGGTCGTCATTTCAAGATGTCCGAGACACAATTGAAGCGTTTGAAACCTAGCTGGGAATGGACGGATCGTGAACCAGCAAAGGAAATTCGTGGCGGTATTGATCCCTTGAACATCGTATCCACCAAACGCCGGGTACAGGTACCTAAAGGGTCTGCTGTTATTGACGAACAACCAGAAGTGGTTAATTTGGTTCAAGAAGTAACGGTGTCCGATGCGATGAGTAACCCAAAGGAGAAGTCTCTCTGGCTTGAAGCAATGACAAACGAACATGCGTCGCAGTTGGCTCATTTAACAGGCGATCTTGTTCCACCACCGAAAAATGAGAAGATTATAGGTGGTATGTGGGTCCTATGTCGAAAGTTGAATGAAGCAAATGAAGTTATTTGTTATAAAGCTCGCTGGTTTGGTTTTGGCAACCATCAAGAAGAGAACAAACACTACTTTCTTACGTATGCGTCTGTTGGTCGTATTGAGACATTCAAGTTACTATTGTCCATTGCGGTTACGTACAACTGGAAGGTGTATCAATTTGATGTTGAGACTGCATTTCTTCATGGTGAAATGGATGCCGATGTGTTTGTTTGACAAGTATCCGGTTTTGAAGTAAAAGGAAAAGAAAGTTGGGTTTGGAAGTTAAATAAATCTTTGTACGGAATGAAGCAAGCACCGCGAATGTGGAAAAATCATCTTACGAATACACTCAAATCGCTTGGCCTTACGCCGTCTATCATGGATGATGCGTTGTTTTTCAACAATGATCGGACTTTGTTTCTCCATATGTATGTGGATGATGGTCTGATTGTAGGTCAAAACAAGTCCAAAATTATCTCTTTCCTTTCCGAACTTGAAAAAACCTATAAAATCAAAATAAAAGAAAAACCAAATCAACATCTTGGGTATACGTTGGAATGGAAAACTAATTCAGTTGTTCTACATCATCAGGAGTATGTTGAGAAGATTTTGCGTGCATTCAATATGGAAGGAGCAAATTCTGTTCGGACTCCGTTGCCAACAAATGCGTTACATCAAGTTGAACTCGAGTCTAGTCCGTTTGATGCGTCAATCATGCAGAAAGCAATGGGGTACATAAATTATCTTGCTATCCATACTCGTCCTGATATCGCGTTTGCTACAAATCTCCTCTCACGATATGCTTCAAAACCAACTCAACATCATTGGAGCCTGGCGAAACATCTGCTTCGGTACATCAAGGGAACAAAAAGTTTGGGCATTGAAATCAAGTCTGGCGGTCCTCCTCGCGAACTCACGGGCTATGCGGATGCGGATTATGCAATGTCGAATCCCGACAAAAAATCAACTACCGGTTATGTGGTAATGTTTCAGGGAAATTTGATTTGTTGGAAGTCCAAGAAGCAGACGGTTGTGGCTCAATCAACCACAGAGGCGGAATTCATTGCAATCAATGTGTGTGCCAAGCAAGTTCGGTGGATGAAGAATCTTCTAGTCGATATGAAGATTCCAGTTGGTGTTCCGTGTATTAAAAATGATAATGCAGGTGCGGTCATCATCAGCAAAGAATTACGGTTGTCAGAAAACTCAAAACATATTGAAATTTGGTATCAGTATTTGCGTGATATTGTGGCTTGAAATCAACTCAATATAGAAGACATTTCAACAAATGATATGATTGCGGATATTCTAACAAAGCTGTTGGGTTTCATCAAAGTATCTATAGCAATCAAGAAATTACACCTGGTGTCATCAAATTAAGGAGGAGTGTTGAGGGTAATTTGATAATTGTTTGATGTTGCATATGCATTGTTACGTGTACACGTTGTGGAACTACTCAAGGGACAGAATAGAGCTTGGAAGGGAAATGGATGACTACACTAGTATTAATGTAAGTTATACCAAGGGTGCTGGGGTAAAGCTGCCTTCCTGACTAATGCTATGGGGATGAGTGTAACACTAAGAATAAAAATAAAGGTGTGGCTAATTTCTATTTATTCTTAGATGACTAGTACTGATGAGCTTTGCTACTACACCTATAAGGTGGGAGGAATGGAAGAGGGGTGTGAGTGGTAGAAAGTATATAGTATAAAATGGGGCAGGGTTGGTAGCTTATGGAGTCAAGATGGGCAAGCAAGAGAGGGGGCAATCTTCTTATATTGAGGTTTAAGCTGGTATTTATATTTATATATTTTATAAGGGTGATGGTAACTCTACTAAGTTATGTATACTAATTATATGGGATCTGTAATGTTGGTATATGTAGAGGGTAATTTAGTAAGTCAGGGGGTCCATAAGGGAACAAGAGGGAGGAACAGGTGTCCTTATATATCTGAGAGAGAAGATGAGCCATCAGGCTAGAGAAAGGAAACAACCAGGCTATGACATGTAGCTGGTGGGAAAGGAAAATATGACAGATGAAGTAGAATAGACAGTGACACATATGAAATGGTCATGACAGTAACAGATGAGTAGTGAAAGGTAGAGTTTATGTATATGATGTAAGATGTTATGTAGTATATAATGTGTAATATGTATTATGTATCTTGGTTGTGAAATATATCTACTTATAATATGTACTTATTGTATTCTATACCTTGCTTTATACTATAACTTGCTGTATTATTCTGAGTTTGCCTGTAACTCTTGAACTATGAGGAATTTGGGGGTAGTTGTAGTGAGTGACTAGGGTTAAAATGGGATGTAGAACCTGATTATGAAATAATAATAGTGAATATATGTATGGTTTAGGATTTATAAGTGATTAATTAGCTATTGAAAATATGGTAATGAAGTGGAATGGATCACCACAACGTGGCATACATAGTTAAAAGCTCGCGCACTCATCAAGTTCCGGTTTCTCTCGCCTTCTCGCTTTCTTATTGATCATCAAGTACTTTTGAAACATTTCTGAATTCGAGTAAATCAAGTCACAAGAAGGCCAAGGTAGAAGGAAAATCAACATTCAGGTAAAGAAGAGTGTTCTTGTCAACTATCAACAAGAAACAGTAACTCATCGATTTCATTGACTCAACAAAATACTAGATTGAAGGTTGAAGACGTTGTGGTTCAGGAGGAGAATTTAATCAGGAACACTATCAGTTGGAGTCCTAGCGTTTGTTGTTTGTCTAGTCTCATACGTAGTATTCTTTTAGATTGAATCACTGAAATCACATGTTTTTTCAAAGTTTGTTGTTCTAGTTATTTAGTGTTGTGTTCAAGTGTTTCGTCTACGTTTACCGTTTCAGTTCCTAGTATAGATTGCTTCTTTATCTTTTTCTTTACTACTACTGGCTGAAAGTAAAAATAGATTTGCAACAAAGAGTAACTCAACCATTACAGGTTCAATGTCATCACATGGAGTTACAATTTCAGTTACACTAAATTATGCTGCATGTCAACTGCTGGCAGTTTCTAGAGTTTTTCTTGCAGTGTACAGCGAAGTTATAATTGGTTGATCTTGTCTGATGGAAATTAAATCCAAGAGGGGTAACTTGCATTTCTAATTCTTTGGTTGAGATCAACCAAGTGTAAATTCATTGAATTCATCCCAGTTATACTAGGATAAACTCAACCCAGTCAAATATTTTGTAGAGACTGTAAAATGGGGACGGGTCTGGTAACTCATGACCTCAGCTAAGCTGAGACACATGATAGAGTGCTGCCTTTACCAGCTAGGCTACAGGCACTTTTGAGTGCATGGGTGTTGGTTGGTAGTGCTCATTGTTCAACTGGTGATACATCATGGTAGCAGACTAACAGGAAGCTCAAAATATTCTGGCAATGTCCTCCAAGCCACCTATTGCATTAGATATTTTGTTCAACTGATTTCTTTCAAAAATTAAATTATGTTGAATTCTTAACTGTCATGCAACCAACCCAAAATACAAAGAGGGGATTTAGTTGGCCGTAAGCGCAAGGTGGAGAAACGGCAAAGTCTCAAAGATAATTTGAAAGAAGTTTAAAAGATAATTTCAAGGGATTCAAAGTTTGAGTATAACTTCATGTGTGAACTCAGTGGAGATGGAATAAATTATTACTCAGAAAGGATGATGGCAAGCTGAATATATCCTTTTGTAAGCATAAAAAAATTCTATATTAATCAAATGAGGAAAAAGTGATTGATAAAAAATATAAGAGAATTTATAATAAAATAAAAGGCTAAAGTTATCAAAAATATGTTGAAGATGCATCCAAGACAAATGATAGAATATTCACTCAAGATGAGAGATACAATGATGTTTGAAGAATATCAGTGATAAAGAAGAGTACATGATGTTCAAAGATGAACTAGTGAAATAAAAAGCACATGATTGTCAAGGATGAGTTGTCAAGTGAATTTCTTTGATTCAAGGGTGGAATGCCTAAGGTGGAATGGATTGATTGAAATGCAAGGCTTGGGAAGTGTTTAAGCACCAAGCTGAGAGTTTGGGTTGAGTCAAGAATTCAAGCTGGTCCGGGAAAGGTTATTGGACAAGTATCAAAGCTGAGTCAAATTTCCAGTAATGGTAGTCCACAGTGTTGGCTTGGATGATTTGAGTAATTGTCAAAGATGAGGTTGAATGTCCACCTTGGTTAGGTGACATGCAAAAGGAAATCAAAATGTTGATTGAAGCTGAGGAGCATTCAAAGTTTTATGGATATGGTAAGGTTGGTTTATAGTGAGCTGAGCCCATGAGTTGCAGTGTGACATTAACATTCCAGAACTTTCACAAGAAGTTTCTGATTGTGAGTCAAAAAAAGTGAAGTTGGTGGAATCAAAATGAGCCACAAGCCAACATGGATTTCATGTGGACCTGGGAAATGTATTATGGGACCAACAAGGAAAAATGTGTTTTTATGGAACCAACTTAATTGCAAAGCTTAACCTAATTGGTTCTACAGCGGTGATTTTTTTTTTGATCCACAATTCCACTCAGCTGGGAGTTACCCTGAGATGTATGTGAACAAATTGTAGTGAAAATTAAGAGATTCAAAATTAAAAGTTTTGGTATTGTGACTGTGAATTTAATTTCATTGTCTTCACAGTCTCCATTGTGGTTGGAAAAATTGGGATTATAACAACAATTGTTTTTAATGGTACTTTACAGTCTAGTCAAAAATCAGGTGAACATCTACGCCTTTATCCTTGAAAGGTACATGAGATGCTGTATTATTCAAGTCCCATTCAATTATGTAGTGCTGTTTGCATGAAAGTGAAACACAGAGGAAATGTTTTTCTTGTCAGATGGTATTTGAAAAACTGATGAGTACTTCTTATAAAGATTGGAAATCATGAAAAAAGCATCCTAGTGGTATAAACAAACACAGAAAAGGCTGAAAAGAAAGAGCTGCAATTACCAAAAAACACTTAATTTTTGTTTTGTGAAATGATGGATTGTAGGTTAAATACAAAAGCTTTAAGTTACGCTAAACTGGAAAAAATAAAATAAAAAACGTGCAGCACTTCCCCTCTCACAAAATCTTACTGCTCTGAGGTTACCGAAAAGTCCATTTGGTCAATTCGAACTAGCTTGGTTTTATGACGGAGTTTCCTGTGATCAATTTCACACGTTGCACGGTTAGGCAAGCATCTTTTTTCTCAATCAAGTGTATGATAAGTATGGTATTCAAAATTGCATAAGATATGTTTACATAAAATCATAAACTACAATTTTGGCTGGGAGATGTCATTTTAAGTTTTATGTACGCTGACATCTCCCAGCCAAAATTGCAGTTCATGATTTTATGTAAACACATCTTATGCAATTTTGAATACCATAAAGGTACTCACCAAAACATATAGGTAAATGCAAATGTCGGTAACGTGATGTATGCTCCGATGAAAGAGCCCCAAGACCTGTAAAAGAACCCAGATGAGCCGCAATCAAAGATATCTCATATTTCTTTGTTGATGCTTGCCATTGCCCTTTCAAAAACACCTTAAAGCCACTCATCAGAATAATCGCAGTAAGCATTACGACTCCATAGTAGGACAGATAAGGTTGGAACGGGGCCTTATAATCGAAGCTGTCTCGATCAACCCGTTGGGCTTTCAAACCCTTATGAAACCTAATGTAGGTCTTCAAATATCCACAATAGACTTCAGGGATTTAGAATCCGAGGATCATTTTTCCTGAAGCATTTGATAAAAGCAAACAACGCACAACACAGACGCTCCACCAGGTCAAGATTCCCGTCATTGCCGAGACGTCGACTAGCCATATAAAGACTGAGCTTGACTTTTCGGACAAGCTCATGTATGCTAACAGGCCTGGTATCGCAGTAGCAATTAGAGCATTGATCGGGCTACCGCTTGAGTTAAGTTTCCCAAACATCTTAGGGGCCATTCCATCAAGCACCAGACCATGTAAAACGCGGCTTCCGCAATCTGAGTGAAATTGATAAACCGTCAGATGACACCCACCATCAATTCGTCCATAGCACGTGCAACCAGGTTTACGCATTAAAAATACCTGGCTGATTTGCTTACATATTTGAGAGCTGGTAGCCGAATAAGCTGAAACAAGCACAACCGCGTTGATGAAATCCGGTAGGATTCTAATCTTTGATCGATTGATTGCAATCACAAAAGGTGAAGAGGAAGCATCTCCAGCTCCACCTAGAAGTTGCGGATGGTTGAAGGGAACAATGAGCCCAATGACCAAGGCGCTTGCCACGTAGAAAAGTAAGAGACTTGAGTTGATATCAACCAGACGTATGGAAAATGAAAATTACAGTCAGCGGATGGTTTGGCTTTGATTGTCGAAAAACGCTTACTTACCGATAAAATACGGATTTAATGGCTCTCGGGACGGTCTTCCTAGGGTTCTCAGTTTCGGCTGCTGCCAACGCAACTGTTTCTGTACCCAGAAAGCTATACGCTGCCTGAATAAATACTGACCTGTATTTGCATGACAGTTGAGCTGCCCTATCTTTTTGGGGGTTTGTGTTATCGTGGGTAGAACAATCCAAATAACGCACCAGAAAGCCAAAAAACGCCCAGTCGCTCCAGGGATTTCGTTCAGCTGTCTAAAAAGACCCGGATCTTTCCAGTACCTGAGTTTCAATCAACGTAAAATTTAGTTATGATTTTGGCTCCTGGTGACAGTGTGTAATACACTGAAATATTTGTAAGATCAACCAGAGGTAAAATGACAATGAGGTAGCACACTTCAATCCAATAAACTCGTGCGTCGGCCCCCCTCCTTTCAATCGAGCGTTTACAAGTAAGCATATAGTCACAAGGTTGGGAAGCAAAGAACTCTACCTAGATTTAACACCAGGCCCAGAACGACTAGAGTGGTGATAGCTAAAACTTTCACTGCAGCTAACAACATGAATCAATCGAATTAGCAGCGTAATTGGAGCTAACCAGGGTGTCCGACAAGCTGTATGATAACTCACCAAAGACAGATTCAATCTAGTTGTATTACAGAAACAAATATCAACGGTTAATTCAGCTTGATCAAAGTAAGATTCCAGTCGTCCATACCTCTCCGTAGCACTTGACTCCAAAAAAGTTGATAGCACATCCTGTAACAAAAAACTAGTTGAAGATTTGGATAACATTACTATTTAATATAAAGAATGCTGACACAGTATGTTCTGAACATCATTCAAAAAAACATACAATCGTAGTCCATACCCCCTTGCTCACGGGTGCTTTCCAATAGTCAACCACAATCGCGGCCGCAGTCACTTCACCCGCCACGCAAATCGCAAATGAATACCTGAAACCAGCAACAGATGATGTGTCGGTTTGGAGAAGAAGATAAGATCTCTGCCACATGAGATTTACCAGTAGTGCCATCCAACTGAATATTTAATGAAGAATGTCAGTCCCTTCTAATTATTTTACTTCACTGATTTTAGATTTGGTCTGCGAAGTAACAATTCAAATTTTCTTACCTGAGAATCCCAAAGCTGGATCAACAAACCGAGATGGAAAATTTGTTAATGCACCTTGGCATGGCATGTATGTTATCATCTCTCCCTTTTTATTACCAATCATCGATGTGAATGGTTAACGTGAACTGAAGCCAAAATATTTCCTCCATGTTTGATTGTGAAAACTTACCAAGGCCATCTGAACGCTACACACAACCGTGCCCCTGAGGAATAAGTGCAAACATTTCAGATTGACACACAAGTAGACAAAATAGTAAATTGTAACGCGTTGATTGGCCCACATGATAAGATATCCCAGCAAGAGTCCCATCGGCCCGCCGTCATTTAGAGAGCTTCCCATGCCCAAGAACAATCCAGTTCCAATAGTCCCCCCGATAGACATCATGGTCAATTGCCGTTCCTTGAGTTTCCGGTGCATGACTCTTGGAGGGCTATCCTCGACTTTTTCCGGCAAGTATCCGAGATTTTTCTCATCGCGAAAGATTCCATCAAAATCTTTTAGGTGAAGATCGGGTGTTGGATTGAGGTTGAGACCTAGTTCGGTGTTATACTTCTCATGGTCCATCTTGAGTTTAAACTAGGGCTGAACTTCGAAAATAAGTGCTAGCCTAGAGTCAGACTTCCGAAGATAACCGAACTGACTTTCAAATCTGGAAGGAAAGGAAAGTGGTCGACCTGAAAACTCTTATTCATGGACACCCCTAAAAAAGAGATGGTAATATTTCTCACAGATAACGCATCGGAGCTCATTTTTATCACTTGCATCTTGCCTTAGTAACTTTGTTTTGTCGGACATGTTTGAGCGAGGAATTTATCTGCAACACCAAAACAAAAGCGTTTCACCGCGAATGATTTACTAATTTGTATGTATGTATGAACGTTGTATCACCGGTCCATTGAGCGGAACTTTCAGGGGATCGCGTCATGATCTTGTGAGCTTTTGTACATCATTATTCGCAATTCAAACCTGGCGTTATGTCGACCCGCGTCTTACTCTCCACAAATCTTTCGGATAATCCCGAAGGCTTCTGTGATAAACTCCCAATTGTAATGATGGCATTTCCCTAGCAAAGTGTGCAATCTGATTATCATAGCAGTCTCGAGGCGTGCCTGCGCAGGAGGGCTTATTTTGTCAAACGCTTGCATAGTTTAAAACCCCGCGATCGATAACCTACGCCAAGACTATAAGGAAAATGATAATTTACCCGCGATTGTGTTGTATGAGTTCCAAGAGAGATGATATTTCATGTGATATAGAAAAGAAATAAAAATGAAATGGAAAGATACTAGATAAACATATTGAAGAGAAATAATGGACAAACCTATAAGGAAAATGAATGTGAGTGACCCGCGATTGTGTTGTTTGAGTTCCAAGAGAGATGAGGAAAAGGTTACGGGCCTGGTTTTCGGGACAGAATTGGTTTGATTCAGGTGATGGAACCAATTCTGTCCCAAAAAAGGTCACGGAAACCATTCTGTGAGATATCAAAAAAAATGTCCTTGGGAAAAAGGTTTCCATAACCAATTTCACAACAGAAACTTTCCGCCAACGGTTTTGGTTCCAAAGACCAAAACCATTGGTGGAAAGATTGGCAAAACATAAATTGTTGGCTAATTGGTTCTAAAAACCAAAACAGCTTTGCAGTAGGATCCCAGAAATATTTCTGGAAACCCTTCTGAAATTACACTCAGCAGGGACAAATGAGTAATGAGGTCCAAGGATGGACAATGGAGATGTGAGGAGATGGAGAAAACCTGTGGTGACAGAAGAGAAAAGAAAGAAAGCAAAAAGAATACATGTAGTTGACTAAATAACTCTAGTTACATTAGACCCAGTAAAATCTCTAGCTAAACCCCTTTTTCCACCTTTTAATTAATTCCCATTCTAATACATCCTTCACCACCCACTTCAAATAACGCCGCCACCATGTCAAACAAGGCAGTCGCTTCTGCCTCCAAACCCAAATCCCTTTTGATAACCAGTACCCCTGCTTACACCACTGCAAACTTCTTTCAAGCTTATCAGCCAGCAGAAGATTCCAACAGCGGTTCTGAAATTTTAATCCCCAAAAAGAAACATTGTCCTAACAGGACCATCAACTTCTTGATCATCTATGAGCTGCTTGACCAGATTGGTTCCAACAAGAACAACAATAAAACTGAAGAAACCGTTTACCACAAATATACCACCAAGGACAGCCTACCACAAGTCAATATCCACTTGCAAGACTTAACTTTTCCACTCTTCAAGACCAAGGTTATCAGGCACCTCTACATTACCTGCCAATCCAATATCATCCATGTCCTGGCTTCAAAAGCAGAGATAGGAGGGAAGCTCCTGTGGGATTTTAGCCTGATGGAGCCCAATGGTGGCCAATTGGCTGGATTGATGATCATATCACAGGGAGGTAGCTTCAAAAACTTCATTGATACTGTCATGAAGTTCTTGACTGCCGCTAGGATCTCAATAAGCCTCAAGGTCCCAGAGAGTGGGTATCTAATCAAGGTAATGTAACTCCACTATTGATTGATGCGCCACACCATTCCCAATCAATCTGATGGCATTGTTTTCATTGATAGTAGGTTTTGCCCCACATTGCAGCAGCTTGGGAATGAATCCCAAACAAGCAACTCTGTTCTAATGAAGACAACAATAGTGATCCAAATAACTTTTTGATGGCGGGATTTTTTCTACAATACAACATAATGTTTCCAAACAAAAAAGTCAACAAACTTGTCATGGCACACCAGATTACCCACTGGACTGCCTTAAAATATGTGTTGGAAACAACCTTAACAACACTTGGTTTTTCTTGGGGTACTTCCCAACTTATCCTTTCCGGTGTGAGAACTCCTTTGGGACGGATGGCAGTTCTGTAAGGGGGAAATAACAATAGGATATTCCAAATAAGTAATACTACTGTTACGGGTGGTTTGAAAGACCTTCCCCTCTATTATACTACACAGAATCCTTACAACAAAATTTATTTATTGTTGTGGCGTAAACTTATGATAGAGAAAACTATATGTAGCAATCTCTTGATCAGGCTTAGATCAGATATTTGTTAGCAAAGCAAAGATATGTATGTTCTGGGATGGATGATGAATCAATGTAAACTATTCAAGTTGTATTGCCTTCTTTCTTAACCTTCAGCTAAGAGAGCAATGTGATGATAACACTTTTGCTTTTTAAGAGCACAACAAAGGGCAACCTTGATTGAGATCACTACTGGATGCTATGTGTTTTTGTGCAACTACAAAATAGAATTACTTCCCAAAAACTGGCATGATTTTCTTTCTGGGAGGGAACAACCTCCCCTTTAGATAGTAAAATATGAGGCATTTTAGCTGGTGAGTCCTACAACAAGCATGTGATGAATCATGTGACTATAAAATGTGAGGCATTTTAGCTGGTGAGTCCTAGAACAAGCATGTGCTGAATCATATGACTATATGTGTGTCTCTACATGTGACTATACATTAAGCTCTACTATGTACTTATACTTTTAACAAAACTGGTTTTTACTCTAACAAGTTTTGTCTAAGTGCTGCTAGCCCTGTGGTTTCAGAGAGTGACTATGGGTTAAATAACTGGTAGAATCCAATTTGTCCATGAAAAAACTAGTAATATCCCTCCTTATTGATATAAAACTATGCTTTTATGTATTGTTTGATACTTGAACACATTTAGCACACCACACCGGTGTCAAGGAGCTCTGTAAAATCAATGGTGAATGATTGATAATATGTAATTGTTTATCTTCACCGCATGTCTTTGCACTCCTCCCTTTTCAATTCACTGAGTTTCTCATGATTACTGGTCTACCTGAGGAAAAGATTTGTTATACACTTTCCATCACAAGTATTTCCCTTTCCTGAATTCCTTTCTGACTTCCTCCACCCTCCTCTATTTTATTATTGTGTATGGGAATTATTTTTATGAATGAAATAGTAAGATGACAAAACCCTGGTAGATAGGGCATTTTTGTTATCATTAAAATAGTAGGATGACAAACAAAATAGTAAGATGACAAAATCCTGGTAGGCTTGGTAATATGTTCAAAAATGTGAGTGTAAAATACTTTTATCATGGCTTTGGAAGATGAGACAATGTCAGACATTGAGACAATAGCCCATATGTCTAAAAAATAGTACAAGTCACATAACCCAATTTTAAAGTAATGTGAAAATTGTGGTGCTAATAAATGTGTAATGATTGTTCTAATATAAGGTTAAGTCTTTTGAGAAAAGGCTACCAGACTTATGCAATGATTGTATATACAAGGCTGTGATAAATAATAGGCCTCCCCTTCTATTGAAGCATTTGAGAACACTTGCTTTCTCAGTACGATTTATTAGAATAAAAAGATTAACAGAGGTGGAAAAAGGGGGCTTACGTGTTGGAAATAAGGGGTCTAATTATTTAGCCATATTCTAGTTTACACTGTTGTATTTTTGTCCTCTTTTCTTTTCTCTTCATTCTATTTTTGTTCACTTTCACCACAGGTATAGCTCCTTCCCCAGTCTCCATCCTCTTCCTTGGCTCCAGCTCATCAATCCTCTATCTCAGGTTTTCTCCCTTGATACTTTCCTTTATTATTCAATTAATTCATTCTCTTTTTTTTCACTGTCACCACAGGTATAGCTCCTTCCCCAGTCTCCATCCTCTTCCTTGGCTCCAGCTCATCAATCCTCTATCTCAGGAATAGCTACTTTCCCAGTCTCCATCCTCTTCCTTGGCTCCAGCTCATCAATCCTCTATCTCAGATCTATTTTTCCCTTTAAAACAATTTACTTGTTTCATTCTATACTTGCCAAGTGTTATTCGTCGCTTCTTAGTTTTTTCTTGGTCAGCAAGCTGCACTTTTCTTTTACGTGCATTTAGTTGTACTGCGGCTTTTAATCTATCCGCTATGACTTTTTTATTTATGTCTATCAGCTTGGAAATTTCCTTGCTGGAGCTTTCCTTATGGGGAAGTGCTTTTCTTTTATTATTTTGCTTTTTTCAGTAATTCATTACCATTTCAACATGCTCCGCATGCTCCAAAGCTTGTATTTTGGGTAGTCTCTATGTCAAGTTTGTAGGCTCGGATTACACAGGTTGCTTGTGACATGCTCTGTGTAACTTCTTGTAATGATGGAGTTGAGAGCACACATATCCTCGCGGATACCTCTTGTTCAAAACCCAATGGTTAAGGACTTGTACCCAGAAATGAACTAAGTAAATCATAATAAATTCATAAGTTCAATTCCCATTTGATTCATAATTTTACATATTTATTTTATCTAATATTTATCCTTCTAATAAACAAATTATTATAAGAAATCCTAATTGAAGGGGAGATTAATATCTCTCCATGAATTTACCCTACAATATTATACTTTAGTTGTATCTCCTACAAGGAGACTATTCTCTTAAATTTACCCCAAGTAATATAAACTCTTTGAGTCATTCCATTGGGGTTAATATCATGTGTAATATTTTGAAGGTTATCCTTGACTTCTTCTCCTGTTACCTTGTGCTTCAATCAGCCAAATCCCCTTTGGTACATTGGGTTGGTTGCATGACAGGTAAGGAGAAAAGCCTGGTAGGCTTGGTACCCCTTCTTTTCATCTTTCCCCTTCCACTTTTTTTCTGTCATCAACTATCAATCAAATATCAAGAATAATCAAAAATAAATCAATTCAAACAATAATAACAATCATCACTAGGTTACCCTTTTCCAAACTTGACTACAGGTCTAAACATCAGGGCCAATGATTTGTACTAACTTGGTGTTCCCTCTGATGTTTCCTTAGTGTGTGAGGAGGCTTTTGCTTTCTCAAAGTCTCTAGAACATCCTAGCCAGCGTTTCCAGGTTGAGGTAATTTTTCCTCTTAGATAAATCAGACTAATCATTCTCAAATAATCTAAAGGATGATAAGCTTTTAATTTTTGCTCTCCCCTTCTCTTCTATTAGTTGTGTTCCCCTTTATCTTGAAATATAACCAGTAAATTTAATATTTCAGGAGGTAAGCAATCTCCCTTTATTTGAGGGTCTGGCTTAGCAGATAAAACTTGAGTCCTAAGGGAGTTGGTGGGATAGAAATTATTAAGCTAACAAAGAAAATTAAAATAAAACTTACCTCTAGGAGTATTCAAGCTGCTTCAGGAAGATTGGGAGAGTTGAAAATTCAAGTTAACAAAGGATTGTTTTTATTTGAAAACCACATTTACATATTTTGGGGTGATATCAAAAGATAAAATTAGAACAGTTTTTGTAAAAGAAATCTATCAGGCCTTTACTTGGGAAAATCAATCCTAATACTTATAATTACCTCTACTGGAAGCTGTTTTGTGATTCAACCCAGACTTGATAGTCTTTTGAGTCAATTTAATTGTACACAGAACAGGTATCAGGGAAGATTAATCATAAAGGATCAATCACTAAAATGATGTGGTTTCAATTAATTGTAGAGGAGAATAAGTATTTGTGGCCAGGTGAAACTATCTACAAGTAAAACTCTGGGCTATTTACCAAGCTAACCATTGCTTAAAAGACTGTTCAGAATTCAGTGCACTTTGAGAGAACTCACACTTTCCTGCAGAAGTTTACCCCAATTGAATGCTTTGAACATCTTTCAACAGCCAGACACTCCATGTTCTGTGGTGGGAAAATATGATTTTGTGAAGGTTTATCAACAAAGTGGGTTTTTTTGTCTTTTTTCCTCTCTAAAAAGCAACTACAAGGTTTTTTGGTCAGTAAAAATCACAAACAAATTAGTTTTAAATCCCTGGCTGCATTAGTTTGTGTGTAACCAGGCAGGACACCATTTTTGTGAGCCTGGGTCTCTTATGTGACAGCAGGACACAAGGAAATGGCATTATAAAGCCAGATAATTAAAAGTATTATGTAACTCAAGGCTCAACTTTATGATAAAAGGAGCTAGTTGTCTGAGGACAACCTCCAACCTAGAAATAGGTCTGCAACAAAGGCAATTTAAGGGTAAGAGGGTTTCTTTAACCAATAAGGGAGGACAGATTCTCTTCCTTTGTTTAAGGGCAATGGTTGGTGGAATAATAAAGTATGAAATGGTGCTGGATAAACAGGATAATGGCTAGAAGGTTACTTCAAAGGCTTATTAAGGCAATACTAAGAATTTAATTCTAGTGGTGACTTGGAAATCTGGGTGAAAAACCAAAAAGGCAGTAAAGGGGTATGTTTATGCATGACTTTCTTTCCTTCAGCTTAGAGTACTTCTTTAAATAGTACTTGGCTGGGTGCTTTATTGCCTGTATAATTACATGTATAATTCTCAACCTCCCAGTTGAATTACCATGTGGGCTTAACCTGTACGTAGACCATGTGTCCTTTAATTAATCTGGCACATGGTGTTTGGGGCTTAGTGTAGAAACAAGTGGCTTGGTATTCTCAATCTGGAATAGCCACTAGTCTCAAAGCAGAAACCATTGATTTGTACTGTTATAATATATGTTACAGTATCTTATATGGATTATGTCTTCCCTTTAGATGATAATCCTCATCTTTCCATGGATAAGGTAATTATCCTATGAGCCTCACATATTATAAGGTATGTGTTTTGTTTCTTATGGGTTATCCATTATTACATAAGCTACAAGGCTCTATTTCCCTTTTTCTAAGGGACTATAGTTTGTTTGAAGTCTTTAGGGCAATAATTATTGGCCTAACTGTAGGTTTAGGACATATTTATTTTCTCTAAGGCTGACAATTTTTCACCTTCATTCTATTTCTGTAAGATTAATTAAATCAAATTGGGCTTCTCTAGTGTATTATCCAATGGGTTATCACCCAGAAAACCAGCATTGCTACAGAAAAACCCAATGTTGAACAGGCTGCCAAGCACTTAATTAGTCTCCAGAACATCCAGGGGTTGATTCCTCTGGTAATGGGTACAATTGAACAGCCCAAAATTGTAGGTTGGATAATAGCCCAGCTATAAGAAGATTTTCAGCCTGGGTGTGCAACTAACTGTAGTAAATTTCAATGAACAAGTGAAAAGAAAGGTTGTGTACTGTGGGACTTGAACCCACAACCTCAGCATTTGTTAGTGATGCTCTAACCATTACACTCAGTATGCATTGCCCAATGTTGAATACATATTATATGTATGCTGGTGTAATGGTGATAATGATGTATTGCCTCCAATACTGGTATGAAGTCTCACATGGGTGTGTTAGCAATGTGTATCAAGTAGTGCCTAGTTTGACACTTCAACAAATGGTTGTAACCGAGGTAGGTTGATGATCTTAAAGGTGGTTTAGTGGGTAAACATCTTGGTGGTAATGGAATAATCTGTTGGAACTGTGCAGCTGAGGAAGACAAAGCTTTGGAAAAGGACCTCGAGGAAGAAAGCTCAGAGGCTGAGACCAAGACAAGGAAGCCCTCAAAGAGGGCTAAAGCAGCTAGCTTGTGAGGAGGAAAAAAGGCTCCTCACTACAAGAGACTCAAACGGTCTCAGGGAAGAGTGCACTGAGAACTGATGATGATATTTCTTTTTATCTTCAGTGTATTTATGTACTACATCTTTGGGGGACAAAATGTGGGACAGAAGTTGAACTGAATATGCATCTGGAACTCAGGGAATGAGTGACATGTATGAAAGATGAAAGAGGAAAGAGAGACCAGAGAAATTCCAACACAATCACTCAATGGGTATATATTTTACTGGGAGGCTTGCTAACAGGTGCATCCAAATCAATACAAAAGTATTAATAGGAAACCAAGGAGATAAACTTTCAGAATATTACAAGGAGGGAAATTTGAGAGCTTCAAAGAACAGGTGGGTAGTTGGGAGCTTGATCAGGGGTAATGACAGATCCATTAGAGGAGGTTTATGACTTATGGCGTAATTTTTGCCTATGTATTCTGGGCTTTTATAGCTTTTTAAGATTCTTTATTTTTTCAACCCTCAGTCCACAGCAAAAACTAGGCCACCCCTGGGGAAGCCATGATGGGCAAGAGAGGCCACCTCCTTACCAGCTGGATTTGCCCGGGAATCCTGATCAGAGCTTGGTTTCTGGGGAATTGAATTACATTCCCATAAGTACTCTTTTTCCTGGCTAGTTCAACATCAACATTCCACTATCAATTTACAGCTCAAGACGATGCTCTCGCGCCTCCGACTGAGTGAGCCCAACCGGTCCGAGATTGACTCAGAAGTCAGGATAAACCGATCGGTAACCGCAGGGTTCGCCTTGCCAACTCAGATGACTTCGTCATTCACTCTGTGGACGGTTTGGCCGGGTTGCTAGAGCTCATCGTCGTGAAATAATCCTTAACACCATCTTCAAGAGCTCGGCTAATTTGGTCCTTGGTTCTGATGGGTGTGACCCCCGAATATCGAGTATCCACAGCGGCTGGCACAGCCTTGGTCGCACATGATAAATAATTTAAATATCTTCGAGATAATTATCTTCACTAAAAACGCTGCGCTGCGAGTCATTTGGGCCGCGTATACTTTATCAAGCGGAGTTTCCAGCTGTTATTTACCAAATCAAGAACGAAATAAATCCTCTCTGACAAGTTTCATTCGATTAAATAAATATTTATTATTTAAATATTTATTTATTTAATATCCAAATTTAGTCATTCACCAAACCTAATTAATCTGAAACTGACCATTTCAAAACTCCTCTGAAACTTTTGACCCGCTGCATACATTTATTGATTTATTTCACATAAATCAATAACATCTTTATTTACATATTCGGTTTCCCCTGAACCCATTTCGGCCGCCGCGCATACATCCAGCTTACAAGAGAACACCTTTGATTTAAATCTCCCCGTACACATTCATCTCCCCAGCACTACCTCCAACTTGAAATCTCAGTCCACTCGCCACACAAAAAAAACACCAAGATCATGACCGCTGCGAAGATTACTCACCTCGCGATATTCTCTCGTAAGAGTTCTATCCCTCTCCTCACCATGATCTTTGGCCTTCTGAGCCTCAATGGCTGTAGCTGCTAACACCCCTTCCCACCCGCCTGGTCTTGATCTACCTCAGTCATCGTTATCGGTTGTATCGCTGAGATCGTCACCAGTGGGCTCCTCGTTGGCAATTTTAACGTACGTCCATCTGTCACCGCAAGCCCCTACGTCTTTCACTCCGCCCGTCCACTCGGACCCTACATTTGGAGACCAACTGTCAACGGACCCCATAATTCCTTTTGATCGAACAGAAATTACAGGATCCGCAACTTTACTCGTCGTTGGTGACCAGAACAAAATATCTTCTGTTTTGTGGCCTATGGAGTTGAGTGATGAAATTCGAGAAACAAAGCCCAAGAGAAACTTGATCCTGACCAAGAATGATCTTTGACCATCTATCTTTGCAGCTGTCATATTCTCTGTAATCTATGTGGCCGGCCTATCGGTCGCCCCTGATCACCTTCTGTTCAGCGTTGCTTCTCATGTAATCTGGCTTGGAGTGACCATTATCCTCTTCGTGTCAGGTGCAGCTGCTCTTCAGACCGAGATAAACGGACAAACGTTTCCCCACCAACAACGTCTAGAAACTCTCCAAGGTTCGCGCCCTTTGATATTATACTAATATATTGCTCCAAGAAAAGCTCATCAATATCTAACTCCGACTTGTTTCGTTCTCCAAAAACTACATAGGCTTTGCTTGGACGGATTCAATCTTGCTAGGCCTAGCCATGCTGATGGTCTTGGGCATTGGAATCGGCAGAAGGAATGGTCTAACAGGCAGCTTGCTCGGTGGACCATAAAATCTATCAAATCAAACACATCTTGATCATATCATCGACGCTTTGCATTGATTACAGTCTTGAAATAAAATCCTCTTGGGTCTTCTTCTCTTACATTATCTTATCTATCCATTTATCTCTGAAAAAATCACATTAGCAATGTATGCTTGGCTATATTTCTGTCCTGATGTAGATATACAAACAGAGAATCGTGCCTCTGGATCCATTCATCTTCGCTGCTGTCTCTATTCACTGATTTCTAACCAAGAAAGTATTAATAATCATTCTCATTCCTGCCAAATACGCCCTGATCAGGGACTTAAGGCCAAATGAAATAGAGATCAGCTCAGCCGTGTGAAGTTCAATGGCATGCGAATTTTGCAAGAAACAACAACAGTACAAACCATAATGTAGTTCTTCGAAGAGCTAGATAAATATATCCTAAAAGTGAAACGTGTTTTTCAATCAAGCGAGGATACACTTCTACTCAATCGAGTCTGGAGCTCGTGGCCCACGCCGGATTCAACTAATAGTCTAATAATCCAGTGTGAGCAAAACATGATTTTTCAATAATCATGGTCGGTTCCATGGTGATGTGGGAATAAGAATGCGGTTCTTCCTCATTTCAGTCAATGATAATCTGATAGACTCAGTCCAGATTCATGGTTTGATTTTTTTTGTTCAATGGAAAATTAGTGGGCTGCTGAGAATATGATACAATGGAGGACTTGCCATAACCATTTGTAGGGATGTAAATCCCACTATAAAATTTAAATTTACACATTTAAAGCCACCAATTCATTCTCCTCCCTCCTCCTTCCTAGCATCCACTTCTAGAATAATTGGCTGAATTGATTCTATCCCAGCTAAAGTGGGATACACTCAACCAATTTGAACTTGATTGATCTCAACTCATGAAATGTAAACCCTTCATGACGAGATCAACATATTTTAAATTGGTTTAGTTTATCCTAGTTTGATGGGGAAAAATTCAAACCTGGAAATTATGCTGCTAGTTCTGGGAGATAACTGGGGATTGTGTTCCCTCTGCCAGTGCTAGAACTTCAACTACTGCTGCTATTAGAAACCCTTTCTTTAGGCTCCTTATAATTCTCCACCCTTGTGGCTATTTTTCAATGCCTGTCTGTGAAGGACTCTACATAGATTCCTGTAGGAGTTTTATTTCAATGAATTTATATATTGCAAGAGATAGCCAAATTCTAATAGTAGTATCTGATTTGGAAAAAAATAAAATCAAAGATTAGCAAAAGTAAAGACCATTAATTATGTTTTGGTTTTCTTGTCTTCACTACAGCTCTGATTTAAAACACATGAGAAATCCCAGTAAGCAGCAGTAAGCAACAGGATGAGTAATGGAACTGCCAAGATGAATGAGGGAAAGAATTAGGCACCTATGAGCTTCCAGAAAGCAGCAGTGAGAAACAGGACAAATGGTAGAACTTCTAAGATGAGAAAAAGGAAAGATCTAGAAACCTGAGAGTGATTTGGGGAATGAAACAAATGTGAGCGTGAGTGAATTGCATTGCATGAAAAGAAAAAGAAGAAACCATAGATAAAAGAGAAATTTAGAAAAAGGAAAGGAGAAGAGAGAAATAACTTTGAAATACTGTAAAGCAGAAGTGAGGAAAAGGAAGGGTGAGAGGACTGTTAACCCCATTAGAATTTTTGACATTAGAAAAAATGAAGAACTAGGAACCTGAGGGTGTTAAAGAGGATGAAACCAACAGAATTTAAGGGAAAAGTAAAAATAGAAAACAGGCAAAAGCTAAGTCATCTCAAACACAAGGAAGTGAAACCTAGAATAATGATAAACATTTGTAAGTGTATTTTCCAGAAAACTAGAGTGACATTGCATGAGAAACAAGAAAAATCATGGGAAAAGAAACAGAGACAAACAAACAAATGAAGCTTTACCTAGAGGATAAAGATGATGTGACTGAGAGTAGACTTGAATACTGGCAGCAGCAATGATCTTGTGAGAAATGTTGATACTTAGAAGACTGATTGAATTGAGTTCAGTCACAGATTATTGGACTGTTGAGTGTTTCAAACTAGATGAGGGAGAAGCCAGGATCCTGAAAGGCTTAGTAAAATATTGCAAGGAAGGGAGCACGGGAACAGGCATGGATAGCATAAGGAGCTGTGGCGTGAAACACAAGCAGGTGCTAAATCCTGAAAAACTAAGTTGAGCCACACTATTTTCTGTCTTACACACCCCATGAAATCCAGCTGTAGGTGAAATGTTTCTAAACTCTGACAAAACTCAATTTTTGATAATAGAGAATGGAATATTACAATCTAATGCTGAAAGGAAATGAATTTGATCAATACAGGTGAAACCAAAAGATAAAAAAAAAAGGATAAAATGGGCCAAAGAAACAATCAAGTTTTTTTTTTTACCTCCACTTGAGTTATGCTCCTCCCAAATTCTGTAAATTTAATCAAGTGAGAGTGGGACAAAATCCACAATGGGTCAACCTTGAGTTCCTGTTACAGATGCACAATCATTTTGGAAACATGAACCCACCTCTGATTTCTTTTTTAGAAGATAGAAAAATTTGTATGATAAGTATTGGTATGTTATCTTAAGATAATATTCATAACTGTTATGGTCTGATCTTGGGAGAGGAAGGCACTGGAGTTCTGGGGTTTCTGGGGTTTTGGGATCCTATAATGTAGATTGCAGGATGAGGAAGGGATGTGGATCCTCGTCCTGACAGACTATATAGTGGCCTGTCTGTAACATGTACGTGATAGACTATCTACATGTGGTGCAGGCTCTGGTGCGGGCGGGCCCGCAATACGGCTCATGACATTATCCCCCTTTTAATGCTTAATCCTCCACTCGTTGTCCAATACCATAAAAAAATTTTCCACCTCTTCAATTCCGTCCCTCACTTCCTTCTCCGCGTCCGCCGATGAGTAGTTGCCGCATTTGGAAATCTTGAATTAAATCCCGCTACCAGTTCCTCACAATTCTTCAAGTTTTCCGCCGGTTCCCATGAGTTCTCTTCCGCTCCAAATCCCTTCCAGCTAACTAGATATTGGGTCTTCCCGCTTCGCCTTCTACAGTCCAGTACC
Source organism: Puccinia hordei (assembly GCA_007896445.1). NCBI lineage: Eukaryota > Fungi > Basidiomycota > Pucciniomycetes > Pucciniales > Pucciniaceae > Puccinia > Puccinia hordei. Next base: position 122,680 of record RDRW01000299.1, read on the forward strand.
TCTTTGACCTCCCACTTGTCCCCGCCGTCTACTGTAATTGGTTCTGGGTCCTCCTTCCGCCGTTCTGTGATCTCTTCGGGTCTGTGTTTGCGGAGTATTGACACATGAAATACGGGATGTACTCCCTTCATGGATATAGGGAGTGTCAGCTTATACGTGGATTTTGAGATTCTGTTACAGATAGAAAAAGGTCCCAGCCATCTATGTTCCAGTTTTGGGCTGGGGCCGGTTGTTGAAATGTTGCGGCCGTCTAGCCATACTTCATCCCCTATTTCCCATTCCGGTGTTTCCCTTGTTTTCTTGTAGAATTGGTCCTTCATTGTCTCTTGCGCCTCTTCCAAGCAATACTTGAGTTCATGTTGAACCTCCGCAAGGTGGCGGAGTCGGTCTTCCACTGCGGGAATGCATTGTTCTGTAGAGGGTGTTCCGCTGTATGCCGGGTTGAATCCGTAGTTGGCTTTGAATGGGGAAACTCCTGTTGATGTGTGGTCATTATTGTTGTAAGCAAATTCGGCCATGGGGAGGAGCGGGGCCCAATTGTTTTGTCAGTAGCAAACAAAGTGCCACAGGTATTGCTCGACTGCCTTGTTTGCTATTTCGGATTGTCCATCTGTTCTTGGGTGGTACGCTGTGGAAGGTTTCAATCTAATTCCCAGGCGGGAGCTCAATTCGTGTGTGATTTGGGAGATAAAGATACTTCCCCGGTCTGAGACAATTGTTTTGGGGGTTCCATGCAGTTTCCATACATGTTCCGCCATCAGTTCCGCTAGTTGCTCCGCATTCATGGTTTTCCTGCATGGGATGAAGTACACCATCTTGGTCAGTCGGTCTACTACTGTCAATATACTGTCAGTTGAGCGGGATTCTGGGAGATCGGTGATTAAATCATAGCTAATGTCTGTCCACGGGCCTGCGGGGATCGGGAGGGGTTCTAAGGTTCCAAATGGCCGTTGGGTGCTAGATTTGACTCTTTGACAGGAATCACAGCCGTCCACGTACTGGTTGACAAATGTCTTCATCCCATTCCACACAAAACTCCTGCGTACTAATGCCAAAGTGCAGGATCTGCCTGGGTGGCCTGCAGACTTTGTGTTGTGTCTACTTTTGAGGTGTCAGCTTGCTACTAGTTCAGAGACAACCTGACTAGAACAAATAATAAAAAATAATTAATTAATAAAAATACATAGGAAAGAGACATTATTACACAAGTAATAATGTAACGTAAATTATGATAAATTTAAGAAAAAAATATTAAACATTTATGAATATAAACATTATTACATAGTAATAATGTAATAAACTAATAGAATAAATAAATAAATAATAAAATGAGTAATAACTCATTAACCTATGAGATAAGTGAGAATATTATTACATATTCTGAAAGAGAAAGTAAAATAACCTAGGGTACCCCAGCCAAAGTATCTTAGAAAACTTACTCCTTCTTATAATAAAAATAACTTAAAGAATACTCCTACTAAGCGCTAAAAATACTTACTAGGTATAAACATATGTAATATGAGAGTATTCTAATAAGTAGAAGTCCTTAAAATACGGGATAATTACTTAAATAGACTATGTAATTATCCTTTAAACACATAAATAAAATATTAAATAACATTTGACATAAAAACCTCACTGTTTTATAGTCTTTGTATTATTATTAACTTCTACAAATACATACTGCATAAGTTAATAAATATAATATTATATGAAAGACACGAAACAGGGGATAAAGAAAACATTAGAATACTTCAAACAAGTCTAAAAGAACTTGTACAATTAAAATAAATGACAAGATCTTTTAAATCACGGGAAAATAACAAATGATGCCACTTTTTCCCAGGATGTTTTGCTTGTCAAAGAATTGAATTGAGAGCTGTAAAAGCGCCCACCATGCAAGTATGACAAGAGCTCTCATGGTACAGAACCTTATATATGAAATAACCAAATTAAACAGAAATAAGATTCTGTACTAGAATTTGATTATTTATTTATTATTCTATTGATCAAGTGATCAATACATGTTGTACATCAAACTAAGAGCTCTTGAAGCGCCCTTAGATGATGACTATAGATGACTGACAGGCTGTATCAATTATTGACGGCCTGTACATGTAATAATTTGATAAATTACATCATGTATTTCTACTAAGGATGACTCCTTCCTTGTAGTATTCCCATAGCCAAAATAACACTTGAGGATTCGCCATCAGGGCTCCAGAAAGGCATTTAAGAGGCCCTTTCTTCCCCCTGTATTTTGATTCCCCAGCTTTATCATATTTACAACCAGCATTCCACCAGTCCAGCATACTAGTGTCCTGCCCAGTAGATCAGTCCTCAAGACTTAAAGCCTCTTGCTCTCAACTCCAACTCTGTCCAGCTGTCCAACCCACCTTTCCAACCGCTTCAAGCTGTCCAGTTTACCTCTGAAAAGTCCCCACTCCTCCCCTTAAAGCCTACAGTAAGTCTTTTTCCTTCAGGAGTTGTGGCCCTTTTCAGCCACTATTACCACTGGGATCTAAACAACCCCTGCTTGCAGGCCCCAGTTTATTAAGGTCTTAAATAACCTTTGGAGGGAACTAAACCACCCCTGCTTGCAGGCCCCTCCTAAAAAACCTTTAATATCTTTTATATTAATAAAAAAGATATTAAAAATCAACCAAAAAACCCTTATTTTATATTGTTTTTTGCCTTGCACCTTGTGTAGCTAGAAGGATACCAGTCCTTGGCATCACAGAGCGTGACATGAGGATTGTCGTCGCAATGCCGTGTCCGCTGGCACTACTATCTGTCCCTTGTTGTAGAGTACTCCGTCTGCTTCTGTGTACCTGGTGTGGTTCCCTGATGGCTTCCGCAACAGCTTAATCCAGTTGGTCAATTTTGGGTCAAGTGGGGTCAGTTCTCTAATCTTGGCAATGATCTCAAGGTCAGATAAGGCTAGGTCATCTTTTACTCCTTCCCCCAAATCGGTCCCCATCACGTCGACTTCAAACCAATGTTCACTATCCTCAATTTCAATCGATTTGTCCAAAAACCAGCTGTCCAATTCCACACATTCCGCAATGTCAGCCTTAGAGTCAGTGCAGCTGACCTAAAGTCTGCCTTTATTAATCATGATCTTAATACCAGTCCCAAATGCATGATATCTTTTTACCCTGAGGTTTAAACCTTGTTTTGACTTCAAATTCTGTTTCCTCATTAAATTTTGACCATAGTTCTCACTGAACACTTTGTAATTGCTCAACTCCTTCATAGAGTAATTAAATAATTAATTCTACGCCACAACTTGTTGAGCAAGTAAACCAAGGCCAGCTAACCACATCTACATGTGAGATTACATAAGCAAACCTTGAAAATTTTCGAAGTTGGTGTATCCTCCATTGCAGGGAGGATACACAACCTGAAGACACCCAGAACCACCAACTCAGATCACCAAGGATTCACCAAGTTACAGCTCACCACTCTAACCAACCAAAGGCCTCTTTCACCCAGTACCTCAACAGTATTGTCAGTCAGTCCCCTTTTTGAACCTTGCTCTTCTGACAGAAGTCCTTCTCTGTCTCCCCTTCTTCCTTTTCCCTTTCCCTTTCCTCATCCCTCATCAAATCAGATCAATCCAAGCACCAATCATCAGATCAGATCAGCTTCAATCATCCTCAGAGATCAATCAGCTTTGCTTCAATCTTTTTCTGTGGTTTTTCCTTGAAACAAACCACATAGGTTTCCCTCTAAAGAACCTTGACTATCCAGCTTGACATAGTCTAAAAAACTGGGCTGATTAGACTTGTCTTCTCAGATACCTTCCACATTTCCATTGTGTGAAGAGGCTGTTGCTTCTCAAAGACTCTGGCACAGTTCATCCAACTTTTTAAGTTGTTGATTATCATCATTAAAGAGCACTCAGATTATTAGAACCACAGATCAATCAATAATCTTTTCCCTTTTCCCCTCTTCTTCTCTAACAGTTGTATTCTTTATCCCTTGGAATACCACTGTTGCCCCCCCATTTCTTGTGTCCTGTTGTCACTTTAGAGACCCAGGCTCACACACAACCTCCTCAAACGTCTGCTCTTTGATGTTACCTGGTTTCAACAGTTGGCCAAAAGTCAGCTTTTCTCCTGGTTCTGGGGCAAGGTCCGGTCTGCGGGACAGGGCATCTGGTTTTGTTTATTGTCGTCCCGGTCTGAATATGATCTCGAAGTCGAAACACCCCATGGTTTCCGCCCATCTTGCCTGCCTTCTGGTGAGTTGCTTGGTTGTCATGAAGCTTTCCAGTTTACGGTGATCGGTGTACACAATTGCTGTCAGGCGGTGTGGGTTCCCCTCTAGGTATTGTCGCCACTCTTTGAAGGCAGCCACAATAGCTAGTAACTCCTTGTTGAAGATCTTGTAGTTGTGTTCCGCCTGTACTAGGGATTGGGACAGGTATGCTACGGGGTGAAGTTCTTGGTCCTTTGCGCAAACCTGGGACAGTACTGCACCCAGTGCAAAGTCAGAACAATCACATTCAAGGATAAACGGCTTGTACGGGTCCGCAATTTTCAGGATCGGGGCGGATGTGAAGGCGGTTTTGAGGGATTCAAATGCGGAGTTGCACTTGGTGTCACACATGAAGGGGGTTTCTACTTTTTTCAGGTTGTGAAGCGGTCTAGTCTTTCCTGAGAAATGGTCAATGAATCGGTGGTAAAAGTTAGCAAATCCAATGAATCTCTGGAGTTCAGTCACATTCTTTGGTGCGAGCCATTCGGTTACTGCTTGTACCTTTGCAGGGTCCATTCTGATCCGGTTGCATGATATAAAAAGTCCTAGGTATTCTACTTCCGGCCTTGAAAACTTGCACTTTTCGGGTTTTAGCCACAATTGGTGCTTGCTCAATGTGTCCAGTATACTGCCCACCGCTTCCGCATGGTCCGATCCTTTCTGTGTGTAGATCATGATGTCGTCTAGGTATGCGGCGGTGTCCTTCCCAATCCATCCGAGGAGGATGTCTTGCATGAAGTATTGGAAGTATCCCGGCGCTCCAGTGGGTCCAAATGGCATGGTAAGCGGTGTGAATTTTCCTGCCCGGAAGATGAAAGCCAGTTTATCTTTGTCGCCTTCCGCAACTTGGAGGATCCCATATGCGTTCCGGAGGTCTAGCTTTGTAAATTTGTCCGCATCCAAAAGGCTGTCAACTAAGTCCATTGTCAGTGGTAGCGGGTACTTGTTCTTCACTGTTACCGCGTTGAGTCTCCGGTAGTCAAAACAGGGTCGCAGGTTTCCGTCCTTCTTCCCAGTGAATAGGACCGGTGCCGCCCAAGGGGATGTGGTCCGCCAAATGGTCCCGTTTTTCAGCCCTTCGTCCATCATAACATCAAGTGCCTGGTTCTCCGCCGGGGATAGCGGGATGATTCTTCCGGCCTGTGGGGTAGCCCCTGGGATCAGCTCTACGCGGAAATCATACTTTCTCCGCAGGGGAAGCCTCATGGTGCTCGATTTCCGGAACATGTCAAGGTGTTGGTGGTAGAACTGCGGTACCAATTCTTTGGTACTCCGTACCGCAGTCGTGGTTTTTCCTTTTGCTGCCAATTGGGCTGATGTTGACCATTACATTTTGGCCGCATTGATCACTGCTGGGGTATGTCCTAGAGGGGAAAGAGGCTTGCCAGCTGTTTTGGGAATCAAATGCGGGGAACATGTATCAGAATCACATTGCAGGGGTGTTATTGTGCTATAAGAACACACCCCCTTGTCACTAATCCTAGCTTTCCCCAAGGGCCTGTAGACCGTTTGCGGGGATGTTGGCGGAGAGGACGATACTGCCTTGGCAGTAGAAATAATTCCATTGGTTGCCTGGTCAAAGCGTTGGGTCTTGGGGTTCCTTGCGGCGATTTGGGAACTATTTACAAGGTGTAAAAGGTTGCCAGCTGTTTCGGGAAGTAGGGTATGGGGTGGGGGGCTGTCAGACTCACATTGCGGGGGCGTTATTGTGCTGTAAGCACACACACCCTCGTCACTAATCCTAGCTTTCCCCGTGGGCCTGTGGACCATTTGCGGGGGTGTTGGCGGATAGGACGATACTGCTTCAGCAGTAGCACCACTTTCATGGGATACGGTTTCATTGGGTACTTGTTTGGCATGTCGGGTTTCAGGGTTCTGCGTGGGGCTCAGGACGCTATCTACAGGGTGGAAAAGCTTGCCAGCCGTTTTGGGAGAAATAGTAAAAATTGGGGCATCGAACTCACATTGCGGGGGTGTTATTGTGTTCAAAACACACACCCCCTCGTCTCTTCTCCTAGCTTTCCCCGGTTTGCCAGTCGGGGTGTTTTTTGGGATAGACAAAACCGCTGAAGCAGCCGCAATGTCGGGGTTCCATAGGGTACGGCTTGTCCAGTTGATTTGGTGTCCGTACCGGCGGATCCAGGGCATCCCTAGGATCCCATCATACAAGTATTTCAGTCTTGTAATGATGAACCGGGATGGGTGGGGTTCATTGTTCAGGATTAGGTCAATCTCATGGGTCACTCTGCTTGCGGACCCGTCAAATCCAAAGACGGTCCGTTTTGATGCCAATGCAGCCTCAAGCAGTCCCCATCAGGATGTGTACAACTCGCTCAAAATGTCGTGGGTTGCTCTGGAGTTGATGAGGAATAATAGGGAGGGGTAGGGTTTTTTGGGTATGGCTCTGGAAGTTGTGATGGTGCATGAAAGGAAACATTGGGAGTCAGCCTCCCTGATGCCAAGGACAAGTCCTTCTAGCTACAGGTGGTTCAAGAATGAATGGAAAAGAGTGGTACACTCTGGGTAAGGTACAAGAGTTACAATTCCCAAATAATATGGGGGAATTGTGACGTAAAATTTAGAGAAAAAGGTGGTAATAATTATATTAAATAAATTTAATATAATTAAAACCAGAGGGGCCTGATAAATCAGGGGTGGTTTAGATCCCTCTAAGGTATCTTACAAATAAATTGCAGAGGATTTAGGTACCTGGAACACTGGGTCCTGTTGGAACAGGGGTGGTTTAATCCCAGGAAAGGAAAGTGGGGAATATCTTCAAGAAAAGGGTTATTACTTACTAGTAATAAACCTTGAGGGATCTTGGGGATATTCTGGGTGAAACTGTACAGTTTGAAGCGCTTTGGATGGATGGATGGTGGAGCTGGATGGTCACTGTGAAGTTGTTGGGGAAGACAGGGCTAAAGAATATCTACTAAGAAGCTTACCAGACTGTGTTATAAAGATATATATCTAATAAGAAGTGGGTAAGGTTGTTAGTGGGTATTGGGAAGCATGAGGAGCCTTCTTTGGGCGGTTGAAGAGCTCCTTAAATAGTCTTGAGTTCCCCCTGGGGACCCTGTAGGTATTATTGGCCAACTTGTGGGATCTTTGGACCACATTTTAGCCATTTTTGCTTTCTTGGTGACGCTTCAGCAGCCCCTGCTTTGAATACACGTCACCAATTGATTTTATTAATGTATTTTATTATTATTTATATATTTATATTGACTTACAGTCTGTAGTACATTAGTACTGTTTGTTATAGATTTAATACTAGTGGCTTATTTGTATTTATAATAAGCCACAGTATTGTTTGTACTGTTTGTTCACTCAATATATTCTATTTATATGTATAAATAAGTAATATCATTCAATATATTTAATTATTTAGTCCCCAGTAATCTTCATTGCATATGTAACATATGTAATGAGGTCACTGGGGCGTGTTTTTGCTGATTTGGGTGTACCTGAGTGACTGTGGAGTCCGCGTGCCACGCTGAGAGCCTGTAAGGGACTTAATGCTTGCGCAGGGGCTTATATCCCAACTTTGGCGCAGGCTTTCAGTCACGCGGGTTGAACTTCAAGTTCTGCGGACTGCGGTACGCGGGGTTTGAGTAAAACACGGTGTATTTACAGTATCTCTCCTAATTTACACAACACCTCATTTCTGTGACTGGAAATGGGTTTTAAGCATATGTATTTATATATATAAGCATTAATGCAAGTGTCTTTTTTTATTAAAGGTACTTGCTAATTCTTATAAGCTAATTTACATAGTGAAGGAGTGAGAATTAGGGGTACCTATGAGTGAGGTACCCTAGGTTAATTTTAGTGTAGATTCAGAATATCAAATAATATTGTAACTATTATTTGATATTCTATATTTTTTATAATATAATTCTTGTAGAAAACTTGTGACAGGTTGCTCTGTTATAGTAGCAAGCTGACATTGGGGATCAATTTCATTTAAATGTAATGTCTGACTAGCACCAATACTACATGAAAACTCTGCTACGCTCAGGAAAGGCACAACCTTCATTCCCAAGCATCACCATTTTTTGACTTCTCAGTCCGTCCCTTTCCGGTCTTATCCGCCTGTCCTTCTGGGGCGTTGATAAACGCACGCCAACGGCGCACGCCAACGCCAACCCGCACGCCACTTTTTTTTGGCGTGCGGGGCCTACACGCCAAAAAAAATTGGCGTGTAGGGTCTACACGCCAAAATAAATTGGCGTGTGAGACCCACACGCCAATTTTTTAATTTTTTTTGGCGTGTGGGCCTCGCACGCCAATTTTTTTGGCGTGTGGGCCTCGCACGCCAATTTTTTTGGCGTGCGGGTCCCCCCTCGCTCACGTAATCGAATGGGCCCTCCCATTCGATTACGTGAGCGGGCCGGCTGACGAGGTTATACAACCTCGTCAGCCGGGAGGACTTCCTCCCGGCACGAGGCTGTATAACCTCGTCGGCCGGGAGGACTTCCTCCCGGCCGACGAGGTTATACAACCTCGTGGGCCAGGAGGAAGTCCTCCTGGCTGACGAGGTTGTATAACCTCGTCAGCCGGGAGGACTTCCTCCCGGCTGACGAGGTTATACAACCTCGTCAGCCAGGAGGAAGTCCTCCTGGCCGACGAGGCTGTATAACCTCGTCGGCCGGGAGGACTTCCTCCCGGCCGACGATGTTATACAACCTCGTCGGCCAGGAGGAAGTCCTCCTGGCTGACGAGGTTGTATAACCTCGTCAGCCGGGAGGACTTCCTCCCGGCTGACGAGGCTATACAACCTCGTCAGCCAGGAGGAAGTCCTCCTGGCCGACGAGGTTGTATAGCCTCGTCGGCCGGGAGGAAGTCCTCCTGGCCGACGAGGCTATACAACCTCGTCAGCCAGGAGGAAGTCCTCCTGGCCGACGAGGTTGTATAGCCTCGTCGGCCGGGAGGAAGTCCTCCTGGCCGACGAGGCTTTATACAACCTCGTCGGCCGGGAGGAAGTCCTCCCGGCTGACAAGGTTGTATAACCTCGTCAGCCGGCCTGCTCACGTAATCGAATGGCACCTCCCATTCGATTACGTGAGCGGGATCCCCCCACACGCCAAACAATTGGCGTGTGGGAGCCGCACGCCAATTGTTTGGCGTGCGCTCCCACACGCCAAACAATTGGCGTGTGGGAGCGCACGCCAAACAGTTGGCATGCGGGGCCCACACGCCAATTTTATTTGGCGTGCGGGGCCCACACGCCATTCTTGGCGTGTGGGTCTCACACGCCAAATAAAATTGGCTGGTAGACCCTACACGCCACTTTTTTTTGGCGTGTAGGCCCCGCACGCCAAAAAAAATTGGTGTGCGGGTTGGCGTTGGCGTGCGCCGTTGGCGTGCGTTTATCAACGCCCGTCCTTCTGCTTTAAGCGTCACCAATCCATCGGCTAGCTGTCGGACCCGGTCTTTGAGTGCGGATACTGAGGCGGGTGTCCGTCCTTTCCCCTTCTTGTTTGGACACTCCCGGGAAAGATGTCCATGCGTCCCGCAGCGGAAGCTACGGCCCTCCTGCATCATGCAGACCTTCTCGTCTTCAGACAGTTGGCCGGTGATCACAGATGTGTCCATGGCGTCGGGGTCTGGCTGGATCTTAGTCAATCCAGAGGTTGCCTCTGCTCCATGTAACTCTGAGTCAAGCTCCATGGCCAGGCTCGCTGCCTCGTTCGTTGACGGTAGTGAAGGTAGTGCGGGCCAATACCAGTGCAGTCCAAATGTCCCGTTTTAGGCCCTGTCGGTATTGGCTGATGAGGGTCGGGACCTCCCATCCGGTGGCGGTGGCATGGGTGAGGAATTCATGGGTGTAGTCGGCCACGGTCCTTGTCTGTTGTAGTGCTTGCAACGCACGTTCCGCTTTTCCTTTCTTCTCGGAGTCAAAATACATCGCTCCAAAATCCTTTGTCCACCCGGCGTACAAGAAGTCCGCTCCTTCTGTGACTAGGTCTATGTACGGGGCGGACCACACGGCGGCGGGTCTGGTAAGGTAGGAAGCGGCAAACAACAGCTTTGTCCTGTCGTCTGGGAACATGGAGCTGTTGACCGAGGTGTAAATCGCCACTTGTTGGGCAAAAGTTTCTGCCTTTGTCCCGCACTCACCATCAAACTTGTTGGGACATGCAATCTTTGGTCCGCGGAGTGGGGATGGTTGGTTGGGATGGTTGGTCCCGTTGGGCTTTGGCCGCTTTTTGGCGGGAACATTCATTTTCTCTTGCTTGGGTCATCTCCCCGAGCTGTCGTCGGAGTTGCTCCACGTCATCCATCTTTTGGGCGCGGATGAGGTTGGGGTTTCTTGGGTTATCTGTTTGTCAGGTTTGTTTGGGTTTCTTGCCTTTGTCTCCGTAGTGTTAGATCCTGCAATATGTTATGGTCTGATCTTGGGAGAGGAAGGCACTGGAGTTCTGGGGCTTCTGGGGTTTTGGGATCCTATAATGTAGATTGCAGGATGAGGAAGGGATGTGGATCCTTGTCCTGACAGACTATATAGTGGCCTGTCTGTAACATGTACGTGATAGACTATCTACATGTGGTGCGGGCTCTGGTGCAGGCGGGCCCGTAATACGGCTCATGACAATAACTGTCACATTTCAATGGACTCATTCAACCACACAAGTCCATGTGTAAAAATTCAAGGGTGTGAGAGGTTTGAGGAAGTTTATTGGAATGTGGAAGGCAATGTGACTTTGAAAACAAGGATTCTTCAGTACATGATATTGTGAATTTTGGAAGATTATGTATTTTTCTCAATGATTCATTAAAGAACTGTTGAATGTATTTCAAATAACCAAAAACCAGAACTAAAGGAAGGAACAAATGTGAGAAAAAGATTTATGAGAAAAATAGATAAGAAACAGAAACCAACCCTGATTTGAATGATCTAGATTTTAAAAGAATAGACAACCAATGATGACAGGATAATATGTATATGAGACTAGGACTGAGAGATGAGTATTGGTTAGTTGAAGGTTAATATTGAATGAGTTAAATAATAAAGAACAAACCAAATAGGAGCAGGACTTGTGAGATAATTGTTGGGTTTCACATATATGTTTCACTGTTTTCTCTATGCTACAACCTTTCAGTTTCATTTCACAGTTATGTCACATAGTTATTTAGTATACCTGGGCAGCAGACCGTGGAAGGATTTCTTTTCTCATCCTTCCACTCAACAACATTCTGCCATTCTGCTGTCCCAGGTATGTTATCTTTTCTTTGTTTCTTATTTCTCTTATCATGAAATATATTATCCTTCCACTCAACAACATTCTGCCATTCTGCTGTCCCAGTTCCACTCATCAGGTTATGAGCTCCATCTCGCCGTAAACCCGTCGACTCTAGAGGAATTTAGCACTATTTGAAGGATCCGTAGGCTTTTCGTCAAAGCCGTCAACGCATGACCTCACCACCATCACCCTTTCTAAAACCAGAATACAACTTATTCACTACGCCTCCGTCAGGTAATCGCATGATGTCGACCAACAACGACTCTGAAGTCTCGAGTCATCCCGCGTTGAAGATCAATGGCGTCAAACAACTCAAGCCGCCAGGATCCGACTCCAATTACTTGGATTGGAGCTGGATCCTGGAAATCCATTTTGCAGCAACTGACGTGGATTATGTTATCTCTGAAAAGCCGGAAGACGCCAAGCTTCGACCGACGTGGATACGAGACAACAAGGCTGTCTGTGGTGTGATCTCCCGGACGATTCATCCAACGAACATCCGCAATGTCCGCCATCTTAAAAACGACGCCAAGGGCCTCTGGGAATCTTTGAAGCGGGCCCATCAGGACTCCTCCGCTGGAGGGGTTATGTACTGGCTGAGGAAGCTGACAATGTCCCGAATGACCAATGACGACCTCCCTTCTCACCTAGACGAGATGGCGAAGAATTTCGAACGCCTCAGCAGTCTCATCACGCCTGAGGCACCCTTAACTCCCGACGACATTTACTCAACGTTGATTCTAACTTCTTTACCTCAGGATTGGCTGTCCTGTGTATCGTCAATGATGAATGAACCGAGGGTCAGCCCGACCAAACTCATTGACGCGCTGAAGTCCGAATACCTCAGACGAAAAACAAGGGCCGATGATTCAAACAATCAGGAAACGGCGGCCTCGGCTAAACCTCACCAAGGCAAATCAAAATCAAAACAATCCGGACAGCCTCCACGTCATTGCACTTACTGCAACATGGACGGCCACGACCTCAATCAATGTGGACACGTGGCGAGGATCATCAACACCCATAAGTCAAGCCAGCCTGCCGGGTCCAATACCCAACTAAATAAGCCTCATCCAAGGGGATGCGGCAGACATGACGGCCCAGCCAAAGCTGGTTGCACGTTGGCAGCCACCTTCACCGAGAACAACGCCAACGACGACGAAAACTCCGACTACTCTGGGTCGGAAATAGATGCAGTGGCGGGTCAAGCAGAGGTATCACTGTCATCTTCAACTAATCCTGTGCCATTGGGCGACGCCAACTTGGACTCAGGGTGTTCCATCTCAATGACACCCAATCCACTATCAATCGTGTCGGCCAAATCCAACCACACACCAGTACGCTTAGCCGACCATTCTACCGTGGAGTCGACCCACAAGGGACTCATGCGTCTTCCAATCGACCTGGACAAGTCGATTCCGACCTTGGTAGTACCAGCGCTATCAGAACCCCTCATCTCCATTGCCGGCTTATGTGACGCTGGTCTTACTGTGGTCTTCACCTCCGCTTCCTGCGACATTTACACGACCGCCAAGCTCAAGACAAATGGCGAACTTGTTGGAAAGGGGTACAGAAGAGGAAATCTTTACTACCTTCCCTCTGAGCCTGTGAGCTCATCATTTTCTATGACTCAACCCCAAACCGATGTTGACAACTCTCTCATGTCATATCACCGCCGGTTCTCACATCTAGGACTCAAACCGCTTAAATCGCTCCTAAGAGCCAACTCAATATCACCCACGGTGAATAATGAAATCAATGTGCAACAGTGCCCGGTCTGTATCCAGTCAAAAATGCATCGTTGATCTTTCAAATCCCGCTCAAACCACCGCGCCCTTACTCCCGGTCAACTCATCCACTCAGATGTGTGTTTGTATGAGGTGGTGTCGCGAGAGGGGTATAAATATTTCTCTACTTTCATCGATGATTGTTCCAAGTCGTTGTCCATATTCCCCATGAAATCCAAAAGCGATACGTTCGCATGTTTCAAACTTTTCCGCGCATTCTTCAAGAAAGATGGACGATACGTCATTAATACTCTCCGCACCGACAACGGGGGGGAGTATATGTCCAACGAATTTGAGAACTATCTATCGAGCTCCGGCATAACTCATGAAGCAGGACCTCCACATTCACCAGAGCTAAACGGGGTAGCGGAGCGAACAAATAGGACAATATCCAATACAGTTCGTGCCTCCCTTCTAAGCGCCCATCTACCCAAATCCTTTTGGGTCGATGCAATAAGACACGCGTTCTTCGCTCATGATTCCTTCCCATGTCGTACTCCTCGAGGATTCACAACACCAGCATCCATACTACAGCAACCAGTAACTGATCTGAAATTACTTCATCCATTTGGCTGTCTAGCTTACTACAAGGTACCTGAAGCCGATCGGAAAAAGCTGGATAACAAGGCACGGGCGGCAATACTCTTGTCCTACTTACCAAACGGAAATGGGTATAGATTATGGGATCTCGAAAGCCGAATCACCATCAAATCAAGAGACGTCATCTTCCACGACAACACCTACCCGTACGGATCAAAACTTATCGTAAAGGAAGACCCAGTCACGGTGAAGATCCCATGGCCGTCAACCAAACCAAATGAACCACCAACGTCAAGACCGTCAACGCCAGATCTTCCCATTATCAACATTCCCCTTCAGCCGCGATTTGACAAAAGATTGCAGGCCTCAATTCACGCCCCGAGGAACAACAGCTCACCTAATCGTGACAAGTCGTCCTCAAACACACCATCAAATAACATTCAGGAGAGGAACACCCCTACCCCACCTCCGCGTCCATCACCTCCCCACGTCATTGTTGACCTACCTCCTCTCACTACATCGCCCCCCGCACCCACTGGCGCCGCCCCTGCACCAACTGCTCCCGGTACGGATCGAGCGCCCTCAGCTCCGCCAGTTCGAAAGTCTGGTCGTGACAGGAGGGCCCCTGACCGTTACGGACAGTGGTCAAAGGCCGCCAAAGCGACGGACGACCTCGATACCCCCAAAACATGGAGTCAGCTCCTCAAATCCCCAAATAAGGCAAAGTGGCTGAAAGCAGCAGACGACGAATTCTCATCGCTTCTCGGAATGAACACCTGGCGTCTAGTACCACACCCTCAAAAACGACGTATAATCAAATCCAAATGGGTATTTAAAATCAAAAGAAGGCCGGATAAATCAATTCAAAAACTCAAGGCACGACTGGTGGCCATGGGCTACTCTCAAATCCACGGAAAGGACTACGACGAGGTATTCTCGCCTACCCTACGACTCGAGACTCTTTGACTTCTTTTAACACTCCTGGCGTCTAAGAAGTGGAAAGGCAGGCAAGCCGACTTCAAGACTGCCTTCCTCAACGGACATCTAGACCACACCGTGTACATGGAACAACCACCGGGATTTGAAGACCCTTCACACCCGGACTGGGTGTGTCAGCTAGACAGATCACTCTATGGTCTGAAGCAGTCCCCGAGGCAATGGAACTTAGAACTTCACAAAGCACTCATCAGCTTGGGACTCACTAATTCGGCCTACGACCCAACACTTTACTTTCAACGAAAAGGCGGCAGATTACTTGGCGCACTAACTACACATGTAGATGACCTAGCAATAGTAGGAGAACCTGTCTTTGTTGATTCCACAATCTCGTCACTTGGCCATCGTTTCAAAATAGGTGCCAATGAAGACTCACATCACTTCTTATCGCTGAAGATCACTAGGGATGTGGACAACAAGCACATCTTCATCAATCAATCACATTATATAGAAGAACTCTGCGACCGCTTCCTGCAAGGCATTCACACTTCAGTCATGAATCCCGCAGATATTAACTTCAAAACATTAAAAAGAAGACAGCCATGCGACCCCAAATCATCCGGACCATACAATCAAATAATTGGCTCCTTGCTGTGGGTATCTCAATGTTCCCGTCCAGACGTCTCATTCGTTGTCAACGGACTCTCTCAACACCTTCGTGACCCGTCGGAAGCTCACTGGCAAGCTGCCGTGAGGATACTCAACTATCTGATGACCACTAAAGACCTCAAATTACGTCTTGGTGGAGATATACAACTTTCCGGGTTCTCTGATTCAGACTGGGCCGAAGACAGAGACGACCGACAATCAACGTCTGGATACGCTTATCAGCTTGGTCAAGGAGTAGTGTCCTGGAAGTCCAGAAAACAGGCAACGGTCTCGCTCTCAAGCACCGAAGCCGAGTATAAAGCCATATCCGACTCGTGTAAAGAAGGGATTTGGCTTCGTCATTTACTTTCGGAACTCGGTCTTCGTTCGTCAGAAGCCATCCCGCTACATGTCGATAATGAAGGAGCTGAAGCATTGGCTAAGAACCCCGAACATCACGCCAGAACAAAGCACATCCACACTTGATACCACTTCGCCAGAGAATGTCAACAAACCGGTAAAGTGTCAATCAGACATATATCGACGAAGGACATGTTAGCGGATATGCTGACAAAGCCTCTCAATCGTGTCCTCCTTGAAAAACACCGACAAAAATTCGGCATTGTTGCCTAAATCCCTCTCCTATATTATCTCTCATTTTCATCTTCATTAATTATCTACTCTCTGTCTCAAATATTTTTTTCTTCTCCCTTTCACTCTTTCTTTTGTCAATTTCTATCTCTTTCATTTCCTATCTTATTCTTCAAGTCTGCAGCAAGGGGGGTGTTGGGTTTCACATATATGTTTCACTGTTTTCTCTATGCTACAACCTTTCAGTTTCATTTCACAGTTATGTCACATAGTTATTTAGTATACCTGGGCAGCAGACCGTGGAAGGATTTCTTTTCTCATCCTTCCACTCAACAACATTCTGCCATTCTGCTGTCCCAGGTATGTTATCTTTTCTTTGTTTCTTATTTCTCTTATCATGAAATATATTATCCTTCCACTCAACAACATTCTGCCATTCTGCTGTCCCAGTTCCACTCATCAATAATAATAATATAAAAGTAGGAACAGAATAGGATTCTGGAAACTATAATGAAAGTAAAATGTTAGTTATAAGTGATTATGAAGTAAGATGAGTAGAAATTCTTTGGTGCATTTCTCACCAAGTTGAATACTTGAAGTGATGGTAGTCGCCCGACAAGGATTTTTAGAACAACAGAATTGAGGATCAGAGATTGTTAGGTAATCGCCATAGAGAATTGTCAAAGAGAATCTTGAGGACAATGGAGGTGAGATCAAGATGCAATCGCCAAGAAGAATCTTCAGGATCTTGATAATGAGGAACCGTGAGTATTTTGATGGATGAACTGGAGGATTTAGGTCAACAATGATGAGATTATACAGTGCACCGCAGACATGCGGATAGCACTCAGACAGTGCACTGGAGAACGAGTAGTGCACTGGAGCACGAGTTTCAACATTCATTTCTGGGGTGTCCTGCTTGCCTGTGAAGATTTAATATGTCAGATTCTGTTGATTTTGATATACTTGATGACAACTTGGACTTGCCTTGTATTATCTCAATAAAATTGAGAAATAAATTGTGATTGTTGACCTTGACTTGAAAGAATTTTTCTCCTTCATTTAAAATGTTTAGGGAGTCAGTTCAGGTCTTGACCAAGCTGCATCCTTTTCTGTATATACAACCCATAACAGACAGAGTCCCTACTAGCTCTATGTGTAGATATTCAATTTTGATGGTTGATCCAGTTAGGGTTTTGATGTGAATACTTTTGACACTGGCAGACATGGTTGGCTTCCCATGGGCTAACTCAATTTCAAAACTCTTGACTGTTTAAAAAGTTGAGAAGGCAGACCTATTGGATACCATGTGATTAGACGCACCACTATTGAGGTAAGCTGTGTTTGGCGGGCGTTGATAAACGCACGCCAATGCCAACCCGCACGCCAATTTTTTTTGGCGTGCGGGGCCTACATGCCAAAAACAATTGGCGTGTAGGGTCTACACGCCAAAATAAATTGGCGTGTGAGACCCACACGCCAATTTTTTTTGGCCTGTGGGCCCCGCACGCCAATTTTTTTTGGCGTGCGGGTCCCACACGCCAATTGTTTGGCGTGTGGGAGCACACGGTTTGGCGTGTGGGAGCGCACGCCAGGCGTGCGGGTCCCCCCTTGCTCACGTAATCGAATGGGAGGGCCCATTTGATTACGTGAGCGGGCCGGCTGACGAGGTTATACAACTCCGTCAGCCGGGAGGACTTCCTCCCGGCACGAGGCTGTATAACCTCGTCAGCCAGGAGGACTTCCTCCCGGCTGATGAGGTTATACAACCTCGTCAGCCAGGAGGAAGTCCTCCTGGCCGACGAGGTTGTATAGCCTCGCCGGCCGGGAGGACTTCCTCCTGGCCGACGAGGTTCAGGATCAGTGCACAATCAAGCGGGCAATATATACTGAAAACATAGCAAACATTCCTGCTCACTTTATGGTTTTCACTGGTCAGTCATTTCTTCTCACTCAATAAATCATGTACGGCTGATTGACTAGAGTCTTTTGAAATGTATCAGATGAATCAGCTATCTGTATGGATGCACTCAAGCGTTGCAAGGCGTGGGCAGTCAAGGGGCAACAAACCGCTCGACTCCATCATACCCACAAGGCCTGCCGAGTTTCTCTTTTACCAGGTGTATCCTTGGACGGAATGCTTGCGGTTATAGCCCAGGAGGGCTCGATCAATCGACTTGATTTTGAATACTTCCTTGAGGAAGTTCTTGTAAGTCACCTTCTCCGATCAATAATAATATTTCTTGTATATTATCTGAAAATTTTATTACATATTCCTGTCATGAACCCCTTCCCAGGTGCCAATAGTGTCCTTATTATGGACAATGCTTGGATCCACCATGGTGGCCGTATAGACAATATTTGTGCCTCAGCACATTTTCTCTTTATCTATCTTCCACCTTATTCACCTGACTACAACCCCATTGAAAAAGTTTTCTCAGTCGTTAAGTCTCATTTAAAACGCAACCAAATCCAAATTGGAACCAATGAAGACACCGAGATCACTAAATCTTACGTTACTGCACTGCCAGCATAATTGCCTAGGTTGAGTTCATCCCAGTTAAAATAGGATGCAAACAACCAATTTAAAGTAGGTTGACCTCAACCAATGAAATATAAAACCAAGGGAGGTCCCTTGGATTTATATTTCATCAGTTGATTTCAAGCAAGTTTAAATTGGTTGAGTGCATCCTAGTTTAACTGGGATGACTTCATCCTAGGCAATTATGCTGGCAGTGCTGAACTAATCACCCCAGAGCTTATGTATAACAAATTCAGAGGATGTGGCTATGTATAGTTAACAAGTACAAACCCCTTTATTGTCCCTTTTATTTTTAATTAAAATGAATAAAGCAATCAAGTTGAGATGACAAAAATCAACCAACCCTGCGTCCTTGGCGGCAGCTCTTGAGCCACCATCTGCACTATGAGAGCTTATTGAGCCTAGGGCCTTCGCTTTTTTGCCCATCAAACATTTGCCAAAGGTGTTTAATCAGCATAATTTTCTATTGCGGGTACATCAATGATGACTCGGTAACACTGGCATGACATCTGGTAGCTGTTGCTACTGGCAAATTTCAGTGAGTACTGGTTTCCTTGGCCCATATGTGATTGCCTTCGAACCAGCAGAAGTCTATTACTGGGTGATGATGATTCAGGGGAGTTTTGGAACCTTTGCGGATCATTTGCATGTGTTGGATCATATTGGTATCAAACACTGATTGCATTTATCTTTGCTTGATACGGCTATATACAAGGAGGATAATAGGAAGTATTGGCTATAATATATACAAGGAGGATAATAGGAACTATTCAAGCCTAGAAAGAATAATCTGGTGATACAGTTTAATAACAGCTGAGAAGGGATTTGATATGACATAACAGTTTAGGAGGGGTGTGATTTTTGGTTCCAAAAAAGAACAGGTTTAGATTTTTTAGATCGGCACAGGAATAAAAAGAATCAAGACATGACTAGACGGAAGGCACATGATAGAACAAAAGAACAAACAATCCAATGGCTTTAGTGGTCCTTAAATTTACCCAAATGACTTCTCAAGTTGTTGAATCCCTTCCGAGAGAAGATGCGCGGCCCTGGGAGTGAAGCCAAACATAAATACAAGCATCTTGTATGATACCAAACGGAAGAAAGACCAGTGAGTTATTCCAAGGAGAGTCAAGCGGGCGCGGGTTTGATTGTCAAGAGGTGGTATCTCAGCAATCTTGAGATACTCTTCCATGCTCACAGCCTCCATCTCTTTAGAGGATGGAGGGTGTGAAACATGGGTTGAATTAGGAAATGGAAGCGGATTCATGATGTGGGTAGGTTGTATGAAAGGGAATGTGGGCATAAAAATGGAGTGGACAGGATTTGGTGAGGGTGAGACCAAACGGATAGTAGAAGATAGAGGGATGGGGACTGGGTTAAACTTGGCAGTATTGTCATGATGAGGATCAGGATGAGTGTGTTGTCTGCTGTGTTTGAAATTGATTATCTTGATTTTGGACAGGCTAGACGCATTGCTCCTTTTTGCAGAGTAGTTGGAGGAAGGCGCGGATATTCCTCTCTCCAAAGGAGAAGTGCACTGGTACATTGGGGATTGGTCGCCATCATTGCTTCTGTGTCTGCTGACATCACTAAGATCCTTTGTTGGTGAGTTATTCCAACCTCTCAAGTTATGGGGGCCTTTTGTGGACCGCCACTGATGGTCAGGGAATTTGGGACCATGAGGGGGATGAGTCAGATCCACACCAGGTTCCCCAGCCTTGATTGCACGCGCCCAATCCCAGAGTTGCTTGTGTAGAATTTGCATCTCCATCAATGGGTTTTCGGGATTCACAAAGGCTGGATACTCCAAATTACTGCTGTTAGAGTTTAATCGGATGCTCTCGCGCAGGTCGGCCACAATTACATGCACGTGGCATGCCCCAGCATCTGCTTTCTTCTGAGATTACAACAGAGATCCAATCAGCATATTGGACTCTTGAATGTAAGTAGAAAATCACAAATACTTACATTTACTAACTGACGCTTATATTGGTGTTCCAGAGTTGAGCAAACTGCTGGCGGGCTGAACTTCATGGTGAGTAAGTTTTGCATCTGATTTCCCTTCATATTAAAAAAACAAAGTAAAGATGAGTTAGTATCAAGTAGTTACATTCTGATTGAGATAATTATACTGACTTGGCTACGGCTTTTTATAATCTCCTTAGGATCCTCCATCTGCAAGTGGAATACAACCTTGGCGGGGTAAGTTCTGACGGCAACCTTTGCAAACTCCATAAAATAGAGATCATCTTTCAATTCAAATCCACGTTTGATGCTGTATGTTGTATTTCCAGAAATCATCCCAATCCAGTGGACGAGGCCGTTGGCAACGATCTTTTGGAGGAACGCGTCAAAATAATCTTGAGTTGGTCCAAGGTGTTGGATCACCGCAGATTTGAAAGCTGTCCAGGTGGTTGCCTGCAGATTGATTGGCATTGGGACCAGTGGGGGTTTTGAAATCCTTTGAGACCAGAGCTTGTTTGGCGATGGTTGGGAACTCTTGCAGGATGCTTCGTTGAGAATGGGATTCTCCATGAACAATAAGTATTCAAGGTGCACGGGTGTGATGTGGACTGCGGGTTCGCCAATCATCTTGGAAGCAGGGCGTTCATGCTCATCAAATTCCTTGTATTGCGTCTCCTTGATGACCTCTTGGCTCATTCTGGAAGGCTGAAAACAAAGAAAAATTTATGTAAGTAACATTGCGAAGCCGGGATAATTAAGTAAAACTGAGACTTACATTCCTGGTGGGGGTGGTGTCAAAGATGGAACAGGGAAGACTGAACGGGATTCAAGAGCTGGGAATTGGAGATTGGAAAGGGAGGGAGGATGAGGGAGGAGTTGCATTCCGGTACTGGTTTTCCTATGATATCCTGGTACCGCGTGGAATGTCCGGGCCGGAGGTTGATACCGGACATTGATATGTTTGAGTTCTTGGGGGAAGCAAGCACGCTTGGCTGCTGACCAAGCAAGTTTGGCTAATTGGATCTTCAGGCTGGCGAGTGTGTATCCGCCAGCCTGAAAATCCGTGAGACAAGCTGCTTTGTCCTAGAGGTCTCACGGATTTTTGGCCTGGTGGAAAATCCGAGGGAATAAAACTTCGGCGGAAAATCCCAGGTTGCATGACAACCTTTCTGAGAATGGCTGTAGATGAAGAGGAGATAACTGAGTGCCCATAAGGTGGTATACTAGGAGACTTGGGGGTTAAGGGTGAGGCGAGAGAGAGACTTGGGTGTTAAGGGTGAGGACGAGAACCATCATAGGACACAGTCTATTTCTCAAACCCATAGTCTCAACTTTATACAGCTTGGTCATCATTCGCTGCGGCGCATTACTTGTATACAGTTACCTGCCGTCCCGGTACCGGTTCTGTTTTTTCTCTTCACCGAGTTTGGAACCGATACTGTGGCGTGCATGGGCTGATAGCGACGCATATCTTTTCGTCAGATTGCATTTCTTTACAAGTTTCAACCTAACCTCACGGTTTCCCCCCAGCTCAGCCGAGTGAAAATGTACCACCGAAGCTTGAACCCTAAGTTCAATTGAAGGAAAGGAAATCATCGTCATCGTCCATAAAATTCAGTATCTCGATAGCATTCATGTTGTCGAGGTGACATATAAAACTGGTCCATATCTTGTCGAGGATATCCACCCCCTAGGCTTGTAGCCAGTCTGCTGTGGGCACTACTGTGAACCTTCCAGGACAAGGGTGTGAGAGGTGGTCCCGGCTGACAAAAGGTCTTACCCCAAAAAATTGAACCATACGTACCTTTTGGCGGTGTACGGAGTCTCACAGCCATAAATTGCAGCTGATTCCCATTGACAAATCAAAGTGTGATACGTCGATACACTGAAATGGCTGTTGCTCAGCAGCCCTGACGTGTAACAGCTTACCTCTCATAGCCATAATTCGCAGCGGACTGCTGATTAAAAATAAAAGTTCAATACGTCAATGATGTGATGCACCAAAATGGCTGCTGCCTCATCGCTAGGTTTCAAAATTTCACGATAAAAGCTGGGGCAACTTGAATCCAAGCCCTTCGGTAATCTCCTTCACACCTGGATTTCTATCTAGATAAGAGGTACCACAATGTTAGCAAGTTCTACACTTGTGCGCGTTGCATGTGTCCTCTTTTTATTTGCCTTCCATGTATCTCCGGGAGTCTCTGGACATATGCCACCTCTGACTTCCGATGAAGATTTGGCAGAAGCTCCTGTGGATGTCAAAGGCAAGCGTCCCGCTCTTGTCGATGAATCAATGTCGCCACTAGGCGGTAAACTGTCCCGTTCACCAACTTACGAGCACCAGGGGTCGAAGAAAGAGTCGACACCTGACCCCGCCATAATCATTGACCTGACAAACAGCGGCGACACAGAGCGAAGAGGTCAGTCCAGCTTCACGCTCTTAGAATTCACATAAATGTTCTGACTGGCCATGTAATTACTTTGATTCTCCCAGGAGGGGCTCCTCATGGCCCCATTCTTTTACACGATGCTGAAAGCCGATTTCGTAACACGGAAAGCCACCTGTTCAGCCCACGAATGGAATGTCACCAGCCAGTTTTTGAAGGATCACCCCGAAAAAGGCCCCGTGTACGGAGTGAAGTGACAAGGCCAGACGCTATTATCCCATACATTACCCCATATATTCGAAGCTCAAGTTTCTCCAGAGAAGATGATGCTACTCCCAGATGTACGTCGTTTATACTCAGTCTTCTTATACCACCATTGCCGGAGTGGCTGAAATTTATTTGCGGTCTCTTGTGACAAAAAACGTCATTGAGTTCGTAGTTTCCACTATTGGAACCCAAGCAAATTATCACGAGATTCCGGGAAAAGAGGCGGCATATGGCCGGAAATTCCGCAATGAAATTTGGAGAAACCCCATGGAATTCAGCTCCAGCTCTCATCAACCTATTGGTAAGTGCAATAGAATTCATTTCATCAAAATCCATATGTGTATATATAGACAAGACAAACATAATGAGTAATTGGGCGGACTCATGTGTATAAATTCCGTAAACAACTGTAAAGTTCCAGGTCATGTGAAACAGGATGAACTTCTAGATGATAGAAGGGACATTGGAAGTCAAAGAAAGAAATTAAAAACAAGATATGAGACCATTCAGGTTCCATCATATGACATGCCAAGGAGTTCTACCCTTACAGATCTTGGTTCTAGGGAAATTGCAGCCAGAAAAGAGATTAAACAAATGAAAAGTAATGATCTGGGAAATCTCAGGGGTTTTCAGAAAATTTTGGATGTGGATGATCAGGCAGATATGGAACTAGGTAGAAATGATTCAAACGGAAAAAACCAAATTTTGGGGAATAATTCTTCTGAAAAAAATGAAGATTTCCAGCGGAAAGAGGATAGCAAAAAGTTTTGGGTCTGGATCTCAATGATCTGGCAAGCTACACCTGGGATAGTCATTAGTGAGCTACAAAATCCGAGCAGATATTTTGCATCTCAACTGGAGGAGGCTATATCACACGAATTTGAAAATTATGCGCAAAACATTTCTCGTAAACATAGCGTATCGAATGAGATACCACTGCACAAACATTTAGTTTGTTTTGTAAATACCCTCTGGAGTCTCAATTGGCGCGTTCTGGATCTCTGTGGTGCTGAATTTGGAAGTGAAGTTTATATTCAAGCACAAGAGGCAATCCAAAAATGGTTATTGAATCTTCTTTTGGTGAATGAGGATGAAGAAGTGATAGAGTGCTGGGATAATGGCAATCTCGAAGGTTATGTTACACCCAAATCAACAAAAATTAAAGAATTACTTTTCAAGTATTTAATTTCTGATGAAAATGAACCTGCCTATCATGCTCCCAGCACTGAATTCCGTCTTTGTGCCCTTGAAGTTTCCGAAAGAGACCTACTCCTAATTAAAGCGGTGATGAAGGTTACGGTGAATTATCATACAACTCAGAACCAACGGAAATGGGTGGAACTTTTTCTTGATGAAGAATACTTTTTGAAAAAAATGGCCCGGATGCAAAGGTATATCAGTATTCGCCAGTATCGACAGTATAAATCTAAGCAACTTGATAGAAATAAATTAACTCTGCTACCATGGAAAGAAAAGCTAGCATCAAACTCTGTCCGAATTGGACCTCCACCCACAGATGAAAGAAGCGCATGGCTAGAATCAAACTTGGATTTACTTGTTCAAAGCCTTGCAGATAAAGAAATGAAAATAAACAGTTCAAGAGGTCTTGTGCCCTTGCAAGTTGGTAAGGTGGATATATTTAACATGGGAAAGCATGATCAGAAAGTTTGGGCCTGGATTTCAATGCTAAAAATGTATGATCAAGACACAGCTGAGATGGAGGATGAATTGAGATTGAATTTTTGGAAAGAAAAGAGCTTTCAGGACTTGAAAAATAAAGCTTTTCCGAAGACAAGATTTGTCCAGTGGAAAGTGGATTTGGACAAAAATGCTGATGAATTTTTGAAACAACTTTGGAAATTACATTCAATACTTCTCAGATTATTTGGCAGAGAAGTGACTGATCCAAAATATTTTGAGGAACAAAAGGCTCTTCAGGAATGGGTTTTGAAACAATTTGACAAAGACTTAAGTTCAACTGAAGGGTTAGAAAAGATTGAAAAGGTTTTGATTACAAGATTCTTAATTTCAACGGGCAGGAAAACTGTCTACCAAACTTACAAATTCTCTCAGATTGCAATTGAAAGACAAAAACCAATCAACATTTTGCAGAGTGATATTCACATGATTGCAGGGGTAATTCATACTTTTGGATCTTATTACAAGAGTCAGAATCCAGGAAAATGGAAAACAGTTTTTCAAGAGGACCACAATTTACCTTCTATGTTTTACAATATACAATGTAAGATTTTTTCTGGTGCTCCTGGTAAGAGTATTTCTAGACATTTGGAGAAATTGAAAACAATCAATTTGATGCCATGGGAAGAGGATGTTGGAAAATTGGATCCAAAAGAAGTTAAAAAGATCAAAAGGGGATCTGCTTTCCAAAATGCAAGAAGATCTCAGTTCAGATTGGATAAATGGGTTAGAAGCTACACATAGACCTTTATCTAAAATTTGAGATTAGTCAAAATATTCAAATCAATCTTTTTTCTTAAAAAAAAAACTGCATAAATTTTGTATTGTTTGATTCAAAATAACCTATTTTCTGAGATCATGAAGCCCCCTTTATAGTTGTTTTGAATTGTTTTGTGAATTTCTCTTTTAAAAAGCAGCCCGTTACTGCAGTCTGTCAGTTTCTCAATCCCCTTTCTTTCCTCACTTTTTGTGAGTCCCTGGTGCCCCTCATCACTATTCATAAATGATTTTTAATATCTCATCCATCTTCCTTTCTTCATATTCATTTCACTTTCTTTCAATTATTTTTGTATTGCAGAAATCCTGGTGCTTTTAGATATGGGAAAGCACTGGCTAATCTTAACTCTTATGGAAGGTATGCAGTATCATAAATTTCAACTAGAAAAGAAACGGTGAATTGTTGCACAGGGAATCAATTGAATACCTTACTTGGGGGGAACAATCTCCACCTAGACTTATAAATCTTTCCCATAGAGTTAATGCTAGGGAGTTCTAAGTTTCAGTAATCCTGTATGACAAACTAGTCCGAAATGAATGGTTAAATTTTAAGACATCTTAAATTTTACCGTGAGAGCAATGGAATGATCATTGGAAGTTTGTGAAGAGTTGCTTGATTTGTAACTTCTTCAACATTTTTCTATTCAACTTGTATAATTTTATCTGCGAGGTCAAAAGTTTACAGGCTATCTGGCCTCCATAACCTTATATCTTTATAAGCACCTATAGAAGGCCCTTGAGTAATTGAATATGGACCAAGGGCTACCAGGGGGATAAGGAGACCCTTTTACCAATTATATGTTTTGAGAAGAGGCCTCTTATAAGATAATGATAAGCCCTAGGTTGTTGAACATTCAGCTCACAAATAAATTTTCCCTGCTGCACCGCACAGATGGAAGAGGTAAAATGAGATGAAAATATTTAGAAACCTAACTCAGAATTTTCAAATGTATATCATCTCACTTAATTTTTCTTCAGTGTTTCTTTTCTCATCCATTTTCTGGTTTCTTTATAGTTCAAAGTCTCACAATCTTGTTGAAACTTCTCCCATTGCTACGCTCTAGGTTTTCATTCTGATCAGTTAATCATTAGTCACAAAAGGGTGATCCAACTCTTGTGGTTGGAAACAACAGGTTCACATTCTGCTCAGTTAGTTTTTAGTCACACAAGGCTGATCTAACTCTTGTGGTAGGAAACAACAGATTCTCACGTTCTTTATAAGTGTCCAGAGGATCAGACCATCTCACTTACAGCATTAATATTGGCTGAATTGAGGGCATCTCAGTTGAACTGGATGTACTCAACCAAGTTAACCTCGGCTGATCTCAGGCAATGAAATGGAAACCTAAAGTACCTCCCTTGGAATTCTACTCCATCAGTTAAACCATCTTAATCTACTTGAGTACATCCTAGCTTAACTGGGATAACTTCAAACCAGCCGATCAATCTAGGCATGAATCTGAGGGACATAGATTAATAGTCTACCTTAGGGACATATTCAGAATAGGTGTCTGAAGCTGAACCCTCACCAGGATCAAGTTAGGTTGGCCAGTCTATAACTGAGATGGTCTTCAATTTCTAACTTACACAGATACAAGTTCCCCCATAACCAAAAGGGAATCTGTCAAGTTACTTAGATAAGATTTCACTTCCAATGATTCCGCTCAGTGTACAAATACAAACTTTTTCTATCATTGGTTTTATTGAGCTGGGAGATTAAACAGTAGTTTCCAATCAGACAAAGATGATTCAGGACGACTAACACATCAAGCTGAATTGTATCTTATGATTTATGTACTTAAGCAATTTATGGTATATACATGCCTTGTTCGAGTTTGAAGGTTGAACACCCATCCAAGGACGACTTGGTTAAAGGAGGAGAGTTTGTTTTACTTAAGCTTGATGATGTACATGTTAATCATTCCAAGGGCCCCTAGTACATATCATCATGTGGGGAGGGGGAGGGGGATTTTGGGAATTCCTGAGAATGGTTCCAATGGGTAGAGATGGTTGACCCGATTTTACCGATGATATGGTGTGTTCGATTTTAGGATTTTTTTTTTATTGTCAGACTGCGAAGTAATTAGTAGGGAAGTGCTAGATCAAGAAGGTGTGTAGAGTTCCATAAGCCATGGAAAATAGCTTTCTAGTCCCCTGAGTTATCGAGGGTAATACTATAGTGAGCATGGATACTCCTTGATGGAGTCTATGTGCGGGGAGTTGTGATTGTATAGAAGAGCTGGAACTAGCTATTTTATAGAGATGGGCGCGGAAGCAACAGGCAGCTGATGTCCGGCCAATTCCGTAGCCTGGGCTGGGGTAGTAGGAAGCTCCTGTTCTCTTCTAATACGCCCAGCAAGGAGCTGAGCCGCAGGCCAGGTTGTTTGTCTGAAGGTTGTTCGGATTGTCGGATCAGTTTAGGGGTTAAGGGTGATGATTGATGCTGGCACTGGGTATAGTGTTGACTGGCGGAAACAACTGCCAGAACTACTAGAATCTGGGCAGCTGATGATCAGTTTGTCTAGTGTTAGGAATTGTGCCCATTTGATTTCGACGTTTGCTTGAATAGTCAGGGCCTGTACCATAGCGCCTCCCAGCCCGCTGTTTTCTGTTTTTATTGGCCAAAAACGTTTTTGACCAAAAACGCGTACCACAGGGGCTTATTTCAGATCAAATCAAGAAAACAATTTTGTACATTTTTTGCCTGTTTTCAGAAACACCCCCCCCCCCTGTTTTTGAAAACAGTTTATGCCTCATCCTTCAATTGCCACTCACAAGTCACACCGGTCTCAGCATGTCCACCCAACAACACAGCCAAAAAAATCTACCAATTGATCCTGATCTCTTCAATACTGCTTCACTCCCAGGCATATCCAATCTTTCAGATGACCTTTTGCCTCCACCTCTCAACCTTTCCGACAACTCTGATGATAGTAATATTGTAGCAATAGTTCCACCAGCTGCCTCGAAAACCACAACACCAAAGACAATCAAGAAAAAGAAGAACAAGGCACCAACTCTGAATACACCAGCAAGCTCTCAAAAGCCTCCATCATGCGCTCCAAAGACTCCAGGATCAACTCAAAAACCATGCGAGGCTAGTCCTGAAAACGAAATCTGCAAGGCACCCCACATATGGACAACCATACAAAAAGAAAAACTTTTGGATCTTATAGCTATTGAAATAGCTGCTGGTCGAGATTGCGACAATGGTAATTTGCAGAGGCTAGGCTGGACGAATGTGATGAATTCTTTCAACAAGGAATTTGACCTCAATCTCACTCGTGACCAAATCAGAAATCAGAAGAATTCTATCTGATCCCTGTACTTCGACTACAAATTCCTGTGCAACCAGTCTGGATTTGGATGGGACATCAAAAAAAAAATGGTCACCGCTGATCCAAGGGCCTGGAGTGAGCTAATCCAAGAACATCCACGACGCAACTTTGGGAAGCTCAAAGATAAGCCGTTTCCCTTGTACGAACTCGCAGAGCAAGTTTTTACCGGCACATTTGCAACTGGTGAACCAGCCGGAAAGTTTCTCCCACCAACCGAGGACCCTGGTACAGTAGGCAAAGCTTCCAGCAGTGACTTGGCAAGGAAAAAACAAAAACAGAAAACGAGGTCTCTGGTTTCAAGCTCATCTGACAATAGCGATGTTGAATTAGCAAATGACAAGCCTACTGACTCATCAACGGCTCAAGCATCAACAACCTCCAGCAAGAGAGTTCGAGAAACTAAGGGCTCCGTTCTGACTAAGAGTATCAATAGCTTGATTGGTGCAATCCATGATGCCAGTACAACTTTGGCGAATTCAAACATGCAACCATCTCAACCACACAGCTCAGGCACTTCAATCCTTTCCTCTGTCTCATACAATCAAGAAACCATTGGAGAACGCACACTGAGATCACTGGCCAAAAATTTCTACAGGATGAAAAGAACGCTTCAACTTTCTTGTCTTTGATGCAAACCTCAAAGGAAATTTGCCTCAAGTGGCTCGATCAAAAAGTCAAGTCTGCAGAGTCTAATGTAAGTTGTCAACTTTCATCGTTGTTTGTCATTTTTTTGCTGTAATTGATCTTCTTCCTTACTCCTCTCCAAAACCAACAATAGATTTGAAGTGTTTGCCAATTCTCATAGCGGCTAAATCAACGACCATAAAAATCAACGACCATAAAGCGTTTCATTCCGATGCTCAGCTCTGTCTACCTTTCTTTTTCCGAGCTCGCTAAATCAACAACCATAAAACCAACGACCATAAACCGTTTCATTCCCATGCTCAGCTGTGTCTACCTTTCTTTTTCCAAGCTGTCTTGTCTGGTGTGTAAGTCGATGAATCTGTAAACCTTACAAACAGGAACACATCATTGTCAACACCGGCAACGCTGTTATCGTACTCCTAAGCTTGAAGTTAATATTGAGGTAGTTAGATCAATCACTGAGCCCCCAGAAGCCTAATCTCTAAGCTCCATCACTGAGCTCGTCAATCGCTGAGCTCGATCTCCATCGCTGAGCTCCACAGCTCAATCGCTGAGATCGAGCTCACTTGCTGAGCTCGATCTCAATTGCTGAGCTCCACAGCTCAGCGATTGAGATCGAGCTCACTTGCTGAGCTCGATCTCAATCACTGAGCTCCACAGCTCAATCGCTGAGCTCCAGCTCACAGCTGAATTGCTGTGATGGCTCGAGGATGAAATGCTGAGCCTAAGAAGATCAAATGTGGCTTTAGAACGATAGAAAATTCCTACAATGAATTGCTAGTATAGGAGACATATTGGTCCCACAACTTCTTAGCAAGTCGATCTCGTCGGATTTTCATAGCTGCATCCTCCTGGGAATTACTGTAACAGTTTTTTGAACCAGATTCGGAGGTCCAGTGTTCAGTTTCATTTTCATCGGCAAGGAGAGATTCAAGTGATTCATGTTTTCGTATGAAGTTCCAGAGGCAAGAGAGCGCATAAATCAGTTTTATTTGCTTCCCAAGATCAATCTCTGGTGCTGTCTGGAGGATTGAAAATTTTCTCTTGATGGCGCCAAATAGTCGTTCAACAATGTTTCTGAGTGAAGCATGTCGTAGGTTATAGAGTTCCTTTGCTGTTGATGGTCGCAGTCCAGAAGCAGCTTGTTCTCGGAGATGATATCGAACAGCTCAATAAGGTGTCATCAGGCCTGGCTGCAACCCATATCCTGCATCAGCAACGAAATATTTTCTCTCCGGTATCCTCAAGCCCTTCAATTTTGCGTCGTTAAATACTTGTGTATCGTGAGCACTGCCTTCCCATCCAGCAAGAACATATATGATTTCAAAGTTGAAATTCACAGCAGCTAAGATGTTCTGACAAATAAAATGTTTTCGGTTTCGCCAAGGTGACTGGAGGTTCAGAGGGATGTGGGCAGGAACAAATACCCCATCGATAGCACCCAAGCAATTCTTGAATGGCGCGTACTTGGGATTCTTGCGGATATGGTCAGGGAGGCCTGTTGTTGATGGGTTGAACTTTACATATCGGGGGTATAGCAAAAAGAGAGCCTCCAGAACGTCTGCAAAGTATCTGTGATAATTAAAAAAAATCAGTATAAATGTCCTAGTCAAGCCATTCATAAAATCACTTACCGGTTAGTTGTGTATAGCCCACGACAAAACTTCACTGCTGTTTGCCGCATTGAGTTATTATACCGTACAATATCCAGAAAAATGAGAACTTGCTCCTCAACATTCACCGATCTGCCATCGCCAAGGAGCCCAGTATCTCGGAATTCAGAAACCAACTTGTCAAAGGTCCCTCTCTCTAGTCCTGTGATTTCAAAAAAGAGTTCAGGCCTTGCTACTTCCAACAGGAATCGGACATATCGAGCTTTTCCACCATCACTGTAATATGGGGCCCCATCACTATAATAATAATCTAGAACCATAATTGTGGCTGTTGCTGCTGCTGCTGAGATTAAAAGGAATAATTCTGATGCTGCCAATGACATAGTGAAGTTCTTCGAGGTTGTGTGGGTGAAACAGGTGATGATGTGTTTGGTTGGTGCTCCAGTGGTTGATGGGGTGAAGTGGGTGTGTTGTGGTTGATGGGGTGAAGTGGGTGTGTTGTGGGTGTGTTGTGGTACGCAATTTTGTAAAAACTGTTTTCAAGACCTGTTTTCAAAAAAGCGCATATTTAAAAACAGGTAAAAACGATTTTGAAAACTGGGCCGCGCTGTGGTACAGGCCCTCAATACTTTAAAACTCGGAGGTTGTCGTTTGGAATTATGTTTGGTAAGTGCTGCGGCGCATGGATTTTTAGGTAGCTTTTTCTTCTTGGGGTTTTTTTTGTCGGGTTAATTTCTAGTTTGGGCTAAGAACTCTCTCTCTCTCTCATCCTCGCTCTCTCTTTACCTTTCTCTCCCTCCCCTCATGCTCGGATCCAACTGAACAACAACCAACCAACAACCTTCAACAGATACAATCACCAAGTTACTTCAACAAGTAAACTCACCCCAACTGACCTCAACCGTTCAGTCAACATAGTATAATATGCTCAACCTAACCAAATTTGTCGAAGAGGATGAAGGGGAGGATGAACTGGAGAGTAGAAAGAACCAACGACGATCAGAATGGGCAAAGGGAAAACTGACCAGGACTCGTAAGCCGAACTTCAACCTCCTTCTCAACCAACTAGTACTAACACCTACCACTCAAAAAAAAAAAAAAAAAAAAAAAAAGAACCTAGTGAGAATTGGGACGATGACTTCCTATTTGGCTCAGTCTCTGTCGAATCACTCCCACTACCAACGACTAAGAATAACGAGGATAATAAGAAACCTGGCTCAGCTCAATCATCTATCAATAACCCATCCAGATCATACCCTAGAACCAACAGACATCCTCAGAGGAAGAACACCGACCCTGACCCAACACTCGTACTTCAACCATCTCAAGACTCACTCACTCCAAGAAAGACTCGTCCACAACCAACTCTAAACACAACCATCAAAACATTAACAACACCAACTCCACCATCAATAACAACAACAATAATAACAACCATAGATCCCTTCAATACCTCTCGTTCATCCCCTGCCCGATCTCGGCCTGCCCTCTCCCGTCCACCCGCATCAGCCCCCCCATCCCGAGGCCAATCGGTCGATGCTATGTCCTCAATCATCAAACCCACCCATCAAACACGCGTCTCTCATCACCATCATACCCCCTATGACCCCAAAGCTATCTCATCACAGAATTCAGTCCCTTCGATCTCTGACCTATCCTCGATCGGATTCCGAAGCCCCTCATCTAGTCTCTCCATGACCGACGACAGTCGTGGTGATTGGAGTCACTCCAGTGGCGACCATAGTGCTCAATTCCGTGGTACCGAAAGTGGCAACCTCAGCTTTAATACCGAAACCGAGTTTACCGAACCCGATCTCGAGCTTGACTGGACCCCAGATGAGCTTGAACCTAAGGATCATCAAAAGAATTCCAACTTTCTTCATAAACCTCAACAACCTACCCAGCCATCCTATAACCGGCCATCGAGCTCGTCATCTTCTACTAACCCACACCTCGCTCATCATCAGTACTACCCACCCATCTCAACCTCACTCTCATCATCAACCGATCAACATCACCACCTCAACTCTCACTCAAACTCATCCTCCCCCAAACAAATCGACCATCTCTTCCAACCCCGTAAACAATCCACTCACACCACTAATATCCTCTCTCAATCTACCTCGATTCAAACCTCTAGATCTAAGAAGACGTTCCTTAATAATAACAATCCATCCATCTTGAGCCCCTCTGCCACCTCTTCATCCTCTTCGATCGGCTACTACAAGTCCAACTGCTCCGACGTCTCTCTAAACTCACCAACAGCCGTCTACTCTAACGTTCACTCTAACCTAATCGACTCCCGCCATCCAAGACAGCCACCCCTCAGGACCTCATCTTGTAGCTCGAGCTGCTCCGTTAATCTTGGCTATTGCCATAGTGGCTCCGAGTCTTACGACCCAGCTACCTCGGGTACCGAAACCGATGGCGTCTCTGATCAGCTATACCAATCCATCTCAAGTCCATCATCTTCCGACCCCAATCGGAACACGCCTACCGTCTCCCAGAGATCCCGTAAACAAGCACTGTACTCAAGGCCCCCTTACGTCAGCCCATCTCCAGGCTCGTCTCTATCTGGCTCAATCAGTACATCTACCCTCAATGCGTCTGAGGCTAGTCTCGATTCACGAATCGCTGGTTTATCTTTGAGTAATACTGGCTTGAATTCCCAACCACACACTATGGCTGCTACCGAGGATGAGAGGTCGACTGCCAAGAACCCAAGTCGAAGGAGGTTTCGCAAAAAACGACCGTCCACTCTGCTTCTCAACAAAGCCGCTGGCTTATTCAACGGGCCGGTCGACAGCTCCGCTGTACGTCGATCTCCTACCTCAGCTCTATCTCATAAAGCCAGTACAGTAGACTCTGTCTATCCTACCGAATGCCCTCGGCCTGGAGACCTTGCATTCGCTGCCGATTCGGACGATGAGGAACGTAGGCAGAGTAGGTCCAATCACGGCCATCACCAGCTTCACCTGGCCGAATCACGCAAAAGGACCGATCCACTCCCCTCTCGCACCCCTCCGCGCGTCCCGCTATCCGGATATCACGGCCTCAACACACGAAGTCGATCCACTATCAATCGTTCTCATACGTCCATGCAAGGCCGGAACGAAAACAAGCAGTGTCTATCGCCGCCCGATACCACCTCTGACGACAGCTCTGGAAAGATCCTCAAACCCAAACGGCCCTTATCCTTCACCGCCCTCTTTTCTCGAGGCTCAGCAAACAATTCATGCCCTCCACCACCCAACCCTGTACGTCTCTCTGTCTTTTTTTTACTCTTCTGGGACAATCTCCCTTCTGAATTTCATGTGGTCTGCCGTCATAGCCACCCATCAAAACCAGCAATCCGAACCAACTCTCTAGAAGCTGCTTTGGCCATCGATACAGTACTTCTATTGACTCCACTACTCACCGCTTAGGCTCATCCCCTAATTCACACACCTCCAACGACAGTATCCTTTCCAGGGTCAGGCGGCTCTCCTCAAGGCCCGCCCTTCTCAAACATTCTTCTCCAATCAGTCCAACTCGTAAGCGGTTCTCACTGGCTGGCGACACATCCAGTAGGCACTCTATTCAAAGCGGCCCTTCCGTCTCGTCAGGTAAGGTCATGACAACGCCCCTCAAAGCATTCAAAGCTGCAAACGATAAGTTTTCGACTGCACTGAAATCAAACAGGAGGCAGACCAGTCAGAGCGATAGTTTTGTCAGCGATGTGACGCTGACCGCCGTCGACTCTTACGGCACTGTTCGCGCCCGTCGTCCCTCATCTCGAGCCTCCTGCTCCAACTCGAGCATCATCAGCAGTACCCAACCTAGTCTGGCCCGCAAATTCTCAATCCGGTCGAACAACAAGAGCAGCATAAACGAGCCCGATCTCTGTCATTTACCCGCCGATAGTCGCATCGATCATAATCTTGCCTCGGCCTCTCAATCGCGCTTCCCAGCTCGTAGGACCCTTGCATCCAAGCCCCCCAAGAGTAACCCTGCGCTACGCGCCAGAGCCGAAGCCAACGCCCAATTTCAGGGCTACCAGATCAACCCGGACTACGCCTCCCAATCCTTGCACTCACAGCCTGAGCCTACTGACTCCCAATCCCCACCGAGTGATTCAATTGACATCAGTCCCACCTCGTCTGCCTGGGGCGCGCGATATCCGTACAGGCGTGACCTCTCCAACCACCTGGTGCCTAACTCAGAACCCCTGCCCACTCCCTTCTCTGACGGAGAACATGATACCCATGTCTCTAATCATCTTGCCCATATCGGTAACCTACCCAACCCTACTAGTCTGACGCGCAGTAATAGTATGGGCGAACTTCGAATACCTTCCAGGATCACTTCCCAGCAAGGTAGGCTTCAAACTGAACTTAATCAGGTTAAGGAATTTGCTAGGGGAATTGAGGGTAAGTCCAAATCCTTTCGGAAAATTGAATCTGCTCTCACCAAGGCTGATTCTTTTTCAACAATTATAGAATTGAAATCGATGAGACGGACGTATCGTAAAATGATCCGTGCGACGCATCGTTCCAGGGTCAATCGAAGCTTTGCGAATACAGATGAGTCAGATGGGAACTCGAGTGATTCAGATTCTCAGAAAGAGCCAGAACGTCTACCAGACCGACCGCATCAGGAAGAGATTGAACGACCGGTAGAAAATCCTAATCAAGTTAGTCCGCGGGCCCTCAGCCGACTCTACACCGTCATCCAGAAAATCCAAGAAGAATACAAGGAGTGGTGGACTTGCTGTAACGTGCTGATTGATCTGGGCGAAGGCTCGACGGACCCACGGACCAAGTTTTCGACCGAGCGTGTCCGGGCAATCACTTCATACTCCCAAGGCCCACTCGAGCACACCCTCGAGCCCCCACCGCCGACGGTTGGAGTTACTTCCCCAGAAGCAGCGCCCGGCGCGCAGAAACACTTCGAGATCTTAAAGAGCATGTTTGCGCCCGATGGCTCTGAAGCTACTCCACCACCGACGTCCACGTCTTCGGAGCAGACCAGCCCGGAAAGCTGCGGGTCAGGGCCCTGTCCTGAGCTGCGCTGTCAGACACCTCCCATGGCCAAACAACACGAGATCGACTCTGGAGACAAGACACCGATTTCCCGGCCAGCCCCGACGGATGACGAACCGCCCCCTGCTCATCAGCCCCTGACACCTACGCCCGTGCCACGCAAGGTCCATAGTACCGAGCTGGCCACGACCACGATTAGAACGATGGAGGAGTCGCAGACGGCCGGGGGACGGTTGAGTGACTGGAGTGAGATCGACGCGGCTTGGAGCGACTCTCTCCTCGTCGACAGACTCGTCCCTAAATCCGCTCCCGCCATCTCTCGTGAGCGCTCCTCTTCGAAGCTCGACCGTCCCGAGCTCCCCCCGGCGCTCAAGGATAAACGCAAAGCTCACTCGGGGAGGTATTCTAGCTACCAAAACCACCAACAGCCCAGCCTCGCTCTTGGTCTTCTTTCCCAAAGACTTGGCGCTGGAAGTCGGATCGGGATTAGTGGGATCAAAGTCAGTATTTCATTCCTAGATGATCCATGGTAGTGATCCTGAGATTGTTTCTTTGGGGTATTTTTTTGTCAGGATTTTTTAAGGGTTCTCAAGGCGCGTGTTCATGCTGAAGAGAAATGGCCGATGAAGCGGACAGTAGTCGGAGGAGGGCCCGGCCAGTCATCCTTAACAGCAGCCCTCGGTAACGGTGAGGGAGACGGTAGTCTTAAACCCCGCTCAGTAAGTAGCTCGTTACGTGCGCAGAAGGCGGCCCAGAAAGCGCAGATAAAGAAGGCTGGAAACCAACCGCGGTCGGTGATAAAGAGCAAGGATGAGACATACGATGCCTCTTCTCAGACTGGGGGCGATGATGATAGAAATGATGTGGACCGGTCGGCTACCGATCAGGCTGCTGATCATGCCGAGTCAGTCTCCTCATCCGAGGAAGAATGCTGGGACGAATTGTTCGGATTCAATCAGAACAATACGACCACTATCACCTCAGAATCACTTGACTTGGCCCTTCCCACTCAACTGCTTCACTCCAACCTGGCCTCTAAGAAAAAAAACGGGCCGATTCATCCTTTCAACGCTGCCGCTGGTACCAGCGAACCCAGACTCGCTCTCTCCTCCGATAGAATGCCCCAACTTTTGTCTTATCTTAATGTCGTTAAAGATATGTGTGCTGGTTGTTTGGACGAACTCAAAAGTCAAACTGTCTGAATTCTTTTTATTTCGTCTCTCTCTCATCTCGGTATTTCCTTTTTATATTTACTTTCCATAACATCGAAAAAAAACAAGCCGAACAAAAGCATCTTTTGAAAGCTTCTCCATCGATCTCCACTCTTTCTCTCTATGCCCATCAACACGAACATCAAAAGCAAAACAAAGTTAAATCTGAATAATACAAATTATAACGAAGAACAAAACTTTCAATCGTCGACAACAGAATAATAAATTGATTTGGCTCCCTAAGCTTCTCTGTTTATTTTTTAATTTTTGAAAGAAAATCCATGATATTACCTTTACCTACCATCATCAAGAATGGAGCTACCTCGATTACGCACTATAAACTAACATTGAATAACCGTTTTTAACGAGTACAACGAACTATTAAAAGTACTATCAGTACTGATCAATTGATATACAAGATATGTCTCACATCCATAGTCTTTATTATTCTATCACACATCGCCCCTACATATTCTTTAACGTCTCTCTATCTCTTGCCTTATCTCTCTCATTCCTAGTACTCTTTTCATACTGGTTTTGTAATTTGTTTGTTGTCTTTCAAGTTGTTTTTCGTTTTGTTTTTTGTTTTTGTTTGGGATGTGTAAGTGAGATCCATATATAAACATGTGCTTGTTTGTGTGTCTACATGTGTGCATAAAACAGCATGAGAAAATACACCATAATTTTGTTGTGTTCTTTCAGTATGATGTATGGAAGAACTCCTCCGACTGGTTGGTCACAGCACTATTTCTTGGGTCATTATTGGCTCAGAGTGCAGAATGCTACTCTCCTCAGTGATGCTGAGTAAGTGTAACAAAAAGATCAACTTCTGAGTCCCAGAGCTGCCACAATTCCAAGGTTGCACATTGGTTTCTTGTGGCTCTATCATATAGATTGATAAGCAGCTGTTTAGTTTGAAGTTCTTTGACACTCTCTCACCGCTTCGTTTTCTTCATCCATTTCTCTACCTTGCCTTTCTTGGATATTTTCTACTAACGCAAAAATCTGCTTGGCCTGTGATCACTCCTATAGACAAAACTTTTTCTCTGCAGGAAAGAAAGAAATGTCTCTAACCTAATTATGTATGTAATTTTGTGAGCAATGTGGTTCAAGACTGCCATTTGGCCATTTCTCAGCTTTGCATTGTTACCACAATGTACCCAGTTGAATCCCAGGAGGATTAAAAATTGAATTTTCAAATGGACTGGAGGGGTCAACACATATTGTGGTGTCAACAAGGCAAGAAGTGCAGCATGGGAAAGCTGGGCATAGCATGGATGCAGAGGCTGATGTATGGGAAAGTGTGTAGAAGTTTAGTACTACTCTTGGAGGAATAGATCATAGAGATGAAAGATTGCTTTCATGTACTGCCCTCAAAGCCAGTTAGATTAATTCAAAAATAAAAGATTAAATCACAGCCAAAAAAGAACAATTGCTCAACAGTCTGCAGGTGAAACATGACAGCCCTAAGCTGGAAACTGGTGGTGGTACTCCAATATTTCTCAAAGGACAGCTCAACCAAGCTCCAATTCACATTCACTGTGGCCAAACAGCTGAATATTTGAACACATGGAGTTACAATGACAGCTTGGCTGGAGCATGCTGCATCACATGTCAACTGCAAGGAGTTTTTCATGCAAGCAACCCAAATTACTGAAGAGATTATGCAAACAGAAACCTGTTGTGTGTAGCTCCAGAACTTCTGCTGCATGAGTTTGCTGTTAGTCATCATCATCCAACTTATGTTGTTAATTGTCTAATTGTACCGCTCTGCATCACCATTTTTGACTGGGTGATAAGGTGAGAAGTGTGCCAGTGTCAGCCCCCATCTCTTATGTGACGTGGGGTTGAATGAATAGATATGTAATAATACTTGTAAAGTATTATTATCTATATGTTTGGTCTCACTATAGCCGGTGAGGCCAGTGGAAATAAAGCTCTGATACACTATAAAGTGTATGAGCTGGCACCCTAGGATTAACAAGGGAACACGGGTAGGTAATACCTCAGCGCTTAGATGCCTCAACTGCTCCCTGAGAGTGGGAGAGGACTTCTAGTCACTAGAATAAGTATTCAGTGACTAGGAAAAGGTCCAGAAAGGGGTAAAGAGTAGAGAAAAGGTTGGTTTGGATTATTATAAACCCCACTCACTGGTTGATAGTAAGGTGGATGGGTTTGTATGGTAATCTGGGGGAAATTCCCTTTAGAAGGAAATCTCAGCCCATTTAAATATTACACAATATGTTTCCCCAATGTAATAACTCAAAGATTTTGTATTACATGGGGTAATTCAAGATAATAGTCTCCTTGTAGGCTGCATAACCAAATTGTAATATTAAGGGTAAATTCATGGAGAGATATTAATCTCTCCTTAAATTAGAATTTCTTAATATTAGTTAGTTTATTAAATGATAAATATTATATAAAATAAATACAAAAATTATGAGTCTTGACTCTTATGGGAATTGAACTTTTAAAGTTAAGATAATTTACTTAGTTCAATTTTATTCCCTTTTTTATAAACACAAGTCCTTAACCATTGGTTTATGTGACTTGTATTATTTTGGAGACATGTGGGCTAATTGTCTCAATGTCTGACAGCCAGAGTGATCAATGGGTCTCAAGTATAGAATTTAACTTTTAGAGACACATCTGCCCCCATTTTTGCAGCCTAGGAATCCAGGAAAAAAACCTACCCTGGTCTACATCATGTCAAACCATACATTGAGCTGTTGTGGAACTCCTAAAGGGTCAGGAAAGATCTTGAAGGGGAATTTGAAAACACTACTAAGGGGATGCATAGTAATTTGAGGCTACAGGTGCTGATGAGGCTGCCCTTTTGACCAATTTCTGAGGGTAGAGGGTTTCACTAAGACAAAGAAAGAAGTGAGGTGTGGCTAAATTTCTACTAATTGTTAGACTGCTGGAACTGGGAACTTGGAGATGAAAAGCTGAGAAGGGAAGAGAGTCCTTGGGAGGGGAGGATAAGAGAGGAAAGAGGGTAGTAAAAGTGTTTGTGTATTTTCAAAGTAATGTAATCTAATAGTACAAGGGGGGAAAGGTGCATGCATCTATCTGGAAAAATTGAACTAAGTGGATCTCTATTTATGAAATAAACAATTGGAGCAGGAAGTGATAACCCTGGAAGTAGTGAGAAAAAGGGGAAAAAGATCAGCCAATATAACTAGAAAACAATGTATGTAAGGAGTATAATGTAACTAGTAACCAAGATGATCACAACAGACAGTGTAACTAGTTAATATAAATGAGTGAAGTGTAAAACCTTAACTCCCAAAAGAGGGTATGAAAATATTCAATTTATGTGATACCTTTCTTAATATCCTATGGTGCTGTAGTAGCCATAAATGTATATGGTTTTAAGGGGGAATTTTATAAAAGTGCTAATAACTAATGAAGAAAAGGGAAATCAGGGGTAATTTTAGCAAGTGACTAGGGGTAAGTTTATATGTAGTTTCTGATTTGGTAATAATAATGGGGCATATTTGAAGATAAATTTAAGTTTTTAATAAATTTATATGAAAAGGTATGGATGAATTACCACACCATAGTTCTGCCACATCTAGCTTGTTTTTCAGTGGTGTGCACTGTGATTAGCCTGTATATTTATATGTCACTTATATCCAAAAAGAATTGGTTTCCATGGATATCTGTTATACAACCAACCCAAAGTACAAAGGGGGATTTAGTTGATCAAAGTGTGTGAGGAAAAGAAGATAAGCCTTCAAGGATAACTTCAAAGATAACTTTGAGTCAAAGGAGTTCAAGGATAACTTTGAAGAAGAGGATATGTGGAAGCTAGAATGAATTAGTACTCAACCAGGAGGATGGCTAGCTGAAGGCTCATTAGTAAACATCAAACAATGTTATATTAATTAATTGAAGAAAAATATACAACTGGAAAATTATATTTGAAAATGATACTGCTATTGATGTGAGTGGTTCAGATGGATTCATCAAAGACTAATGAATGAGTATTTACTTGGTGTTAGATTTAAAAATTTAATGAAATCTAAAGTGTGAAATGAAATAAACAAATTATCAAAGGAGTTTCAGAAGCTTCAATCCTAGGGGTAAGCCATCCCAGGTGATGGAGTTCTGTGCAAGGATAAAGGGATGGGTTAAGAGCCAAGATGAAGTTTGAGGTTCATTTGAGCTGATCCAGAAAATCTTATTGGATCACATTGAAGATAGGTCAAGTCACTGGAACTAAAATTCCCTAGGTCTGAGAGCTGGATAAGGTGATTTTCAACAATAAATTTGAATTTTCACTCTTTTGAAGTGTCATTCAAATGGTAATTGAAAATTTTGAAGCTGAGGTGCATTCCAATTTTGACAGAAAATTTACTGACTTTGCCATGGTTTGGTTGAGCCCATAGGGTTGCAGTGTGACAGATGCATGTGTATAAGCACCAAGCACCTGAAAAGTTCAAGGGTAAGAATTCCCCCCAAATACCAACTTCCCAAACTACCACTAATTAAGTCAAATAAGAAGAAGAAGAGAAAAAGAAGAAGAAAATCTGAAGAAGATCTGAAGTTGAGCTAGTTGACCAAAGTTGTATTTGAAAGAATTTGACTTGTGATCCTAGGACAAGAGGAGATAGTTCAAAGTGGAAGTTTTGTTTAATCAAAAGGGTGCATTGCATTTTCAATCATGGGGTTCCTTTTGCATCTTCAAGTGCACCCGCTATTCTAAGATTAAGTACTAAAAACAAGTCAGGTTCACCACCATCACCTATCTTGCCACCGCCAAGATCAACATCAATTATTGTAACTTGTTGAAACCCTAGGAAAACAACCAACTGGGTGAATTACCAAATACTGCACTTGCTGGATATGCCTCTCTGAGGATCAAAATATTCATCAAAGGAGGATGTGACAAGATCAGGGAGTAAAAAAAATCTCTGAATGAAGTTTTTTTCCTTCTCTTTGAAGGAAAAATGGAATTTTAAGCTAGAGCAATAAGAAATTAGTCCATGATCTTTTGTGTAAATTGAAGAAAAAGAGGCAGGATATTTGAAGTCTCCTGGCGGAAATTTGTCATCTAACTGAATTATATTTTCAGATAAGATGTTTAATTCTTGATTGAAAGGAAAAGAAAGGTTTGTTGATTTTAGAGGAGGAGAAAAGGGATTTGAACAGACTCTGGTGACTTCTTGATGGGACAAGATGGCACAACTCAAATGAAGAGGAGAACTGATGAGTTCTGATTACTTTATGTAGGCTAGTTTTTAAAGGCTATCTACAAGTGATCAGAATTTGGTTGAGAGAAAAATGAATAAAAAAGTAATGAATAATATACTATTTTTGAGACTACACACATGAGGAAAAAATGACTAACACAACTCTACTACACAGGGTTCTTTGACTACAAGGTGTGAGGAGGCAGTACTACTTTTCTTACTAGTGATGCTTTAAAATGATTTTTTTTTTTTTTTATGATTCAATAAAGAAAGGTCTTTTGGGTATGAGGAGACAGAATTCCAATGAGGTTATTTGATTGAAATGTTTTGGCTCTCACAAGTTAATTTCTCTTTCTTTCCACTTAAAACCTGGGTTCAAATGAGCCAGACAGTCATGCCAAGGGTGGTGTAACCCATTCCTTGGGCATCCAAGACTATGAGATCCCATTTGAAGCTGGGTAAAACTTGATTTAAAATTCAATTTTTCCTTCTTTCAAACCCAAAAGCTGGGTTCCTTCAAATAACTCACCAAGAATATCAGAAATTTGGTTATCTCACTAAGTTTAAAGGACTTTTTGTTGGCAAATGTTGAACTAGTAAAAGGCACATTGGCACCAGATTCCAGGAAGACCCTTGAAGAGAGATTCAAATAATTAAAAAGAATGAATATACAACTTGGAAAAATTTCAGTGATCTCACAAGTTCAAAGGTTCAATCACAGGGGAATAGAGAGTGAGTATTTTTCTTTGCAAGTCTTAAGAGAACTACAACTTAATTTTTTGAAAAATTTACTGCTTCACAGGCTTCCCTTTTGGCACAATCACCCAAATGATTCTTCCCACCACAATACATGTAAAGCTGTTCCTTTTCCCTCCTCACCCGTTGTGGGATTTCATATGGGACAATTGCAGAAAGTGCTCAGCTAGACCCCACTGGACATTCAAGCGGGGTGGTAGGCTGAGGAAAGAACATGTGCACATATCAAAGTAGGTAAAAGGGGAGTACTCAATTAAAATCCTCATGCTTTCCTAATTGTAAATTCACTGGTGGGAACACAGCCAAAAAATAATATTCAAGACACATGCGGGAAAGGCTTGTGTTGAATCTCTATCAATTCATCCAAAGAGT
The DNA here is from genome assembly GCA_007896445.1 of Puccinia hordei. Taxonomy (NCBI): domain Eukaryota; kingdom Fungi; phylum Basidiomycota; class Pucciniomycetes; order Pucciniales; family Pucciniaceae; genus Puccinia; species Puccinia hordei. Next base: position 166,488 of record RDRW01000299.1, read on the forward strand.
CATCTCCTGTCTTTGGAATTGAATCCTGTGACAGTTGGGTGTTCAAAGAGGCAAAACCATCACTCACTTAGGTTTACTTAAGATGCCTATAAAAACTCAAGAATCATCTGTCTCACATTCCTCAATAACCTCCACAATTCTTTACCCATTGCTATTGCTCAAAGTTCATTTCCTACTCTCTTCAAACTCAACTGCTCAATGTTCTAGACTCAACAAAATTTCAAGATTATCTTGATTTAATTTCACTCCCCACTACAATCAAATCATAACAAATTGACTCACATTCATTTCATTTATGGTGCCCAGGGGGCTTGATTTTCAATGTTGTGTGGCCCCCAGATCTTGGCACCTGCCCAAGTCCTGCTTGGACAAACCCAAGCTCTGGGCCAATCAATTCCTTGGATCCTTCTTCAGGTCACTCAATAAGGTATGTAAGTCATTTCTTTTTCTTTTTCAATTTAAAATTAATTTATTTATCAAATCAACTAAATTGTTTAAAAAAATAATTTTTATGTAGATGTCCGACTCCAGCTTGGCTGTTATGGATTTGCCCAATCTTGAAATCAAGGCCAAAAAAAAAAGACTGAGAGCTTGCCAAGGAGCTTTGAACGTTGAAGTAACTAACTTGTGAGCAAGAAACCCACCTGAAGGCAAACAGGAAACTAGGTGAGAAACAAATGTACCAGACTGATTGGCTTACCCACAAGGAACACAAAGAAAATGCTGTCATCAAGCCCAAGGTCCGTGAATTTATCCAAGAGGATGTTGTTGGAAACAGAATGAAGGTCTCTGAGGCAATGAAGACGTTTAAGGTTTCACACCAACAAATCCAACAAATTAAGGTCAAAGACCCCTCCCTTGTCAAGACAATCAAGAACCAACCAAGCAAGTTTACCAATGAGATGAAGACTGAGCTTCTCCATCAGCTCAATCAAAGATCTACAGTAAAACTCACAGCAATTAAACAATTCATCAAGGACAAATTCAAAACTACTATCTTGACTCAGGCAATCAGTAAACTGATCCATGATATGGACATATCATGGAAACAGGTTACCAACATTCCAGAAGCGTGGAACAAGACCAAATTAATTGAGCAGCGGGAAAACTTTGTACACCGGTGTGGGTTGGATCTTGGACAAAAGATCATCTTTGTCAACAAGGCCAGGTTTGATCTTCATTCAAGTCGGCCATTTGGATATTCCTTTTCAGGTAAGTCTTCTCTATATTTTTATTTTTATTATCATTGCTTTTTTGGTTTCTTTGCTGATGTTTCTGGGGGATGATAAATCCACTCCCTTCAGTGCACACCCTTTTTTGGGTGTAAGCACGTCTACAGACGTGCAACACCCACCCAAAAAAGGGTGTGCGGTTGAATGCCCCATTCAAAAAAGGGTGTGCAAACTTGTCAGCCCTAGAGATACTCCAGAGTATCCTAAAGACTGACTTGAATGTAAAAATTAATAAAATATTGTATTAGCAATAATATATCCTATAATATTATTAAAGAAATCAAATTTTCATGTAAAATTAGGTGGGGAACCTCACTCAAACCACCACCAAATTCCAACTCCTTCTATTACTTTACCATATCTCAGAAGGTACTTGGTAGGAGAGGGAATAACCGTAAAAAATATAGATAATAAATTATTGTCATAAAAGCTGAGAGAAAATAAACTTATTTGCATAAATATAATAATAATACAGTTATGCTTATAAGAGATAAATTACCTAAGTGCATGGTAATTTCCCAGTATTGTTCTATTAAATGAATTGGCCCATGATGTGATTGGTTATACAAACATGTCATGAGGTCATGGGGACCTAGAAAATACTGTGCTCAATTCAATACAATTCCCATTACATCATTGTACATTTGAATTGTAATACATTAGAGCAGAATTTAGAATAAACATTCTAGAACTTTCCTCAAGGAATCTCTAGAATATAAAAGGAGGCCATTTCTGGCCTAGGATTGGTTCCTCAGCATATTCTCCCAGTACCATTTTGTAAGTACTCTGAATAATCTCCTCCTACTATTAGAGTAGTTCCCTTTATATCCAACCCAACCTTTATTACTGGAATAGTCTCAAGTTAACTTAGAATTCCCCATCTTTTGGCCTTGATCTGTTCCTTAGAAAGCAGTTGCTGCAAGACTACCACCTCTGACAGTAGCCAATCAGCTTAAGTGCTTGCCAGCTGCTTAATAGCAATTTTTATTGCTATACCTTTCCCAAAAAGACAAAGAATAGCCAAACCTACATGGTTAACTATTAGTCTTCTCCAATTGAGTGATTTGTATATCAAATATTCAATTATAAGGAGTTTTAGGTTATCCTCTGTGCATAGTTTGGACACTATAGAGAGAATAAAATTACATATTTATTCAGATAACATTTCAGCACAGTGACAGTACCTGGTTTAATTGTAAGATTAAGCCAGTGTTTCATACACATAGCTGACAAAACTGCACACCCTTTTTATGTATATAGGTTGGGGTGTGCGTTCCCCTACCCATATACATAGACAGAGCGTGCAGGACACATGCCCTTTCTATGTACATAGGTAGGGGCATGCATGCCCCTACCTCTGTATATAAGCTCTACCAGAGGGAATCGGTCAAGGAGGCTGTATAGCCTCTTTGACCAGAGGGAATCCCCTCTGGTCAAAAAGGTTATACAGCCTCTTTGACCGGAGTAATTCCCTCCAGTTGAAGAGGTTATACAACCTCTTTGACCAGAGGGAATTCCTCTGGTCAAAGAGGCTGTATAACCTCTTTGGCAGGAGGGGATCCCCTCTGGTTGAAGAGGCTATACAGCCTGCTTGACCAGAGGGGATTCCCTCCGGTCAAAGAGGCTATACAGACTCCTTGACAGCAGGGATTCCCTCTGTTCGAGCCGTGCGGAAGCTGCAGGGTGACAGCACAGTCCCCAAAAATGGGGACTATGCCGTCACCCGCCCAAAAATGGGTGTGCGGTCGCACACCCTTTTTTGGGTGGGTTTTGCACGCCTGCAGATGGACGTGCAGTTTGCACACCCATCTACAGGTGTGCTGACGCCCAAAGAAGGGCGTGCAGTCCACACGCCTGTCAAAAAAAAGGGTGTTCAGTCCACACACCTGTCAAAAAAAGCACGTGCAGGCTGCACACCCTTTTTTTTATGGGCGTCCGTTGGGCGTGGGCGTGTGCCAAGGGGAGTGATTTTATCAATCCCCAATTTTTCTTGGTAATGTTTAATTAGTTGAGCCTTCTGTCTTAAGCCTTGTGCCCAAGGCTAAGCAGGTGACCCTTATAGGGGCCCTTTCAGAGGAAGGTTTTGTTTACCACAAAATCTTGAATGCCAACAACACAAAGGCAAAGGGGGTAGGGGCAGATGAGTTCTGCCTCTTCCTTGGAAGTCTTGGATCTAGTCTACCAAAAGATGCCATCATCATCATGGACAAGACTCTGATTCACCGTGGCAGCCAATTTGAGGAGGTCAAGAAATCTCTTCAAACCTCAAAATCCATCTCACTTGAATTCCTCCTGCCTTACTCCCCTTTCTTAAATCCCATCAAATACTCCTTCCATTTCATCAAGGCCTACTTCCGCTCAAATCAGCCCCCCAATTGAGCCGCAATCGTTACCAAAATAAAAAATGTGATTGAACAAGTAATTTTTCCTCAAAAATCACAATTCTTTTTCTCATTGTCATTGTCTCTACCGTCCCTGTGCTGAAATGCAAGATATTACTAGGACACTCTTAACTGCCCCTCAAGAATGAAAAAAACTTATCTAATTATCATTTATTTTACTCTATTTTATTTCTTTTTTTTCATGTAAACTCAAAAAAAGATGTAAATAAAATACAATTTTTTTTTGTTTATTTAAGAAATAAAATACAAGTTTTTATATAACTAAAGACCATTGAAAAAAACAAACTTATCATACACACCTTGTTTCCAAGGTGTGTATCAGTTTTGGCCGGTGTGGCACCCTTGCTTGGCTTGGGCCTGACCCACCCCAACTTGACTATGTGCCAAGCAGGGGTTGGATATGTGCCAAGCGTGCTTGACAGTCGACCAAGCGGGCTTTAGAGTTGGCCCAGCGCGCTTGGCCCTTTTTGGGCCAAACTTGGGTGTGTTCCCAGCCGGGCTTGCAACATCATATTATATTGTTCTAAAAAAAAGTTCCCTGCTCATATTTCTCCTATCACTCTCAATAAAAAAATCTACATCTCTAGCTTTTGTCCTGTTTGTTTTTCCTTCTTTAATTGTTTCTCTTTCTTGGCCTCATCTTTGTTTGATAAGGAAATCACTGAACCTGTTATTTCTTCTTCTTTTCTTGTCTCTATTTATACTTTAAGATAAATTTCTACTCTTACTACTGCTCACATCTTCCTAAATGACCTCACTAATCTTCATTATATCATATAAGATTGATAGTATGGTTTATTCCTCTGTTTATCTCTCAGTTTATCTTTTTATCCATTGTTTTAGGACTCCATGATATCTTCTTAGTCTGTTTATAGTTGTAGAAATTTTATCAAACTTTAATAGCTTTACAGGCCCTGCAGGTGGAGCCTCAAATAGCACATTCAATGGTTGGGCGGAAAGGGGGATGAAGCAGTGGAACAGAGGGATTACCAAGTGGAGCCAGGGGGCTCGGGGAGTTTTGAGGACCACCGCAGGGGTCAGTGGGGAAGGAAATCTACTGGGGTAATTGGAGAAGGCACTGCCAGCATAATTGCCTAGGTTGAGTTCATCCCAGTTAAACTAGGATGCAAACAACCAATTTAAAGTAGGTTGACCTCAACCAATGAAATATAAAACCAAGGGGGGTCCCTTGGATTTATATTTCATCAGTTGATTTCAACCAAGTTTAAATTGGTTGAGTGCATCCCAGTTTAACTGGGATGACTTCATCCTAGGCAATTATGCTGGCAGTGAGGAAGGGGCTATAAGGGATGGGTTTCTACACGGAAAACATGGATGCAGAATAGTGGAAAAGTATTGGTTAGTGTTGTGGAGTGTGGTATGAAAGGAAGGTTAGGTGGCAGAACATAGGGGGAGAGGATATATATCTTATTAGGACAACATAAGTTTTTTTTAGTAGATTAGTCTAGAATATTAGTCTTGATTAGGTAGTATTACATGGAAATTATATGCACATACATTGGTTTTTCTGGTCCACTGGCCTCCTACAGAGAATAACCCAGAGGTTTCCTGAACCATTGGAAGACATTCTCTGCAGATATTAATGGTAGAGAATCCTTATTTCAAAACCATTCATCCATATTGAGGCCTCCATCTTTTTTAAGGAACTTTGAGATCTCTTAAGGCATCTTGGTTTGAGATTGAGGGTTTTGTCTGGTGAGGTTTCTCCTTCAAAGCAACTTGGTCTTCTTGGATTTAGATTTATTGTGAAAAAACAATCCAATTCAATTTTTCAATCAACAAGTGGTTGGAGTTTCAAGAGTTGATTACCACTACCCATGGAGTTGGTCAGTGATTCAAGAAGTTAATAATTTTCAAGGTTGAGGTATCAAGCCTGTGTCCTTCCAATCAATGTGAGACTGAAGGCCTGAAAAATCCTGGCCTTTAATGTGAGGAAATTCCGACTTGAGATCTTTTATTCCAAAAGTCTTATCAATGAAATGTACAACTTGGGGCTGTCCAATAGAGTCTTCATGAGTAGAATAAATGAACTGTTGCTTTGACAGAAATTCAAGTTTAATTTTCTCCTGAGATTGGATGAATGTTCTTGTAGAAAGCTGGGTGTTGATGCCCAAACGTCCGGTGTTATCCATGAGGGGAGCCGCACCTTTGTTGAGTCAACGCATGGAATGACCTCTGTTTAACAATTGAACACAATCAATCCCACTTGACCATGAAATAAACATTGACATTGTTCAGTGTTTTGTTATCGAGCTCAACCTAAAAAAGTAAGTTATAATTAGAAATAAAAGTACAATGGAATTGAGAAATAAAAAATAAATAGTACAGATTCACCAGTCTTGTTCCAATTTACCAAATCCATGTAGCCTGAAGTCTTGATTTTATATTCTTTTTTATATTCTTGAGCTTTGGGTCAAGAAGGTGGTGAATTATGTTCAAGAGGTGACCATGCAAGTTTTCAAAAGTGCTCCAATGTTTGTCTTGCCTTAATTGTCTTCCACAGATTTTACCATGTCTCTGGACGATTGGCCAAATTTCATTGCCGGTGCGATTATTATTGGTTTCGTGAAATAAAAACTCCACACCCAACTACGCTTGAGATTTTTTGTTGGGGGCCTTTGTTGTTCTCACTACCGTGGTCGCCATCATCATCTTCAATCATTATGCCAGATTATTATTATTTTTTGGTTTCAAGCGTGTCAGCGAGGAAGTGTCGCGAGTGGTGGTGTTGCTCTCAGCTGCCTTGCGCTTCATCATACGGCTGGTCGACAATTTCAAGAGTATATACATATCTCGTCGGGGTTTGGAGGATGAGTTCGGACTTTAGGGGTATGGGGTTCAGTGCGAGCATCAATATGCCCTGACCCGGACCCCGGGTCACACCCTTAGTGGAAACAGTAAGCTTTATTGGACGAGCTGTAACATCTATACTGCAGAAGGTCCTATGACCAACGTCAGGTCATTTTCAGATAAATGAACTTTATGCAGTTGTTGTTGTTTTTCCTTGGCTCGGGTTACAAGTATGTAGAAGATGGTCATCAGTTTGGGTATTATTTGGGACTCGGGAGCACGAATCGATATTCATACTCGGGTCCAGACTGAGTACCCGATAAGCAGGTAGGACCTACAGCTAGCAAGTTGGTGGCCGTTTGAGTCCCTAAACCGGTCATGTTCCTTTGGGGTGGGTGCTGCAGCTTGTGGCTTCCATCGGCCTCGGACCCTTACGACTAATATGATTAGTCCCAGGAGGAGGAACGATTTGAATAGGTTACAGTGAGATGGTAGATGTAGGTTTGGATGGATATCGGCACACTTCCCCCTCCAGAGCTCAATATCTGAACGAGGATCCAAAGAGAAACTCCTCGGTTCTAAAACCACTGGAGTTGATGACGTTTGTACCATCCATTCGGTTTGAGCGTTCGGTCTCGACCGTTTTATCACAGATAATTATCATGTGTTTATAGTTAACTTTTTTTGGAAAAAAAAAAAGGAAAACTATCTTCAAATTTATGTTTGATGCATTTCGAGCAAATAAGAATGGTCAAGCAATACCCCCTAAATTATTATTTTTTTTGGGATCGAATTCAGACAGAACCGCCAAAAAAAAACAATGCTGAGGAAGCTGGGTGCCCAGATATAAAAGCTTTGTGTGTTTTCCATCAGCTAAACTTCTTGGAAATTTTCCCCTCGTTAGTAAAGTAAATGGTAAATAAACTGAAACCAATCAACAACGATCTGATTATTATTATTGATCTATTTTGACCATCGGAATCGTCTCCATAACAGCCCTTGGACAATCGAGCGCTTATCAGTTCGCTACGTAGTTTGGATTGACTAATCTTTCCTCTAGTCGATGGTACCTATTGGCGACTTGATTGACTTCAGTGTGTTCCAGATCCAACACGATTTGAGTCGACCGGGTTAAGTCTAGGTAGGTGCTTCTTTCCAGATGTGTAGCTCTTGAGAGAGAAGAATCAGTACTTACGTTGTTAAGACTTTTGGTTTGATGTATGTCTCTCAGTTTAAGCCAAGATTAATTGTTTTAAGTAGGAATATGGAGATCGTCTTCTTGCGTAATAACGTTCTCGAGTTGGCCGAGCATGAGATGGTTCTGGAGATGAACTGGTCTTGGAGGGTAAGGTTATCCTGAATGAATCCTCTCAACCCCAATATGCATGGATGCATGCATGTACATACATCACCTCCCCTTATTTTTTTTACCTCTTGATCTTCAGCCAATCTTCCATCCTACACCACGTTCGCCCATCGAAAAGCTCGTTTATTCCCTAGCTCTGGGTTAGAACAAGACAGATCAGAATTGTCTGGATGATGGCCAATGATATCTGGCTGAGCTTTTAGCATGGGCTCTCTAGTGATCTCGATTTGATTTCGAGCTGAGCTGAGCTGAATAGATAAAAATAATATTTAATATCTATCCGAGCGTAACTCGAGCGATGCTCTTGAGACGCACCAATTGGGTTTTATATCCCATCGATAGTTGAGGTTGTTGACCATGGATCCCGATGACCGAATGGATGTGTAAAAAACCCAACCCATTGAATCAGTCCCTATAGTCGGGTCGAGCTCAATCGCGTCGCTGATCGACCTCGTTCCGATGATGGTTATCAGTCGATGGGAGTGAGAGGGGAGGTGGGATGTGGGAGATGAACCAGTGATCGATTGAGATACACTTAATGTCTCTTCTCATGACTTAAAACAGTTGTTTAAGTTATCTTGATCAAATAAAAATTATTATTTCATTTTTAAAAATATTTAATAATTTCAAGCAAACAGATGATTTATTGCTATGGTCTCCTTTCACCATCTCCTAAGTTCACAGCCCTTTTTCACCCCAACCAACTCTCAACTTAACTCACCTCTCTCTCTCTATTAAAGCTGGGGTGTCTCTAAGCTTAAGGATATCGCTTAGTTTAGCTATTAATCTTCTAAGCCGTTTCGGCCCAGGTTGAGATCTCAGTCGAAATCCTCCAAGACTTGATGATGAATGATCGTTGGTATCCCTTGGATAAAAGACTATCAAGAACCCAAGGAGAGTCATCTCTTGGTGAGACATAACTTCTCTTTTTGGTAATAAGCTTCCTACCTTTTGGTATTCATGTATGGTTGTTTCAATGTATAACCTCTTCTTCTTCTTCTACACTGGCTCTTCCACCCTCTTTGGATCACACTATCATCATCTTCCTCGCCATCGTCTCAATCAGACCAGCGGCACTTGTTCCCTAGCGTCAGATAGTTTAGTCAATCGTTCATCTCTCTCCCTCAAAGGTGGTAGGGCTGGTGCCCAATCTACCGGGTATATCCTTACATTGCGCCAACCGCCAACTGAAACCACACTCTTGCCCATATCCAGAGCACCATCTTCTCCTAACCCCGAGCCACCATCCTCGATAATCTCAACCCCCCTCCTGACCATCCCACCGACGGTCAGCCTAAATATGTACATGCCAACCGAACTAAATGGTGTGCAAATACTCGGCGCAGGGATGTTTTGAGAACAACTCCTTGCAACATTGGGCGCCCTCAATGTCCCCTATCGTGGACCCACCAAAAAAAAAAAAAAAAACACCCACACCCACACCCACACCCACCCACCCACACACACACACTGCTGCTCGTATCCATCAACCTGTCGCTCTCAGCTTCATCCTTCCCCTCGCCGATATCATAACCGGCTGGCCCGTCCCTAACAAGCCCGCCGGCCGACTACCATCTTATGTAGCGAGTCTCGGGATGAGCTCGATACGTAATAAGAAGTCTTTTACTAGAACAAACATCTACAGCATTTTACATCTTCATAACTATCATGGTGTATCTCCTCAAATCCTCCCAATTTCACCTGGCGCTGGTTCCTCCAGTTTCCTTGCTCAATCGGTTGGGGCTTGATCTTCAACCATCGATGATTCGACCCTTAGTACCCTCATCATCTCTGGCCACTTAACCCTCCTACACTCTCCCCTTCTGCCTCTCTCTCTCTCTCTCTCTCTCTCTCATCCCCCATCCTTTCTTTTTTTTAGTACACTCTACAATCTTCATTCTATTCCTTTAATTTTTATCTTGGTCTATGTTTTCACCGTGTTCTAACTCACCTCTTGCATATACAGAAAAGATGACGATGGCTGACTTGTGTTTCTTTGGTTCAACCTCCGCGTAAAAATAATAAATAATATTATTATTATCACTAAAACACCGGGTATAAAATCGACGGCTGTCTCGATCCTCTGACAGCTTATCCTCCTCTCATTCTCCATCAGCTGGATAGGATCTTTCACCACCTGTGCCATCATCTCCCACACCAATAGTATTGTTGCCAGCTCCCTCATCAACAGTCACCAGCGTCACCATCACCCACATCACTCCACCCCCGCCTTTAGTCCTATCTCTTCTTCGGTAGCCCCTCACTACCATTGGTACCTTTGGACCGCCCTTGCTTCGATTATTTACGGCTCGGTCTCAATTTGGGCCTTGCACTTCTTGGCAATGCTGGCCCAATCTGTCGAGCCCCCGGGCGCTATGCTTTTGCATCCGACTTGGACAATTTTGAGCGCATTTGTTGCCACTATCTTCACGTTCATTGCATTGGCTACCACCGACCGTCCGGGACTACTGACTGGGTACATGTCCACCTTTCTCCGCCGTATTGGCCTTCGTTGGCCCAAATGGTTGACTTCCCCAGTAAACTCGGGACCTACCTCAAAGCACAAATCTTCAAAACCAATCGGACTGGCCATAAGTCCCAACTCCGTCAGTAACAACGATCCCTCATCCGAAGAACCTTTGCTCTCACTCGAACTGGGTCCAATTAGTCCCACTCTATCCAACCTGTCCAGCTTGTCGAGTCCACACCATCCCACCACCTCCCACGGAATCCCTCTCCCCCCTGGCTTCACAAATCTCGAACGTCCAGGTAGCAAGATTGGCTTGGTTGCTGCAGCCTGTGCAGGCTTAAGTCTGTCTACTCTCGTTAGAGCTACCGTCTGGGCTACCGCGATTGCCTTGATGCACTATCTGGGGATCAAAGCCATCGACATGCCCAATGGTCGTATCGTTCTTTCACCGATTCACATATTCTTTTCGGCTGCACTCGGCCTGTTGGGCAGTACCCTCGCTTGTATCGTCATGGACCTTGAACTCGACCTCAGTGACCAGCTCTTCTGCGCTACCTTGCTCAGCCTCAGTGTCTTCGCATTCCACTACTCAGGCGTCATAGGCATGCAGATCATTTCCTCGTCTAAGACCCTTTACGAGCAGCGTCATCGTTCGGGTGTCCTGCCAATGGATATCGCGATCATCATCAGTGTACTGGCTGTTGCTACGTGTCTTGTCTCTATCGGTCTACTGGTCTACACAGCCTCCCTATCACGAAATAGGATGTCCGAGCTCGTTAACACCAAGCGCCAATTAGGTCAACTGAGCATCGAAAATGAGACGGTCGCCCGTTTAGCTGAGCTCAAACAAAACTTTATATCTGTCGCGTAAGACACATTTAACCTTTGGTCTGCTCATGCTTCACCTTTTTCTCGCATATGCACTTACTTGCCGTTTCTGATCCTGATTCAAAGATCCCACGAGCTCAGAACACCCCTCTTCTCTGTGACTGGATACGCCGAATTGTTGGCACGTACAGATTTGAACAAAGAACAGGCAAGTGATCTTCGCACCAATCTCAGCCCATTTGCTTCCTCGGGGCTGAGTAGCCCTCTTGTATTATTTTTTTTTACCCCCCTCGCTAATTATATTCTCTCTTCCAACGATCAAACCCCTGGTATTGTAGAGATGGTATTTATCTAACATGCAACAAGCCTGCTCGAACATGCAGTTGATAATTGCAAATGTCTTGGATTTCTCGTGAGTTGAATTTTTCTTGACAGCAGTTCATGAGTTGGAGCTGAATGCGAGCCTTGCGGATATGATATATGATAGGAAATTGGAGAGGAACAACAATGAATCATGTGCCAAGCCGGTCCGGGTCAACATTCGTTCGATGCTCGAAGGAATTGCCCAAATGACTGAAGACAGGAGCGACCTGGCCGGCAAGAAACGGGCAGTGGATTTAATCGTCCAAATTGCAGATGACGTTCCGGAGACCGCTATGCTCGACGAGACATTCTTCATGCGAATCTGTATGAACCTCTTGAGTAATGCCCTCAAGTTTACCGAACGCGGGCTGATCATGATCGATGTCGAGATTAGTGACCCAGGAAAATTGACTCTCAGGATTCAAGACACTGGCATCGGTTGAGTTTCACTCCCTACTCGCGATCTAGGACATATTCAGCTTCGTTCAGAAATTTCTAACGAGGTCGATTGATTTTGTTTCCCTTATTCCTGTCCTGTTAGGTATCCCTCCCAATTTCATGAGCTCCTTGTTTGAGCCTTATCGTCAAGCGGATAGTAGCACTACTCGACCCCATCAGGGTACTGGCTTGGGTACGTGGTGAATCCTTGACTTGTCTTATGCTTTCGACATCTAACGCAATACTACTTGTTTCCTGATTTATATATTCAGGCTTGAGCATTTGCAAACAACTCGTTGAAGTAAGTGACGAAAGACTTTTTGTTCCGAAAAACGTATGAACTGATTTCTTTCCTTGTTTGGTTTTTTTAAGCGGCTGAGTGGGACTATCGAAGTTAATTCCGAAGTGGGAAAAGGCACAACGTTCACTGTCAAGCTACCTCTGACAGGTACCACAGATTCTCCGTGCGCTCAGCCAATCCAACCACGCACGATCTGCCTGGCTTACACCGAGAAAGTCACCGAAGACCGACTTGGCGAAGCTCTTCACAAGGCCGGTCACCGGACCGTTGGAATCCACAGCGAACCTGAAGCCGCCAAAAGCTGGTTCAGCAACGGGGAAGTTGATTTGGTTCTGACGGACGCGACAAGTTTACAATCGTCACAACTCTTGCAGGCCTCGGTTCATCGCCCTCATTCTTGTATGAGTAGTTTATTAGAGTCCCCCGAAGAGTCTGGAGATCGTCGTTGGCCAACATATGTCCTCACATCTTCGACCGACTTGGGGGAGAAATTTACCCAGCAATGGCTCATGAATGCTCCAAATGTGATCAGGATTCGACGGCAAGGAATCATTCCTCATCTGATCTTCAACCTACTGTTGGATACCGACAAGTATGCCCATGAGATCGATTTCAACGTGACTCAAGACCGAAGGGCGCCCGAAAGAGCAGAACTAGCTCGTGACCAGTCTTATCAAACAATGAACTCCGACTCCGTATCCTCCCTCAGCTCCTCCATCTTCGAATTTGAACCGCCCACTGCTCCAATCACGGAATCACCCGCCAGTAGTCCATCCGGCTCGCACGCTGAGCAGTTTGAACCTATCCCCTCCCCTCGACCAACCGAATCCGTATGCGACGATTCTCGGTCATTCTGCGTAGATGACCCGGAGATCAAGAGAGCCGGTCAATGGAAGATCTTATTGGTGGATGACAACCCAATCAATGTTCAGCTGGGAGCACGTCTTCTTGGCTTGCTCGGTTACGAAGTCGACTCTGCTTGCGATGGCTACGATGCAGTCACGAAAGCCTGCGGCTCGAACTTCGACTTGATATTGATGGATTGTAAGTACCTCTCCCATCTCCATTGATGATGCGGACCTGAGTTGTGGGCATCCATTTGACACCATCTCCTTTTTTTGTTACATCTGCTGCAGGTCAAATGCCTGGCCTGGATGGGCTTTCAGCTACTCGCAAGATTCGCGAATACGAATCCAACTTCCCGAATCGAGAGCGGAGCCGACCGGTCCCAATCATTGCCTTGACTGCCAACGTGAGCGAATCGGACCAAGTAGAATGCAGGTTGAGTGGGATGGATGGCTTCTTGCCCAAGCCGTTACAAATTCATGGTAGGTTCTCCAGGCCCTCAGTTCTGGAGTCATAAACGCTAACCAATTTTTGTTTCTTTGTCTGACACTAATAGTCTTGAAGTCCACTTTACATACTTTCCTCGGTTGACCGTCCCGTTCAACTTATCACTCGACGCTATCGCTGAAACCATCGCCCTTACCCAACCTCGCTCACGCAGATTATCTAAACAAATTCACAGCGACGAAGATGGTCAGATAAAATTGAAATACTAATTCTTAAACAACTGTTTTTTCCCATCTCACACGTACATGTCCTCTCCCATGATGATCCTTCTTGAAGAAACTACAAATCATCCTTCCCCCAAAGTATGCGCTTCAAAATAAAAAAGAGCCTTTTCAAGAACATACATCCCTCTTCAATCCTCTCCTCCGCCTCTCTTCCACCGCCGTTGATCGAATTTTGCAATTTCTCATTTCATGCCTTTAAACTTTGCACCTATTTTGATAGTTTTTGTATCTGGCTGTATTGCCTCTTGCTTATCCCCCCCGCTTCACATGTATGTATGTTGACCAAACCAACCAAAAGAAAACCGTAAGCCTAGCTTTGGACCAGTTTTTTTTTTTCCATTCTAGCTACCAAAACTCATACACATCAATTCAATTCAACCCAACTAGATCTTTCATCAATTTCAGTTTTGTTGATTTGGTTGGGCAGAAGTTATTAGTTACTGGGTCTATGGTAGATACATTCAGTCATCCTATTATTGTTTTTGTTCCAGTTGTCTTTACTTGAGTTATTCCGTCCAAACGTGTATCTATTCTCCAAAACAAAAAACTCATCCATAGTTTTATTTTCCTTTTACTTACTGATTGATGACTTGATTTAATCGATTACTTGTTTAGTGTTTTTACTGTTTGTATATACATATTTATATACACATACATAAATACATATATATATGTTTGGTTTGGTTTGGTTAATTTAAGATTATCAAGTTTTCAAAAAAAAAAATGAAGTATCTTATGATGTAGAATACAAATTCCAACTTGTTCTCTTTTGTTGTTATTATCCAAAGAATTGAATTGAACTATTTATTTTGTTAAAGAAAAGAAAAGAAAAAACACTGGGTGTATGCATCTCCTGTGCTCCTCATCCGGGGCCAGTTCCTGCGATCCAACAACCCTATCACCGGCCGTACTGGAGTAATAAATAGTGCCCATGAGAACCGAACCCGACGGACGGGATTATACTTAATGATGACCACGTGCGAATTTGAGCTAACTACATAGTTGGCCAGCATGGTGGATGCAGTGCCAGTAACCCATTTATCATGGGCGTGTTCCACCAGGCCACGTGCGAGCCGCCATGCAGGAAAGATGGAGAGCAGGCTGGCATGGCCTTGAATTGGATTCGACTACAGACATATATAACCGATCGGAGGAGACTGACGAATTAGAGAAATTATCTCGAAGCTTGTTGCGCTCGATCAACATCTATCAGACCTGGCGAGGGCAGGTGAGAGCCCTGACGGAGAGTAAAGCATGTTTTCGGAAAGGGCATTGGTCCAGACTCGAAGAAAATCCAAGCCAAGCCATCTTGCCCCTGCCCCCTCTCCCCTCACAACCCCGCCAATCGGCCCCATCGTCGACATAATCGAAGGGCCTCGTTCTCTTATATCTTCTCCATTTTACCAACAATCCCCAGCTCTCTCCACCCAGCTCCAGCGCTCCAGCTACAAAACGTAAAAACGTGTGGTTGTATGGCTGGATAGATGGTCTCAGATTATTCTCAAGGTAAGAGGTATCAGCCGAGAGTTCTCAAGAATTCGGTAGCTTATTTTTTTGTTTTCTTCTTCTTTTTCTTTCTTTCTTTCTTTTTCATGATTATTCGCCAGAGCATTATCCGAGATTTCTGCTTAGCTGTTCTTAAGTTCTAGATGTGTGGACGAGAAGCTCAGGGTAGAAAGATCTTATTGGTGGATGACAACCCTATCAATATCCAGTTGGGAACACGTCTGCTCGGTCTACTTGGATACCAAGTTGAGTCTGCCGGCAGTGGCTACGAAGCAGTTACCAAGGCCTGTGGTGGACTGGCGTTCGATCTGATCCTGATGGATTGTAAGCTCGGCCCAGAAGTCTTCAAGATCCTTTTAATGTTTGCCAAGTGGTCCGGATGATCTGATTGATTGATTGATGTTTTGTTTTTTTGCTTTTTGGTTAATAAAACTATTGGTTTACGAATTCGACATGCTTAAAAGGTCAGATGCCAGGCTTGGATGGCCTATCCGCGACCCGGAAGATTCGGGAACACGAGGCACACTCGTCGACGCGAGAAGAGCGCGACCGACGCGTGCCTATCATCGCTCTGACCACCAACGTCAGCGAGTCCAACCAGGCGGACTGCAGCCGGAGTGGGATGGACGGCTTCTTGTCAAAGCCCTTACAGATCAATCGTCGGTCGTCCTCTTTGAACCCTTTACCCCCAATCAGTCTCCTTTAGCCGGTGAGGATTCGAGATGGTTTTGATCTGTTGAATGTCTCTCTTCATATATCTACTAGGATTGCAAGCAACCCTTCTCACCTTCCTCGGTTGACCCTCCGGGCCCATGAACTACTGGACGTCCTAATTCGGGTTATAAGCTCTTAAGGATTGGCATCATTGCCCACTTTGGTTTTTTTTTCTCTCTCTCTCTTCTTATTATTTTCTTTTCATGACTTCAATTTTGTCTATTTAAATAGATGTTCTTTTTCGTTATCACATCTTATAATATCAGTCTATACAATATTGTACCCCCGACTTCTAATCACACAAAAAGAACAGACGCATAACATTTTTTTTTTGGATTTGTCAAGATCAACATCAACAAAAACCAGCCAGAAAGGAGACATATGAGGGGTTCATGAATGGTTTCCTTCCTCAACTCCATGAATCAAGAGTCTTGAATTTTGTCTGGCATGAGAGTCGAAAAGAGAAAGAAAAAATCATTTGTTCATGCTTCTCTTCACCCCAACTGGAACATCTTGAGCAAATGTTAAATCTTAAGGTAAAACTCTGTAAAGTGTTGGTTAAAGCGTTCGGGGTTTGAGCCGTGTCAAAGCTGTGCTATCATGTGCTGTGTGGGGTCCCAGGTTACAAGAGTATGTCCAGTGCCTATCACAAGTTTTCTGTAGCTCGGGACACTTGAAGGTCTATCTGTACACCCAAGACAATCTTACCACTTGAAGGGAAGAAGACACGAATTGAAGATATCCTCATCGGCCTCGAGCTCAAAGGCAAGTCAACACGCAGCAAATCAAGGCTTCATGTCTCTCATCCAACGTAGTCAGGTGTTGAATTTTTCATCCGAAGATGATGCCGACGAATTCTCCTTGTTCGCCGACGCGTTGAAAAACTTAAGGGTGGATGAAATTGATCCCCTTGACCCTGATCATGGACCTGCTGCCGTGTGGAAGAGAATTTGCGACTCAAAGTACGTCTCATCATTTCTCATTGGAATTCAATCAGGCGTTGATATATTTTTTTGAATCTTCCACAAGGCTCGATAATCGTAACATCCATCTAACGTCTGAGCAGAAGGAAAACTGGAACTTGGAACGCAACACCTGGCAACTCGTTCAGATGCTCTACACCGAAAGAACTGCCCTCCCTCAGTCCTCAAGCTCAAAAATCACGTCTAATCCCTACCTGCCACCCCTCAAAGCAGTTAATCTTCATTTGTCAAAGTCCAAAGACTTACTCGAACTATCTACATTTCGAGATTGGCTATACACATGTCCAAGTAGCACTCATCCAGCCGAAATCCGTCGGGGATATTGGCCCTACACCAAGGCCTCCCTCAAGCATTCGCTCCAAAAATACCCACACTCCGATTCCCGCCGACCTTCCGGAAAAGCCCCTCCATTTCATTCGATGGACCCTGATGCCCCCCTCCGTGCAAGCAGCCAAAAATTGAATCAAAGATCTCAGACGCTTCAGCCAGATGAAAATCTGAATTTCGCATCAGAACCTAACGTGATTCAGGAGAAAGGTGAACTTGAACAATTGGACCAAGAATACGACCGAGCGATGGTCAAGACACTCTTTGAATATGTCCGAGCTGGCGAGATGGCCTTGGCCCTCGATTTCTGCAGACAATGTGATCATCCTTGGAGAGCTGCCAGTCTGGCTGGTGGTCAACTACTCCACGATCCGGCCCTGGCTGAATTTGAAAACGAGTCCTCTTTCCCCCAAGATGAAGTTTTACCCGACGCCGAATCACTAGATACCGCACTCAATGAGAATCGAAACCTTCCTCCTTACAACCAAGCCAACCGATCAGGATGTCTGAACCGAAAGCTTTGGAAATCGATGTGTCTACATATGTCTTCAAACAAATCGCTTCCGACATATGAGCAGGCCCTCTATGGTGCTCTAGCAGGTGAAACGAGCTCAGTCTTACCCGTGTGTTATACCTGGGAGGATCACATCTGGTGTCATATCAACGCAATTTTCGAAAACCAAGTCGATCAAATTTTGGAATCGACCCAACTAGGATATTATTGGTCTCACGGAGCTCTGCCACCTGTCGAAAACCATGAACCCGGCGAATCAGATGACGATGCTATCAGCTCGTCCCTTCAACCTCATGATGCTATTCAGCCAAACTTTCCCCAGCGATCCAATACTGAATCTCAAACAGACATCAAACTCGCCATGAACAAGGCCTTTGATAAAATCCTCCGAAGTGAACAAACTTCTTTGGCCGAAAGCGCCAGGAACCCATTTCATGTTGCCCAGATGTGGCTGGCAATCGACAAAATAAACGATCTGTTTAGCAGTTTCTCGGGTCGTTTGAAGTCTGCCTCGGAAGACTTCACCCGGGAGTAAGTTTAATTCCCCCCCCCCCTCTTTTTTCTCTTCCTGAGAATTGTGATCGAGTCAATTTGACTAATCATACATCGTACCACGCCCTCAGACACCTCTCACATCTCTTGCGGTTTTTCTCCCATTTGATCCTCTTCTTACGAGCGATCGACGAAAAAGTTGATCATGAGGCATCCAACGCGATCATTCGTGGTTACGTTCAAGTCTTGGAAATGGAAAATAAGCACAACTTGATTGCATTTTATGTGGCGGAACTCCAACCAGAATCTGGCGTCGAGACCTACGCGAAGTACCTGATATGTGCGCTTGTTTACATACATACATACATATACATATATGTATATAGATACATATATTTCCACTTTGCCGAAAAGCTGACGCACTGTTCAACAGCTTTGGGTCCCTCGGCAGATCTCTCGACGCGCCGCGTCGCTCTACTAAGAGCCTTGGAACATGGCTTGGACTTATCCCGGGTGGCATGTACAGCCGTGAAGCTTACTTTGCAAGAAATCACACGCGTCAGTACTTTCCCACCTCTGGTTTCTGATAACCAGGCTGACTGAGACGACCGACTTCTTTCCTCGCTTACATCAGACATCCCTTGATCCCGAGAGGAGGCATGGTCCAAACAAGTTTAGCCATCAACTAACGGATAGACAGAGGGAGCTCATTCGATCCTTGGAATGGCTAATCATTGATCCCGTGACTTATTTAGAAGCTTTGATTCAAGCCAACTCGCTAATCAGATACTTCCTAAGTAAGCTCCCAGATGAGCTCAGAAAAGAAGGATATCTAAGCTGACCTTTCCTCACAATCGATTCATGTTCGAAGCGACTGGCCATCCAAACGCTGCTCGGGAGGTTGTTTGCTCTGTGCCAGCAGATGTGCTCAGTGTCATCGCTCAAGGTAAAGACCCTCTTGCAGAACCAGAGGCAGGAGATAACGTGGGCAACACCCACAATGCGATCCTCGAGTTTACTCAGTATCGCGAGTTTTTCAACTGTTTGGAATTGCATGTCCAAGTTAATGAGATTTTGAGCCAACGACCGATGAACGGGTGAGTGTATTAGATGATCAATAATGTGGTGAGATTGCAGATTGCACAATCTGTTTCTGATGATCTATCATCAATTTTGCTTCCCAGAGCTACTACATCAGAGATGCAGGCCTTTACACAGGCATTGGAGGTCAGGACCTTCTCAGACTTTGTTTTACCGAGGTGGACAAGCAAATTGACGTTTTCTTTAAAAATTAAAAATTCCGTAGGAGACTTGTGATCGTCTGTACAGCACTGTTGTTGGGATCTTGAGTTCGGAATGGTTAAAAGACATTCGATTTAATATAACAGAAAGCATCAGTAAGTAATCTGTCCTGCTTAACGTCGAGTCTCATCTACTCAATGCTCTCCAAATCTCTTGGTAACAAAAATAGTGTCTGAGCCGGAGCAGACGTCGGACCGAAGGGTGGGAGAATTGAACTTGATCAGGAATATCTACATTCCAGAATTAGTGTTCCGTCTGCATGGCGCGTTGGTTGATTCTGGAAGCTTGATTGTGACGTGAGTGATAGCACTTGGGAGGTCGTATCCTGCGGAAAGAAAAGATCCTAATCCTGATTTCACTCGCTCTCTCTCTCTCTCTCTCATTTTTTTTTCAGAAATCTGAGACGGGCGTTAGACTTATCCACCCTGGTGGCCGACGAGAGTTACAAGAACTACGCCGAATTCTTACCCAATGATCAACAAGACTCGATCGTCGGCGTTCAAAGAAATAAGAAAAATAGGATGAAGGATTATTTGAGAGAATTGAAAACCGTTCATCTTCTCATCTTGAAATCCTCTGGTGTTCATCCCTTACGACCTACTACTTGCAAATAATTACTCACTTATCCTACATCATTATTGTATGTTACCAAAAAAAAAAAAAAGTTTTACATGCACTGGATAAATCAATCATGTGTCCCAAGCAGTTATTTCAGTAGAAACAATCATCCGCATCCATGCTATCTTCATTGGCTATTACAATTACACATTGATGATTATTTTCAAACCAGTCAATTATGTGGATTTTTTTTGGTCATCTTTGATACCTCAAATAAGGGGGTATGTATGAAACATGAGGAATCCACAATTTGTATTTTAAACAAGTCCATAATCCATTTTATTTGACACCAGTCGTTTTCAACAGGAGGTAGGTAGGTAAAGTTAGGGATTAATTATTTTATTTTTTTTGAAAAAATGGTGGGTTGTGTCAATCCATCTAGTTACATAGGGGTTGATTTGTTCATTTTTGATGATCCCCTCATAGGGGGTGTCAAGCAAATCTACCCCACAGCTGCACCTCAAGGGGGGGGGATTTCTATACTGGGGGAAGAAGTTCAGGAAATGGATGGATGTCTTTCAGGCTGTACAATCTGGGCAAGACAGCTCAGGGAAACAGTTTATCTCGAAGAGGAGATGGGTGAGAAGGAGAGTGGCCTGTAAGGAATACATTGATTATTGACTGCTCAGAGAAGTTGGGAGACAGGAGAAAGTTTTCTTCAATAGATTGCAGAGTGCCAGAGTTGTAGGAATTTGTGAACAAGTCACTTTATTGCAGTAGTTTTAAAAAGCAAATAGGAGTAAGACATCTTAACAAAAAATGAGGAAGAAACATAAAAAAATGGTTAGAAACATGAAAAAGAGAAAACATGCCATCAAGACAAACAAAAGTTCAATATAGTTACCTTCTTATGTACTAATCCTAGCTATGAATCAAAAAGAAACTGTGTAAAAGGCTTAAATGGAGAAAGAAACAGTAGATAACTAGCAAGCCTAAAAAGATGAAAAGGTTAATCAATTGAAACATGAGAACAAATGGATGGACAAGCAAAAACAATGATCACTTGGTGGCAAGTGAAATTTGGACAACTTCACTCATCTATCCTCTATCTATCCACTGCTACTCCTTGAATTAGTTTAAAACACCAATAGGTATTCATTTTTCTACTGTGCACAACCAGAGGCTGTGCCTGCTCATAACAGCTCTTTCTTCTTTCTGTGCATATAAGTGTTGGGTAGCTGCTCAGTGCTGCTCAGCATTGATTAAAATATGTACATTGTTGAGTGGAAACTTCATTCACACCCTCATTGGTGTGCCTTCCTTTTGTCCAACATTCATGTCTAAGCTGTGCCAGATTGAACACTGGCATGCACCAAACTGAACACTGAGCTACACTAGGGTTAATACTGAGCTACCAGAGTGAAAACTGAACTTCCCCAGGGGGAATATTGAGACATGCTGGAGTGAAAACTTACAAGCTGTGCCATACTGAACACTCATCTGTTCCAGAGTTTGCACTTAGATTTGCTATAGTGAATCCTGCGCTCAGCACCAGTGAAAACTGATGAGCAACAGAAAAAGAATGAAACCAGTGAAAACTGAGCAGAATCAGTGGAGCTGAGCACCAGAAAAATGATCAGAATTGGTTGGTGAAACTGAGCAGAATCAGTTAAAAATGAGTGGAATCAGTAAAAAAATGAGAAGAATCAGCAAAAATGAGCAGAATCACTTACAACTGAGCAGGATGTGGAAAATGCACAGAATCTGTAAAAAATGAGCAGAATGAGTGGAAAATGAGAAGAATTGTTGGAAACTGAGCAGAATCAGTGTAAACTGAGCAGAATCAGTGGAAACTGAGCAGAATCAGTGTAAACTGAGCAGAATCAGTGGAAACGGAGTATAATAAGTGGAAACTGAGCAGAATATATGAAGTGTGATCTGAGCCAGTGGAAAAGGAGCTATTGAATTAAACCACCAGTGAGAATCAAATATACAGGAAGAGTAGGATTGGAGCAGCTTTGGAGCTGCAACAAAAGTTGCAGAATGTCACTTGTCATCAAGTGAGCGTTGTTTTTTTCCTAGTGAAGAAAGAAACCTTCAGGTACCTCCACTTGAGTTACCACCTAGCTCCTCCTGAGTCTTCTGAGCGTCCTGAGAGTGCAGGTTGGGAGAATTACTGGCTGTTAGGGTGCTTGAAATTAGATTAAGGGAATGAATACTTGAGATGAGATTTTGGTTAGTCGTGGAACTTGGGGGTTTGCAGGAATTGATCTTAACTTGGACACAACAAATTCATATGAATAATTGCATATTCACATTCATACAACAAATACATCCTGATGTCAGGATTACTAGTTCACCAGAGTCTGTAGTTGTTGTTTTCAAAGTGAGGTGAAAGTTTTGGATGCATTGCACTGGTAGGAATCAGTCAATTCAGGAATGTTGATGCCTTGGCCAGGAGATCCACAGATTCATGACTGATTTTTTTTTTTTGGTTTAAATTTCCAGGACAACTGACATGTATTTAATTTTTATTGAGAACATGGAACACTAGATTTTGGATACTAGAAATGGACCAACCTGTGATCTAGAATGGTACCTGAAAGAAGTAAAAGCCTTGATTGATGATGGGAGCTGAAGAAAGAGAGAGAGTGTTGTACTCATGTAGATGGATTGGAAGTGGTAGAAAAGGGACTGGAAAATAAATTGAAAACTGCATTTCTTGAGGCTGAGAATGGATTGGTATTGTTATGGCTATGTAAAGCCTAAAGAAATCATGTTGTATAAGTTTATGGCAACTTGATGATTTCATTCTTATTGTCTGTTTTATAATAAATTCTCTGAGTATTGTATCTAAAACTTGTAAAAACATGTCTCAAGACATAATAATGATTCCTGGATGATTGGTTTGTTACAAAAGTTTTTTTCTGTACAATGTAAGCCATTTATTAGCCTTGCTAGTCTCTTGGATATGTTCTTTCTGGGAGAATACAGATAACTTACATGTACACAAGTTTTGTTTTGTAATCCTGGCTAGGAGTTCTGGTATTGTGTTGGACTTTTTTTCTGTAGCCAAAGGGATTCTATTAACCTTTCTGCCTAATTCTGTAAGTCTTAGAATTAAATCTATTTCTTTCTGGGTCTCAAATGGGGAATGGTGACTAACTAATTCTCCCAGATAATTTTCCCTTAATCAACTGGAAGTATTTCTCACAAAATTTCACTGTGATGTGGATACCACAAAAGGTGAATCTTTAATTCAGCTAGGAATAAGCCCATATACTTCAAGTATTTCATGGAAAAGATACTCCCCCATCTCAACTACATTACAATCTTCTATGTTCTATAAAACACTCTTTGTGTTTGTTAGGATTGAAGCCTCAGAGATTTGGCAGTCCATCCAATCCTTGTAAGGATATGGAAAGCTGAAACTAGCCCCACTGCTTCACATTCATGATTTAAGAAGATCAGGTTAATCCCCAAAGTAAATAACAGGGCCATATTCAGGGCCAGGCATACCACTGCTCCTGCTGCACCCTTTTTGGTCTCAAAGGAGATTTTTCAGTGTACCAGGATCATTCTCAAGGAATTGGACCTACACTAGTTCTATCCTTGATGGATGAATCCTTGGTTAATTAATTCATGTGTCAAAATTTTGGAATTGAAGGGGGGGTGAGGTTGGGTCAATGACTATAGCCCCTTTGAGTATAAAATTTTGAGATTTGCCAATGTAACTGGCCAGGTAATCTAAGAATACTGAAAATTTCAGAGTGGCAGTTTAGCTGGTTTTTGAACACATAGCAGATGCATTGCCAAGATCTGTGGGTTCATCCATCACTGCATCAGCCACAATTTTTGGTTGATTAGGGGACATGGGGGGGCTATTGGCACAGTGGGAGGGGGTGATCAGTTAGGATTCTGGGTGAGAAAGTGTGTTTGGGGTGGATTAGGGGGGTAGTTGTAAAAGGTGGTGAGGTGTTGGTTGTAGACAGAATCTGTAAATCAAAATATACTGTCATAGATTACACAGCTTTACATATTTTTCCACATACTTCCAACTACTTCACATACATGAGCCATCTACTTTCATAAACTACACAGCTTAAATAATCTTACATCAAATCTATATCATTCACTGAAAAAGGGGTTTGATTGCTTACAACCCCCTGCGGCAATGTTGGTCAGAGCCGGCTGATCTAAGATTGGTCTCCCAGACCAATCTCATATTGGACACCAATAGATTGAATGGCCCTTGAAATGTATTAGTGGGCCCAGCTGTTGAAACTTCTGTCTCACGCTTTTTTTGTGCCCGTGCGCGCATTGTATGACGCTGCGACTACGGACAATATCATTAATTTTAACCTAATAAATCAACTCAAAACATCTCAATCAACCTCAAGATCTCATTACACTCAGCCTCAAGACCTCATTACACTCAGCCTCAAGATCTTGTTCAAGACTTGATCCGCTGCTATCACCAATGGTGGGCCGCTACGCTACGCTACGCTACGCTACGCTATTTGACCGCTACGTGTTAGCATAGCGGTTTTTTTTTTTCCCAGAAAATTTGTAGCGTTAGCTGAAATTTCACTCCGCTACACTAACAGTTAGCGTAGCAACAAATTTTTCCGTCCATTTTTTTGTAGCGTTAGCAGGGAAAATTCACCGCTACGCTAACAAGTAGCGTAACTTTTCTGGCGCTAACAGATTTTGAAGTTCTCAGTAGCGTAGCGGCATCATTGCTACGCTACGCTAAATGTTAGCTGTTAGCTGATATTTTTTCCGCTACATAGCTTTTTGGATTACACGCTAACACTGATTTTTGACAGCTAACAAGACAACTGTTAGCTGTGTAATTCAAATTATATCTCTTGTGAGAACTGATCCCGTGCTCAAAAGGAAGAGGGAGGTTAGCCATGGCGTGGTGGTCAATCTTGACCACTACACCACGGCTACCCTGAGAGTTGGAGGGATTGATGGGAGTACATCCCATCCATGCAGCTCAGGTTCCATTTTTTTTTTTTTTTTCAAATCCTGGATGAGTTCTTATTTTATTATCAATTCCAGTCTCCTTCGAAAATTTGTCACCTGAATTTTTTTTTTCAATTTTTTTTTCTTCCGTGATAACTTCCTCAATCCTCAATATTTATTTATTTTTTGAGATTTTTTTGAGATTTTTTTTTCGAGATAAGTTCTTGATTCTCAACCGGCACTCTCACTCAGCTCCTCCAATTGCTTCAAGTTCAACATCCCAAATCCCTCCCACCAGCTCTCAGGATCACCCCCTTCCCTCTTGGTAAGTCCCCTCCCCTTCTCCTCCACCCACCATTACTTACCACCTTGCTACCCTACCCTGCCACTGCCAGCCCAGCTACCCACTACCATTGCTACCCTGGGGCCACCTGCCTTGTAAGTCCCCCCTACCCTGCTACCCTGCCTGCTAACCTGATCTCTGCTACCCACCAACAGATACCAGCCACCCAACCCAGCTACCCTACCGCGTTTGCTACCCTGGGGCACTCACCTGGTAAGTCCCTTCTTTCTCTACCCCCCTCCCTCACGTTGATCGTTCAACGTTTGAACGATCAAACGTTGATTGTTCAATGTTTGAACGATCAAACGTTGATCGCTCAACGTTTGATCGTTCAAACGTTGAACGATCAACGTTTGATCGTTCAAACGTTGATCGTTCAACGTTTGAACGATCAAATGACCATTCAAACATAACTAACACCTGCTACCTGCCCCGCCTGCCCAGCCTACCCTAGCCTACCCTGCCCTGCCCAGCCTAGCCTGCCCTGCCCTGCCCAGCCTACCCTGCCCTGCCCAGCCTACCCTGCCCAGCCCAGCCTACCCAGCCCTGCCCAGCCAACCCTAGCCTACCCTGCCCTGCCCTGCCCAGCCCAGCCTGCCCTGCCCAGGCCAGCCTACCCTGCCCAGCCCAGCCTACCCTGCCCAGCCCAGCCTACCCTGCCCAGCCCAGCCTACCCTGCCCAGCCCAGCCTACCCTGCCCAGCCCAGCCTACCCTGCCCAGCCCAGCCTACCCTGCCCAGCCCAGCCTGCCCTGCCCTGCCCTGCTACCCTTCCCAAGCCTCTGTAAGTCCCCTAACCCCCCAATTACTATCCCTGGCCAATTGATCAGCTTGCTCTGATCAATTGGCCTTTTTTTTTGGAACCCCCACCTCAGAATCATCAGCTGACCTTATTTTCAACTCCTGCAGGCCTACCACGTCTCATATCTGCCATGGGAAAAAGAGCAGTGTATGTATTTCATTATATTTACTCTCATATCAATACTGATTATTGTTTTCTTTTCCCTTTGCCATCTCTTATTGTTTTGATGTTTGAATACCTTCATTGCTCTTATTTGATTGAATTTAATGTTAAATGATGGATCTCGGGATGACATCGTTCTGGGGACCTGATTTGAATCATCAAAGTCATAAGAATAAGAGTTCTAAGGCATCCAAGCATCAAAACAAGATGAAAAGTCAAAGGGAAAAGCATCTATTATTTATAGAGAGTTTAGGTGTAAAAGAACAATCTGTATTGTGGCCCAAGGTTATATATAGTCCTCACAATCTCTATCCAACCATCCCTGTGAAGAATAACAAACCAAATCGCCACCCAACTCCATCAGAAATCAGCTTAGCATACGATGAAATCAACACCTATCACTTTATGAAGTCTGGGCTTAATATTATCGTTGATCCTCTTGACAAGACTGAGGTGATTGCTATTGTAGAATTCACTCCTTATAAAGACCTCACCCCTTCTCAATTGGACGATCTCAACTATATTTCCACTTTCCTCCACCAGTCTAAACGTTTCCTGAACTCTGTCTCATCCTGTGCTCAAATTTGGAGTGGGCTCATGTGGGCCATTGGTTGGAGAAAGTCTTATGATGAGCATCAAATAGTTGGCCGGTATATCAAGGCATTTGATGAAACTGAGATGAAAGCATACGATGATCACTATATTAAATCTTCTTGAGTTGGAAATATTATTGGTAATCTCTTCAAAGATCTTGCTCATACTCCCTTTCAACAGAATCAAGATCTTATGAAGAAATATAATATCCCTTCCTTTCCCAATCTTTCTTATGGTGAACTTCCTGAAGACAGCACCTGCACTCCTCACATTACTTTTACTACAAATGGTTTCTTCAATCCCCCACACACCGATACTGAAGATATATCCCAATTTGCCTTTGTTTTATTTCTTCCCACTCGCACTTCTGATTATACCCTGGTAGACTCTTCTAACTATGATATCACATCTGGTCCATTTATTTTTCCTGATCACCGTATTGGTATTGATTTTGATCATCAGCATGGTATTGTTAAAATGATTTGTAAAGCTAATAAGTATACTCATTGTACTATGCCTCATTCCACAAGCCCTTCTTTCACTCGTCTTGGTTTATCTATTCAAATCAATTTTAGTCTTGCTAATACTTGTAGTAAATATTTGAAGGGTTTTTATCAAGATTCTGCTCATTACTTTGCTGATCATTTTTATTATATGTTTCGTAGTATGGCTAGAAGCACATTAACAGCTAGTTCACTTACAATCTTTTTTTTATTTGCTATTTTTTCCTCTTTTTGTTTCTGACTTCTAAACTCTTAATTTCCAAGGCTTTTACCATTAAATATTGAATGTGTTATTTTGTGGTTTATTCTTTTATACCTAACCAGTTAATCATAATAAAAATCAATTCAAGAAGGGGAACAGAGCCATGGTATTAGTAATAGTAAGCTTGGGAATTGATTTTAAGAATTAAAACAGGTCATAAAAAATTACCAAATGGAATGTGCCTCGAATAAATATTCAAGCAGGGAAAAAGAGTCCTGGAATTAATAAGCTTGGGAATTGATTTTAAGAATTAAAACTGGTAACCAACAATTACCAAATGGAATGGGCCTTGAATAAATAATTGCAGTGTGTAGATTAGTTTTCTGTCAACAGGGGGAATTGAAGATGATACACTGTTTCTATGTGCAATAAACATCCGACGTGGAGCTCAACTTCAACAGGAGACTTTTTTCAAATCCAAACTTCAGTCAACTCTCCAATTAATTTCTTGTTGTTAAACCAAACATATCTCAATCTAGTCAACCAGCAACAATGCCCAATCAAGATGGAAATATGTCTGATTCATCAGGTGGCCATACCCGCAGATCTTCACGAGTAACCACACCAATAAGGCGATCCGGAATGATTCATCCCTCGCCAGATTCACGCCGGTCAATTGTGCCATCATTTTTATCACAAAGAAGTCACATTTCATCAGCATCATTGGTATCAAATTCCCAATCAAACAAACGACAAGGCCCCGCATCAGAATCTGTATCAAATTCCCAATCAAACAAACGAAAAGGCCCTACATCAGAATCTTCAATTGAAGAACGAAGCCCTCCACTCCCTGGAAAGAAACAGAACAAAAATAATCTGAGTCAGCCCTTATCGACCTCCGAAGTTCCAAGCTCACAGGTGATTGATCTTGCTCAAGACTCCAATGACGAAAACACAAAGGCAAAACCCAAACGTAGAAAGAAAACCCCTGAATTTGATGATGCAAAGGATTTTTTTTCCAAACCAACTAGACGTCCAGGTGATGTGTGTGATTCTTGATAGATAAGTGTTTGAAATGAATGTATACTAATATAACTGTTTAAAAAAGCCTTTAAATAAAGTGCCATCAACATATGCCTGCTTGTGGTGCAAGAAGGATGTCAGGGTTTCTTTAAGCAGCTTTTCAAATCTTCGAACTCATCGTGATGGTTCCCGTCAAAAAGGAAGGATTTCTGTTGGATGCCCCAATTGTCATCAAGCAATCTCTTCTGGCGCCAAGCTTCCACCAACAGCACTTGAAGAGGAAAGAATCAAACAGACTACCCAATCTGGATCGCTCACCAAACATTTTTCCCCTGTTGAAAAGTTTGACAATCAGGTTTTCAATCAAATAATAACTCTATGGCTGTTACGGCAATCATTACCTTGGAACCGTGTTGAAGACCCCTATCTCCGAGCTGCCTTCTCCTATTGTCAAACAGGAGCAAATTTGTTTAAACGAAAGTGGGCTGCAACTTCTGGACGGGTGGTATACTTGGATTTACAAGAGGCTATGATATGCCAGTTGAAGGTGAGTGATACCATTGCGTTCAATTAAATGTAAAAAAATATACTTATTTCCCTTTAAACAACATTTCAACAGGATTCTGAGAGCAAGTTTAACTTGATACACGATGTTTGGACAACAAAAGGAAATCGCTTTGGATTTATTGGAGCTTCTGTCTCTTTTATTGATAAGGATTGGAACTATCTAGTGCTGCATCTGACTCTCAAGCTAGTTGCCTGGCACCATAAGGGAAGCATGCTGGCTGAACCTGTTGTGAACGTATTGAAGAAACATGATTTACATAATAAGATAAGCACCCTTTGATTCATCACTGGTAATCTGCCAAAAACTTATTTATTTTTTGTCCTATAAATACATGCTTTGCCAGACAACTGATTCAGGATCAAATAACAACACAATGGCCGAAACAATGCACTCCAAACTCGTTGCCCTGCCCCAAACCACGGATTTGGATTGGAACTACAAGACAATGCATATCAAGTGCTTTTGTCATAAAATGGCGCTCGTTGTCAATGCTGGATTGAAAGAATTGGGCCTTGAAGCTCCTCCTCCACCAAAGCTCAAAAAGTCATTCCTTGGAATTTTCCCTTTTTCTGACACAATGGACCCAATAATTGAAGAGGACGAAGAAGAGCAATCGGTAGAATTATCGGTTGAAGACAGGGTGGAAGATGAGACGGATGTTGATGAGGATGAGCCAGATCTTGAAACTGACGATGACGACAATGATGAGGGGACTGAATCTGGATACAAAGACTATGATCAAATCACCTCAAAGAATAAAAATAATGAGAAATCATCTGCAAATAGAAATGATTCTAATGACTTGAATGAGTTAACCAAAGCGGTCAGTTGGATATTTTATATTTTTCTTATTTTACTAGCAATCAATTACTGAATCTTTCCTTCTTATTTTTTTGATATATAGCTGGACTTTGTAGTACGAAAGATTACCTCATCAAGTGCATGGAGAGCTGAATTTGACCGCCGTGCGGAGGATTACCAGAAGCAAAAAGGGGGAACAAAAGTGAATGGTCTGATTGCTGGTTATGGAATCCGCTGGAACATCAAATATCAAAGCCGAGAGCGGGCCTACAGGGCAAGAGAGGTATTTCATTAAGCTTCACCTCCAAATAATGTGTTGGTACTGATAGACATATTGTTAAGCTCAGGTTATTGATGCAATGCTCCGTGATGAGTACAGTAAATTCCAAGATCAAATTGTTTGGTCCAGCCGCAAAGAAAATCGCAAGAAGTTTGGCTACTTCAAAGAAATTCAGTTTACCAGCAAGGAATGGATAATGATCAATGAATTGAATCAGGAGTTAGAAGTAAGATATATTCATTCCACAGATCCACTTATATATTTCATACATAATGCTCATTTTTTTTGATAGCCGTTTAACCGTTTGACCAAGGAGATGGAGGGAAATGTTCCTACAGGTGCTTTTGTATTGCCAAATTACTATCAAACAATCTCTGATTTAAAGAAGAAAGAGGCAGGATGCAATCGAGGGCATCCATTACATCCAATGTATGTGAAAATGATACAAAAGCTTTAGGTCTACCAAGAAGAGGCGCTTGAATGTGAAACACTTGTAATGGCCACCGTTCTTCACCCAACGTTTCGCATCAAAATCTTCTCTCATTGCTGGCCTGAAAAAGCAGAGGAAGCCGAAGCAACTTTGGACCACCTTTTTGCTAAACGAAGGGATTTGTTGAACAAGAAGAAAAAATCAAACATTAACATCTTGGACAAAAATACTTCAAATGTTGAAAAGGATAATATATTTGATTTGTTCAACACTCCTGAAACATCGGATGAAAGCAAAGAGCTAGAAGTATATGTCAAGAACATGGATCGCTTAACCGGTCCAGATGGAAAGGATCCCAATAGTATTTTGAGGTGGTGGAAGGTATAGCTTCTATTTGTTCTCAGCTTTGTCCACTTGTGTTTGTTAGCTCATATTGATTTTAACAATGCTACTTAAACTTTTCAGGTTCATTCATCAACATATCCAGTTCTTTCATCATTAGCCAGGGACTACTTGGCCAGCTCAGCATCATCTTGTGCTGCAGAGCGTACATTTTCTTCTGCTGCCGATGTTTGCTCAAGTGGCCGAGGAAGCTTGAACCCACGGACAATTGAGAGGTGTGTTAGTAGTCACATGTGGTTGAAAGACGGTATACAGGTGGCTGGAAAGTTTGCACAAGCTCAAGGCATTGTTAACAACTATACAAATTTTTCCCAAAAAAATAATGAAAATAAATAAATAAATAAAATTCTTATTGCTCTTGTTCATTGGTCTCAATATTTCTTCCTTGTTTCATGGATTAAAGAAAAAAAAAAAAAAAAAAATCGTATATACAAATAGTTTGCACAATAATTGCTATCTGACCGCCTTCATATTATTATTATCCTTATTCCCTAGTTTTTTTTTTTTTTTTTTTACTCCTTAATATTGATTTATGAGAGCCTCTTCTGGTTCACTATGGGTGAGTGGTATAGCTGAGCAGGGCGCTACACTAACATGTAGCGTAGCTGAAAAGAGCGCTACGCTAACAGTTAGCGTAGCTGACAAGAGCGCTACGCTAACAGTTAGCGTAGCGTTTGTTCCAGCTAACACCGCTACAAGTCAGCTAACAGGTAATTCCTGTAGCGTTAACTTTTTTTTTTTGAAGTCGCTAACGCTACGCTACAGCTATTTTTTTTTTGACAAAAATTTTGTAGCGTTAGCTGAAAAAAAAAACCGCTAACAGTAACTTTGGGTTAGCGTAGCGATAAAAGCTAACATTACGCTACGCTACAGCTATTGTTAGCATAGCGGGCCCACCGTTGCTATCACCAAAGTCATCTCAAGAAATCAAGGTGCTCAATTGCAATTTCAACTTGGTGAATAATAATCAGCAAGATGTCTCCTATTTTTCCCTACTGTCTATTTCATGTAATTCATATAACTAACTTGGATCATTTCTTTATTTAGTCAACTTTACTGTTGTTTACTTTTTGTATAAACTCGCTCAATATTTAGCGCTCCTTGTCCCACTTCTGGTTTGTTCTACTTTCCATTTTTCTCTTTATGATAAACCAAAAATTAACTAACATAAAAATCATAGATTATTATCAGCTCTTAGTCCTGCTTTTTTCCACTTCTCAAGGTTGCTTCATTCTCATAATGCTTTCATTCAGGGTTTGTTATCTATTTCTTTTTTTGTTATTGTGATCAATTTTCTTATCTCTTTGTTTTTTATATAGTTCTGGATCTAGGTTTTTTGGTAATACAGTCATAAGTCTATTACCAGCCAGTATACGCTTGGTCAGGGAAGCCAATCTCACATTGTTTAGCTCTGGTAAACATCACTGCAGGGGGGTTGTAAGTGATACAACCCCTTGTGCAGTGATTAAATAAAATCTACATCATCAAATCACATCTATATCATTACATCACATCTACTCCTTCCACATAGCCAAGGATATGTTAATTCATCATCTGATATCACTATTTTTTTTCCCCATACTCATGCTTTCTAGTTTCTACCTGACCAGACCTGTTTTTAATCTTTATTCTAAGATGTTCACACTTTCCAGGATCTTTTGCAAAAACCTGTGCCCAGTTGTATATAGTCCATGAAAGGAGATCTATCCTCCTGTTCTTTTTCCCCCATGCCCTTTCTAGCTGTGATGCCTCTTGCCACCTTTAGAGATACTAGTCAGATATATTCTACTTTATATTCAGAAACTCATACATTATGAACCTCTTACCTGGACCAGTGTTCTGCCTCCTCACAAGAATCTTACCTTACTAGAGTCACAAGAGCTTCTAATTTTACCCCACATATCTCTCTTCTCTCCCATATTTCCTGTAGGATTGATCAGGAACAAGCTCATTAGTGTTAGACAATCTAATTCAAATTAAATTAGCCGCACCCTCTTATGTTTTTTTCTTACTGTCAAACTCACTTCATCAGCATTAGTCAGGAGGTCAACCTCAACAGTCCCCATAGCTTCAACTTAAATTAGTAGTAGTTTAGTCTACTATACCCCCTCCAAGCTCTGTCCTGAATTTTCAGCAGTTCCACCTCATTGGTCATCAAGTTGATTCAATAACATTCTGTATTTTTTGAGTTAAATTGAGGACTGTCAGGTGTCCCCAAGCCCCCTTGAAAACTGTTTTTGGCTTTTGAGGCAACTTGAGGACTTTCAGTGGTCCCCAAGTTGCACCCAGAACCATAATTGGATTTTTGATGCAACTTGAGGACCAAATTCATTTGTTTCTCAAGTTATTTTTGATGAATTTTTGATGGTGAGACAAGGGGACTGAGGATTTTTGACCGGAAAAATCTTGAGGCAAAAGACTCAAGATGAAAAAAGGTGGTCGAAGATGCCCAAGACGGGGCTAAGAGCTGCTAGCTTGTGTGGCAGAAAAGTGCACACACTACAAGTGGTTGTATACTATAGAGACCACAGGGATCAGGGCGCAGAGAACGGATGGCTTTTTTATTATCTACTCAGGAGGCTTGGGTATTTAACTACATACAAGAGTGGTTGAGTTGTGGGACAGAAGGTGAAAAAAGCATATTCATCTGGGAAAAGGAGGAAAAGGAGTGACATATGAGAAGGAGTGACATTTGTGTGAAAGAGGGAGAACGAGATGGAAACAACTCTAGTGATAGTTCCAACAATTTTTCCTCCTTTCTGAGGTCAAAAAGGGACTTTGCTTCCAAACCAGACTTGAGTCCCTCTCTGCCCAAGCAAGCAGGGTGTCTGTGAAGCTCCCTTAATAACTACAAGAAGCTAAACTTGCAAACCACTTTAGTGTTGTGAAAGTTGATCTGAAGACACCATGTAGGAGTCCAATCTCTGCCAAGCTTGGGCTTCAAAATTTTGGACACAGAATAAACACATGCAATACCTCAAGGTTGGAAAGTGCACTGTTAGCCAAGCAGTGATGAATTCATATTTCTGACTTGTTGGTGAGCCAGGTTGCCTGTTCAGGGCTCACTTATCTTCTAAAAAACTTACCCAGAAAGCACCCTTGGTGTAGAATGAGAACCAGTCAATTAGCCAAAACAAAACAAATTGTTATGGATGGATTCTAGGGTAGGTAAAGGGCTAAGATGTTTTGAAAACGGTAGACTTTTCCAAATCAGTCCTGTGCATAATGATGGATTTGGCCATATTTCATACACCCTAAGTACAACTATAATCTTACATCAATTCAAAAAAAAAAGAAAATTCACCTGTCAACCAGGTGATTGAACTCCATGCAACTGCAGGAGAGGCAGATGATGAATTTAACCACAACCCACATCAACTCTGGGTGCGTTTATTGATTTCAAACACAAGTTTCAAACCCTTGTGTTCACATGTAAACAAATACTTAAGAATAAATGAAGTAGTAGCTTTGTTGCCTCCAAAAATGCTGGGTAGTTGGCGCGCCGTCGCCAGCCAAAGGCACCATCCTTTAGTAGGGTTGTGGCGCCCGCCGGCGCCCACTTTTTAAAAAGGCGGCGCCAAGCACCATACTCTCTGCGCCAACTTACCTGGAAGGTGTGGACTGATTAAGTTTGATTCTGTGGGGGCCGTAGATCTTCATGGGATTCATGGGAAGTGCTCCCGTGAAGATCTGATGGTATGTGTTTACATTGCTGAGGATCAAAAAACACCTAGGTAGTTTCAACATATGCATCTTTCCAACACTGGATCATCATCGCCAAGGAAGCGGTTCAGCGGTTTTTGCACAAAACACGAATTACATTTAGCAAGTTCTTGATTACCTCTTGCCTCTGAGCCTCAAGTCAGTAAGCACTAATACCTTGGCTTGACAAAGGGCGTTGGCTATCTCCTTGGGGGCTCGGGCGGGGCCTATTATATTGGCCTTCCAAACTTGACTGTCGAACTCGCTGGAGCTGAGTTGCCCCTCAAACTGCTGTGGGGTCGCTGTGACCTGGAAAGTATACTCCAACTCTTTATGTTAAAAGTATCCATCTCTTTGTCTTGAAAACTTTAATCCATTTGTGTTCAAGATGTTAATCTCGGATGTGTTGAAAAGATTTATTGATCTCTTTATAGCAGGGGAGACACCCACACCAAGGTCAATGTCGCTCATCACGGACGGCCACACAGGCTCGAGCGCCTCATCCGGGATGCGTTTTGCTTAAGATTAGAGCCTTAACATGCTCATGAAGGATCTTTTGGTGCGAATACCCGGGAGTTGGAATTTTCAAAGATATGTCCATGTATGTCCTCCGTCTTGATCGTTTATAAAACAACGCCAGCCAGTCTCGAATCTCTCTGATTTGGCAAGATCTGAAATAATTTTTGTAAGACCTTGGGGTTTTTTTTTTTTTTCGGAATCTTTCATCATAGGTCCTGACGCGTGAACTGGACGTTGGCCGGTAAAGCTCTAAGCGGGGTTGGTGGTCCGCTTTGCAAGTCTCGCATGTCGGGTGACAATCGACCAGCCGCACCTTAATCACCACGGCCAATGCCAATGACCATTGGATGATACATATCGATTTGTTTGGGGTCAAAGAGCAAATCGACTGACTTGGTATTATAAACCAACCCATCACCCTCCACCCCTCGACCTCTTGCATCATCCACCAACATCCTAAAGTCTAACTTGGCTGTTCACACTCCCACCTAATTTTAGCCCATTCCTCTTCAATCCTTTGATAATCTGTTAATCTCAATCTGTTAATCTTTGCCCTCTGACTACGTTCAACGTCTTCCGCATTCGCCTGCTTGAAATTTATACAAGACCTCCATCAATCTGTCCCGGACCTATCCCTCTGGAGAAGAAGAAGTGATAATTATAAAACACCAGCAAACCGCGCCCATTCACTCGCCATCTTTCCAGTCCCACAATTTTCCCTAAACCTCTTGATTCACATCCTTTCACTTCAGCCCATCGGTATCATCAGCCGAGAAAGACGACTCCATAGCCCCACTAGAGAGCTATGTCCTCTCCAGCTAATCACAATAATCTTGCACAATCGAGCCCGATGGAATTTGCGCAGTCTTCCTCGGATGTCGAACCCGAACAGAACATTTCGAGAGAAAAAAAGCTGGCTTCCCTCGATGTTAACGAGAAATCTAGTCCATCACACTCTTCACAACATTTTCTCGCTCCGCCAGAATGGAAATACGCTAAGTTTTTCCCTGGTGGATATTCACCCCGCCGACAACTGCCCTTCAAGGGTCAGAAAATGACCTGGGCCGTTAACATTGTAGCAGGGATCGCCATCATGTAGGTTTTTGTTAGCCTTTTTTCCCATTTGTGCGGATGTCTTTCCCCAAGATGGTGAACTATTTCCATTTTGATTGCCGCCCAACCTGTACATCCTCTCTGTGATACAGGTTTTACGGATTCGATCAGGGTGTTATGTCGGGTAAGCTATCATTTCTATTCTTATCACTATCACGCAACATTAAGCTAACTTTTTAGCTCGAGCTAGGCGTCAACAACACCATCAATTATCAAGAGAAGATGGGTATATTTAGTCAACCTCAAACTGATGGCGATGCTGCAAAGATAGGAGGGTAAGTTATCCATCCTAACCTGCACTTCCGAACTATTGACACTCAGACCTTTAATCCTCTCGCAGCATCGTTGCCGTCTACTACGGGGCAAGTGATTGTCTCTACCCCGGATCACCCGAACCTTGAGTTCGAGCAGCTTACCCCTTATTGTCTTTCCATTTGCCCGGATTCAGGGGACATTCATCGGAGCCTTGATCGGTGGATCACTTGGTGATCGGATTGGACGGCTCAAAAGTGGGCAATCTTCAACTAAACGTGACTGAGTAAATCACACATAAGCTATCCAAACCTGATTTCCATACCCTGCTTGCCGCAGCTATTGTTTTCGCCTGCTTCTGGGCTGTAATTGGTGCCTCTCTGCAAGCGTCGGCGCAAAATGTACATTAGCCTTTTTCATGTATCATTCCTCAGTTCATTGACCCTCATTTCCATACTTCCACAATTTCCAATTTGCAACAGATTACCTGGATGTGGTAAGCAACATTTCTTCAGGATAAAAAACGTACTTCTCACAAAGAACTAACCACCGAATCCTGACCGTCGCATTGTACAGCTTTGCTCGAGTGATTACAGGTATTGGAACTGGACAGTTGAATGCCCTGGTGCCCGTCTGGACCTCTGAGCTCTCGTACCATTCCGCTCGAGGTGCTGCAATGGGCTTTGAATGTAAGCAAAATCGTCTTGCTGTTCTCCAATAGCCAATTTCTCATATTTACCATCTTCCTCTAAAAAAACAACATTGAATTTAATCACATAGTCATGCTTAATATTGCTGGGCTCGCAACCGCCTATGTCAGTTAATTCTATCCTGTTGCGTACTTCAAGTCTTACTGATTTTTGCCTCACACAAACCGCCCATCAATACGCTAGTGGATTGAATTTGGCCTCCGTGAAAAAAACCAGTCATTGCGGTGGAGATTACCCTTAGCTTTGCAGGTTGGTCTTTCAATTTGAGTACCATTCCAAGCTGTAGTTGGACTGCAATGCTCATGTCTGCTTGCTATTAAATCAAGGTTGGATTTTTAGTTATCCTTTTAATCTTTGTTCCACTATTCCCTGAATCACCTCGATGGTCAGTCCAAATCATTCCTTCTTGTTCGGACAAAATTCTAATGTACAGACGCATCAGGTTGGCCAAAGTAGGCCGTGATGAGGATGCCCGCCAAGTTCTTTCGGTGCTCAGACACAAAGAGGGCGACTCTCAGGAAGAGCTCAATGAACGTGTCGAGTTTGAGCTCCAAGGAATATTAGAGACTGTCCAAGAAGAACGAAAACAAGAACAAATAGGTATAAAACCAAATCTAAGTGTATTATCTCCGCCTATCAAGCTGAATCTTTTTGTTTTGGCTTTGAAATCAGGTGCATGCACTTATTGGTCCATGCTGTTTGTTGACGATCCCCAGCATTTACGTCGTAGGACTTGGTTGATCATCTGGCTTCAAATCATGCAAGAATTAGTCGGGATTGGAGTTGTCACCGTTTATGCGCCGACCGTCTTCCAACAGGTTCGTACTTTCAATATCCATCCAATCTGCCATTGAATTCAAGCTGACTTGAGATATA
This sequence comes from Puccinia hordei, assembly GCA_007896445.1. Classification (NCBI taxonomy): domain Eukaryota; kingdom Fungi; phylum Basidiomycota; class Pucciniomycetes; order Pucciniales; family Pucciniaceae; genus Puccinia; species Puccinia hordei. The sequence continues at coordinate 204,924 of RDRW01000299.1, forward strand.
TTAACGCTTTATTGGATGTACATTAGGCCGGATTCAGCGAGTATAAGGCCGACCTGTAAGTCTCCACATCACGCTTTCGCCGTATTGTGTTATCTTGAAGTTTTAACCAACACTCATTTGCTTTCAAATTTCAAGGCTTTCTGGTATTAATGACATCTCTTACAGTTTAGTTCCCCCTCACTGATCCAAACACCGACAGCCCAGGATTGATTAAATCTTTATATTACAGTGTTGAGCGTCACTGTTGCCATTGTTACGCTTGATCGCATGGGTAGACGAGTTACGCTCTACTGGGGAGCTATTCTTATGGGGATTTCTCTATTGATATGTGGTATCGCGGCAAGGTATGTGGTGCTACCAATTGGAATTCACTCATCCCAATGAACCTAGCTAAATCGACCTCATCCATCCCATCAGATTTGTCACAGACATTTCTTTATCCAGTGCGGACCGACAGGCTTGGGGGAATGTCGTTACCGCGTTCGTATCTACTCGCTATCTTTTGCATGTTCCCCACGGATTGTGTCTTGCTCAAAGTTTTTATCTGTGCTTTCCCCCAACAGATTCACTTTTATCTACACAGCTACTTTCGGTGCCAGTACGTTACTCATTCGTTCCTGTCTTTATCGCCATGAAAGATATTTGATTCAATTTTGCTCCTTCCAGCTTGGTTGACCGTGCCATGGCTAGTGCCTACCGAAATCATGCCTTTGTATGCCAGAGCAAAGGGCGGCTGCGTGCGTAGAGTTTACAAATCATCTTTTTTCTTCTTCTCAATCTAACCTAGCTTCTATAATGCTTTCTGTTTCAGTGGAGTGTCGTTGGATGGTCAATAGGAAACGGAATAGTTACTGAGATCGCACCGTTTTTGTTCAATTCGATCACCTACTGGACCTTTATCTTGTGAGAGCTAGTCAAAATTTCAAACTCGATCAACCAAGCTGAATTACTAACAAGAAAAATACACATTGTGACATTCCTCTCTTCCCCGTTTTTGAAAAAACAAAAAGATTCGGTATTCTCAACTTTTTTACCTTGCCTAATATTTATTTCTTGTACCCAGAAACTGCGGGCAGGAGTCTTGAAGACATGGACATCCTCTTCGAATCTGACAGCATCTTCGTCCACAAGGCTAAGTATGAGAAAAACAACGGTCTGGATACCTCTGTAGCTATTCAACCCAAAGGAGTGATTGAGTAGAGTTTTTCTATTCAGAAACACTAGGGCTTCTTCCGTCTCTTGGCTTGATACATCTCTTTTCTTGTGAGTACTTGGCTTTTCGTTTTTTTAGTGCCTATCGTCTCTTTTTTGAATCGTCAACGGAAGCTGATTTGTCTCCGCGCCCTTTTTCATCGGTTTGTACACGTCGCAAAATAGTAAAGATTTTTTTCTTTTTTTTTCTCCTCTTTCACGATTAATTGTTGTAATTCTTACTCCCTCCCGGACTCATCAGGATTCATTTTCATCCAAATCTTATCTTATCTTATCTTATCTTATTTTCTTCTTAATCAATTATTCCCACAGTTATCCTTTTTGTTCCTGCCTATGACCATTGCACCCGGTCTTGCCCTGTGGGTAACACGATTGTATGCTCTCGATGCTTTTTTTGTTGCTCAATCCTTCTGATATTTTCGTCTACTTGTAACCTAGCAGAAGAAGAAGAACCGAGCCTTTTGTGCTCGTTGCGGTCAATTTAAATCTTGAATTGTATATACCACCAGCGCAAGGAAAGATAAAGCTGATGCTTCACTCATTGCGGAATGAGTCACCTTTGTGAGTTGTGGACTGCGCTCTACATTGGTGATGGTTCAGCTTGTAGTAAGTGCCATATATCAGTCATGTACGCAGGTGTGCACTGCATACTGGAGGACTTCCCTTCAAACCTGCAGCCCCTGCAGATCTTGATTTAGAGCTCCAGAATCTCATTTCCTGCGGGGAAATTGGTTAAAAAGGTGGTACATCTGGGTCTGCATTGTCTTTTCATCTTGGTAGGAAGTTCCCCACTGACAGGAACTATCCTGCTTAGCAGCCTTGTTTACATTGGTAAACTCAACATGACTTATGAATGCTGGTCATCAGGTAAAATTAACTGCTTGACTTCATTCATAATCATTAGAAGTGAAAGAATGTTGAGTTATATTATAAATTTTTTGGGTAAAACTTCATCATCAGCATCAGTAAACTCTTTTTAAATTTACCAATCTGAAAAAGACTATTGATTGTTCAATTAAGTTCAAAATAAATGTTAATGCTAGTTCATCTGTAACACAGTTGAGGAGGGAACAGAAGATTTCTCAATTGAATCACGACCTGAGCGCAAGAGGAATAGAACCTAGGATCCAGAGTGTGAATACTTCAATTCTGAAGATTGACATCTGAACTTTCCTTCTCATTGAGAACTGATCACGGAAAAGGAGAGAACAACTTGAACTCATCATTTTCTGCAACTTCAAGAAACCCCACACTACAACAACCCTCCTCCAATAAACCTCAAGTCCTGGTCAAAATACTCAACTGATTCCATCAAGATTCTCAGCAATTGAAACTTCCAGAATTTAATTACATTATTGAAGACAAACTGTAGTGTTATTATTTATAAGGTATCCATTCTACTTTTCTCAATAACTCTACTAAAATCATTCAATTATTGACCTTGTGTATATTATTATTAAGTTGTTTATTTTATTATTAAGTTTGCAACTCAGCCTTGATCATTCTATCTAAATAAGAAGTACTCAACACCTAGAAATATAACAATAAATTCATAAAGGCCCTATCATGTGAATAGTCCTGTTCACATTAGGGAATTCACCAAGACTTTACTTATTATGTTAATAAAATCCCATGGAGTCTTTAACATGATCAGAATTGTCAGAAATGAAAGAATCTAATTGAGGTGTGGAAATTTTGATGTCCAGTTTCATCATAAGTATGAGTAATCTTGTGTTAAAAGTTTTAATACTTACTGATAGGCTGTATATTCTTACTGATGAAAGGTTTTGTATAAAGATCATATTTATTAAGCATATTCACATTGGGGGGTGTTGTTTGCTGATGATGGTCAGAACCCTTGCTGTCAGCTGATGGTTAAATTTGGTGTGACTTGTACTCAAATTTCACCCCACTGGTTACTGATGACAGCCCAATGTGAACAGTGCTATTGGGACTGCTCAGATAGGTGTGGACCCATGTAACTCAAAATCACCACATCTTATGATTAAATATAAAATAAGTGAAACATAAATTTCAACGGGTTGGGCCCATTCTATGCATTTAGGTTGATTGAGCCAAGCAGGAAGAACAACTTCCTGAAATGATTTTTAATATTTTATGCAATTTGAGCTCAGCTATGCATACATGAGGACAAAACTCGGGGGGAAACTGAAAGTGAGTTTTAAATCCTAGCAATTTACCAGTGGGGACGGTCAACAGCCAAGTACAGGAGGGGAAAGGAGCTAACAAAGACCGACGATGGACGAACTGAGCACTCAACAACAACAACAACAACAACAAACAGAAGGAAACCAGCAAATATTTGAAAACCAACAAACACTTGAAAACCAACCAAAACTTGAAGAACAACAGCTCAACTGGATCATTCATCCTACCCAATCACTCCCTCCATCACTCAGAACAATCAGACGGAGCTTTGAACTACTCTCGGTCTCATACTTCCTCAACATCTTCGCACCAGCCCTGTCCATACAGAACTTTACCATCTCAGTAAGCCCAATCATCACTTCCCCCACAAAACTACAGGCCCAGTCAAACTAGTTACTATACACATAATCACAGAACCATCCTAACTTCAAGCCAAGCAAGTTGACTCTCTCATCTAGCTTAAACATGACACTGATCTTGAAACCCATCTTTCCGATTCATCTCCCCCGTCTCACCCTCCCGCTCAACAGAAACTCGAAGCCGATCTAGATGGCAGTCAGCCAGATTCATACCTCCCAAGCTTAATTCCGAAACTTTTGGTATCTCTGACTGGTGATCGAACCACCAAGTAAGTCACTCCTTCTCACTCGCACGCGCCGGCTTTTAATCGATACAGTTCACCTATTTTTATTGGCCATTAGTTACTCTAACTGGGAATCAAGATTGCGCAGAGAATTCCTTAGGCGAGAACCTCAAGCAAACCCTCTAGGAGAAGAACCCGCAAAAACGAAACCTAAGATTACCAAACGAGCCGTTGGTTACGTTTATATCGCAGAGACCATCCCACTCTCAACCTTGCCCACCGTCGAGGACCTGAACTCTCAATATGCTCAACTGACTCAATCTAATAATCATCGTACCTCTCATCAAGTGGCCGTCGACGCTCAAACTTCTATCAATCCATCTCACCCCCAACCTGCACCCTCAGAGATCGACCAGACTCCAAGCACTCTCCCCGATATCCACCCTCCAAGTGATACCCCTGAACTTACAAATAAGCAGAGCCCGTCTATCGAACCAACCAACCTCAACCAAGTCGACGGAAAAAGTTATGAATTGCTACCCTCAGACTCAAATCCATCTGATAAACCTCTACCTGAATATCTCATTTGCCACGCCGAACCCCTCGAACCTAAACCGCTTACTGCATCTTCTAGTAAAAACTCAAGCCCAGCACCTCAGCATCCGGCAGGCTCAAGTACGATAACCTGGTCGAGTCTTTCACCAACCCTCAAGCTCAAATCCCTTTTTAAGCTATGTGAATGGCATTTCAGTACCTCAACGGACTTGGACCGTTTTCGGCGCCTTGTTGATACCAAGGCTTACAATCCTAACATTGTGGGTTTGGATGAACATTCCGATTGGAGACAGGAGCGCTGTGGGCTTGACTCCAAAGGAAACCAATACTGGCTCACTGGCCAAGGAATCAATTCTAGGCTCTGGGTTCAACGTCGAGAGCCTCAGCCGCCGCCGAAAGCAATCACTCTTCGGATTCCAGCCCGAACGAAGAAAAAGGAGAACAACGGACCAAGCAAACAATTCAAACGTAAACACGTCTCGCAGGAGTCCACAACTACCCCATCGACCCCTGTCACAACTCGAAACCGCCGGTACAGCAGCGGTGCTCCCCCCGACTCAAAGCGGGCCAAATTGACAGGCACCAGATCATCCCAAAGGTTACGCGCTACTCAGGCGGAGTCTAGCATCAGATCTACATCGCCACGTCCACCAACAATGATTGTCATCAAGAGGACTGCCGTATCTCCAAACTCACAAGCGCCTCACACGGCAAAACAGGGCGTGAACGGATCCCGGCGACCAACATCAAGAAGGAGAACCAATGACGAGTTGTGGCAGCATGTACCTCCCGGTTGGTTAGATGAGGTGGTTGAGCCTACTTCCAAACAGCCATCCACAGTTCTCTCCAGTGACCTTTCGGAGATGAGCGACGATGACGAATTTGTCGCTGATACTCGTCAATCCAAACCAACAAAGTCAAAGCCAATGACCATCAAACCAAAGCCAACGCCTGTAGCGACGGATAATGCTTCTACAGATGAAAGCCTTACAGAACTTTCTGATAGTTCAGATCCCTCGACAGCCGGCACCTGTGAGTCTCTGTCTGAAGACTCTGCTGTAGCGGCTGATAGACTGGATGAACCCAAAAAAACCGAAGATAAACCTGAACGTCATGATGAGGTTTTGAGACTACCTAAAACCGAAGACTCGAGTCTTGGACAAAAGATAAACGTTGGAACTGCGGAAGTAGCCGCAGTCTCGGTGAAAGATGATCCGGACCAGAAGCCTAGTGATGTTCTCCCTAGCAATATACGACTCTCTAAGCTAGACGACTCCCTAATAAATAATGCTCAACCTGATCCACCCGGGCCTGCCCAATCAACCATTTCTTCGATTCGCGAAACCTCTACTCAACTAGCGACTCCAGAATCAAATGTCCAAACCAACCAGCTCATTCCCAAAGTTGACTCTGGAAATCTACCTCCCTGTGACGTTGAACATATAAAACCGTGTTCAGATAATCCTGACCCGCTTTATCCCGAGTTAAAGGGGCATCCCCTCGATCCAGATTGGATCGAATGGGAAGTTGTGAGTCTCAGCTTGAAGTTTTCACCCCCAAGAGAAGCTAAGAACGTGGATTTGACAGACTTTCTCTGCAGGTTTGTGCGGATTTGAACGATTGGAAAAGCTTTTGTTTGCAATTTCGAAATGCCGAAAATCATTCGGAAAAACAACTGGTCGAATTTATTAATGATGAAATTTTACCTCAAGTCATTGCTACCCATAACGTAAGTCTTGATCACATTGCAAAAAAAGGTCAGCTTGGAAGATTCATATCAAAACATTTTTCCGAATGTGTTTTTAAATCAACTCCTCAGGAGGAGGAATCTAGAAAACAAAAAGAAGAGGCGATGGCACTACGGAAGCGATCCAGTAGGTTAGCCACAAGAGAGGCTGTACAAGCGACCTCCATGGAAGTAGGCACCTCAACCAGAGCGACCCGCATGCATTCAGACCGATTAGAAGCCAAACGAATGAAAGAAATTGAACTAGAACAGTCAAAAAAACAAAATGAAGAGGACCAGCGATTGATCAGATTGAGGGAACGAGAATCAAAGATAGCACTTCAAGAGGCTCAAAATGCGATTGAACGAGAAGCCGAGGACAAACGGGCGGAACGAGCCAGATTGAGAGCTGAGAGCAAACTTCTAGGGACGGCTATCAAAGTAGCGAAGGTTGGTGTTGAGAATTCAGTACCGTCTATCGATTCCACCGAGCAGTGGAAATTAAACTGCGAGATCTGTGGTGTCATTGGGGTCAATATGGTGAGTTTCCTTCAGCTCGCCGACTCGATTCTGTGTAATGAGAAGAGCAACTATTTATGTCATGATATTTGCTGAATTGATTTAGAATGATGGCAGTGAGGTGATATGCTGTGACAAGTGCGAGATATGGCAACACGTAGTTTGTCATGATAGAGCTGATGAAATCATGAAGAGACCTAGACAAAACTGGGCGACGGCAGATTTTATCTGTGCTGATTGTTCTGGGATCCCGATCCCCCGCGTGGTGAAAAAATTGAGGACACCTATCAACGGCAGACCCAAAGCTCCTCGGCCAAGAGCTAGTAAACCGAAGGATGAACTCAACCACTCTTCTCCCACTACTCCCGGCCCTTCCACTGCTAGGCCTAAAATTACTATCCTGATGAGCAATCCTAGCAGATTTGGTGGAACGACGCTGAACGAGGTATCTCCCGAAGTTTGTCTGTTTTCCCCATCTTGGGTTTGTCCTTTGATGACTTATACACCTGCAACTGATTCTTCCACACAATAGATCAACCCTGCAAACAATTTTGCGCCTAGTCCAACCCAGCTACAAAATGCCAATCCAAGCGAGGAAAACACATCATCGCCCAGGCTCAATGGGAACCTTGCTAACCAAGCCCCATCTAAAGTCACAATGCCCCGACCGTCTGCGTTGTCATCATCTCTCCCGAGTGCCAGACCCACTGTTATAACGACGAGAGCGCATGTCCCGGACTTGACAAAGTATTATGACGACTTGGACAAACTGTGTGCTATCCTTCGAATGGATACAAATTTGCACAGGACTTTGCCGATCGAAGTGATGCATCGGCTTAGGCAATACTTGCTGGACCAGCGGCAGCGGGAGCAGCAACAACTCGCCCGGTCACAGCAGACTTCAAACGGTATTACAAGTATTAGCTCAAATGTCCATTCTAGCCTTAATAATCAGTTGGGCCAATCGATCACTATTTCTCAATCGACCCCTTATGATCTGCAGCAGAACCATCGCTCTCCTCATCTACATTCGGCCTCCCTGCCCCATGATCCTCAAATGATAGATCCTCAACTCCAGCAACTAGCAAACAGGCCTGAGCCTCTTGATATCAACACGAATACCAATGCGAATGCTGCTATCGTAAAGGCGGTGGCGACGACGACGACCACTACTTCTTCTGCGACGGTTGCTAATCACATGACCGGGCCTTCCGAGTCGGAATACGGTCATTTCTGACTCCCTCATTTCGTCACCTCTTCTATACCTTTAGTGCAGCGCCCCCCTTCTTCCTGAAAAGTTGTGCCAACACTCATCTTCTCTTTATCTATCTCCTACTTGACTGCTTTCTGGCTGTACTCTTCCTCTTGCTCCAGAGCTCTCGTCGTTCACCTCGGCTTCTCTGGTTATTTTCTGTTTCTGAACCCCCCTTTTCCCCTTTCTCTCTTCGTCTGGCACATCCTATCTATCTTTTCTTCTGTCTTCGGCTTTTTTTTTTCTTGTCTGCCCCCACCGCGCTGCCTTTTTTTTTGTTTGGCACCTGTTAGATGTGGGGTTTTTCTTTTCTTTTTTTGTCTAGATATGGGTATGATATGGCATAAATGAAGATGCAAAAAGTGAAAAAAATACAACAAACCAAAACAAAAAATTCCCTCCCCCCCCCCAGCCCAAGACAATAATAACTTCTACTGAACTGTATTTATTTAGATGTATGTCATAAGGGAGTCAACATTGGTGTTTTTCATTGCAATGTATTTTTGTGTTATGGTATTTCCTGGGTATCAAATATTACCAAATGTTATGTATTTAATTGTTGGGTTTGAAAAAATTCACCTTTTCCAAACAAAACAAGTTCGTGCTTCACCTGCTCTCTTTTGATACCCACTAACAACCACTTTTATTGTTGGAAAAATTGACTGGTTTCTAATTATGAATTCCTTATATTGGATCATAATTAGTCATGATCAATGGTTTTGTTCTCATAAAAAATTGAGGGCAATAATTTTATGATTTTTGGAGGATGTCATGTAGTGGATTAAAAAAAGAAACATTGACTCACATGTGACATCTCCCATGTTACACAACTTAACTCCAGTGTGTCTTGACTTTTTTTTGTGTGTTTTCCAGGAAGCTTGGATTGGTTCAATGTTGTTTTGTTTTGTTTATGGATTCATTTTCAATTTCCAGATTAACTTCTGGCTCAAGTATCATCCCATGGACCTCTTGTCACTTTAAGCTTGTGTAATGGTCTGGTCCTTGGTTGGTGCCTTTGTTCTGGCAGAGGGCAGCTTCCCATAGCCATGGTCAGTGGAAGGAGGGCTCAGCAAGTAATCCAGTTCAGATGATGGACTTGGTTTTTGCTCAATTCTTATCCCAGACCATCTGTTGGAGGATAATGCCTCTAGGGAGGAGTTGTAAGATAACACCAAATGCTAATAGTAGTATTTTAACTTAACAAAAAATAAAGAAAACACAGAAAGAAAGAATAACCATGAGTAAGCTAAGATTATGAGTTAAAAGAGTGAGATCATAATCTACCTTGAAACTTTTCTAGATTGAGTGAGGACTCAAAGATAGACACAAAAGAGATTGTTTTTTAAGGGATAAACAATAACAAGCCTAATATGAAAAATAAATGGATCAATATTTGTTGACACTAAAATTGATATTTATTGAGGAAATATAATTGGGGATCAAGTATACCTCCACTTCAGTTATAGTCAAGCTCCTCCTGAATCTCCTGGGTCTAAAAACGAGTCAATTTGAATCTAGAAACAGTTGCTTGCAGAATGGGTGAAGGGGAAAGTGAATTAAGGGACTGGAAGTCAAGTAGTGGATGTAAATTTTTCATGGTTCTTGTTGAGTCTGGGATTCAACTGATTTCATAGCGGGCCTTGAGATCTAGTCAATGTAGAATAATGAATAATTCTAATTCAATAATTCATATGCATAGCACACCTCAACAGATCAGAAGCATTCATCTAACAGGAGTATATTTTGCCTTAGGCCTCTTCTGACACCTTTCAAGAAATAACTCAGATCAAACCTACAGGTTTTGCCAGGATCTGCCCAAAAACAATTGTTTGAATCCAAGCTGGTTTGGGAAAAAAAAAACATATTGCAGAAATACACAAGTTTGGAAAAAGACCTCAAGGAAGAAAGCTCAGAGGCTGAGAAACAGGACAAAGAAGCCCTCTAAAGCGCTAATTCTGCTAGCTTGTGAAAGGAGAAAAGCTACTCACTACAAGAGACTGGATGATGGTATCAGGTAACTGGCACAGAGAACAGATGGGTTTCATTCCTTGTATTTCTTGAATATTTAAGCTATTAAAAATGTGGAACAAGATGTGGGACAGAAGGTGGAGAAGAATATTCATCTGGAGGTGAAGGAGCAATTGAAAGATGAGTGAAAGTGAAGAGAAAGAGAAAGAGATGTGAAATTCCAACACTTGCACTTAACCCTCCCATCTGGGAAGTCTCACCATTGACTCAAAGAAATTTCATTTGATGACTCATCTTCAACTATCAGGTGCTTTCAATTCTATTGCCTGTCTTCAATCATCATGTACTCTTCACTGTACTGATCATCTTTGATCACCTTTTTAACTCTCACCATGAGTGCATACTCTGTCATCAGTCTTTGGCACATCTTCATACTTATCTTTGATAACATTAGCTTTTCTCCATCATAAATGTTATTGTACTCTTTCATCTGTTTCTGTTTTTCCTCATTTAATTAATTATTTTTTTATGTTTCCTACTGAGCATTCAGGTAGCCATCATCCTGGCTGAGTATTAAGTCATCCTAGAGTCCCCATATCTTCATCTTTGAAGTTGTCCTTTTGAACTCCTTTGGCTCAAAATTATCTTTGAAATATCTTTGAAGTTATATTTGAAACTCACCTCTTCCTTGCATGCTTCAATCAACTAAATCTTATTTTGTGTGTTGGGTTGGTTGCATGACACTGATGTCTGTTTACATCAAGAAACAATGACTGTAGCTTTTCTCCAGCTCTGGTTCCACTCCAACTAGGCTACAATGGCCCCTTTGTGTCCTACAAGGGGCTGTCCATGAGGCCAGCTGTACTACCAATGAGTAGCTCATTGAACCTGTGGCAATTCATTTTTCCTGGTGCATGAAGTCTCAAGCATTTGGGAACATTAATTTTTATATTGGCTTACCAACAGTGATAGTACTGCCAGTATATTTGGTAGGATTGATTTTATTTCAGCTCAACTGGAATTCCATGAAACAATTCAAGCTTGATTGACCTGAGCCATATCTCCCTTGTATAGATATTTCATCAGTTGAAATCAACCCATTTTACATTGGTTGCGTGCAACATAGTTCAACTGTTATGATCTCAACCTTGCCAAATATGCTGGTAGTATGTGGAGATTAACAGTTTGTTAGTTTTGGTAAGCATATAGTCTTAGAGATAGCTTACAAAAATGTGATAAATTGATAAACTGTAATTCAATGATCCATCTAATTCAAATTCTTCAGTGCTTATATTCCATTTGGAGTGTGATGATGATATTAGCGTAAAATTCCATGAGACATGTTGAGGTTGAGAATCATGTGTAGCTAAATGAACCATGTTGAATTTTGGCATGAATCCGAGTCATCCACGCAGCCATTGTGAAGGTCCAGGAAGTATCCCCAAACGGCCTGGTGTCGCCTCTCTCAACTTTTTCTACTATTGCAGTAAGAAGCTTCTCACCCTTTGTGTCAGCCTCTGTGATGCCAAGAACTGGATTCTTCTAGCTACACAGGGTGCAAGGTAAAAACAGCTGCAGGTTGTGCAGTGACAGGTGGGTAAAAAAGGTGAAAAGATATAAAAAAACTATAAAGTTTTTATTAACAGAGGGGCCTGAGTTACAGGGGTATTTACTGTGCCCTCTAAAATATTCAGGACCTGAGTTAACAGGGGGTATTTTGGGTACCTGAAAGTCTAGTCCTTGGAACAAGGAGTACACCTAGACAATAACTGCTGAAGGAATGGAGGAAATAGACTTACTGCTTCTATTTCCTGTCAGAGGTTCTTCAGGGAGTTTTAGATGGTCCAGAAGCGCTCACAAGGTTGAGTAACAGGTGGTGGTTGAGTGCTGAGAAAGTTGAAAGGGTTGTTCAATGAACTTCAAGTATAAAACAAGCAAAAACTGACTATATAACAGGCTAAAAAGGCTGGTTGATATGGTGGGTAAAAGCTGGTAAATGTATTTGAAGATGGGGATATAATTTCGTGGGAAGGAAGGGCTGTTTATATATCCATTCTGGGCTCTTGGGGGCGAAGCAGAAGCTCTGTTTTGCCTGGTCTGGTCTTCTACTAAGCCCTAGTTACCTGTATAACTGGTTTGGTTACGGTAGGGCTTAGTTACATGTTTCAAAAGGCCCAAAGTGGTTTAATGTTCTCATAAAGGTGAATACTTTCGTGTCTTCCTTCCTTTTGGACCAGTAGTCTATTTACAACCAACCAATTGGGCTAGCTTGGCCTTAGTAGGAAAAGTATGGCCGCGGCGTTGGTTGTGGCTTTTATTACAGGTGCCAGGTACATGTAACTATGGAAATTATGATGTCAACCTTATTTATGCATCATACCCGAACTCTATTAACCTTAATTACATAGTCTACTAGCATATATTCAAGGTTATGTAGATCTTTAAGTCATATAAAACCTTGAAGGCCTTGTGAAGGGATATGAAGGAGTAATAATTAAGGGGTACTTTTGCTGAGCTACCCTAGGTTAATTTACGTGTAGATTCAGAATCTGAAGTAATATTCTAAGTTTTCTTTATACTTTAGAAGTTATAACTAGATTCTGTGTTATATGTTTTGTTTTTAATCATTTCTTTCAAAACAAAAGACGTAAGGTGTGCATTCTTTTGAGACTAAGAATATAAGTTGTATATTGATGTAATTTGCTATGGTCAGGTTGTCTCTGAATTAGTAGCAGGCTGACATTCCCTACCCCTAAGATGAGTCTTCAGCTCATATGAAGAGGTATTATTATAGACTAGAAACTGAAAAAAAAATTTAAGGGGTTTTTTATATTTTAATATTTCTTCGTATTTTTCTTTTTTTTTATGTTACTCAACGTCTTCTTGATGCTCTGTAATTTCTTAGATGAATTGCTCCATCAGGTATATTACTCTCTGGAAGCCATTCGTCTTTGTCAGCAGACTGATGTTTATATCTCACCAAGTAGAGTCTAGTATCTTTCCCTTGTATTCTTTCCTTCTTATCTTTCAGTATTTTGGAGATTTGGAGTTTTTCAGATTTATTTGGCTCTACTAATGGTACTGGAGGGCATGGTAAAGGCTCCAAATTATCTCTAGTTGTATAAGGCTTGATCAAGCTTACTGGAAAAACAGGATGTTTTCTGGAAAGTTCTTCACTCAAGATTACTTCTACTGCATTTTTTCCATGTAAGTTTTTAATTGTAAAAGGTCCAATAATAGATGGTTTTAATTTCTTATTGCCACCTAAGTTGTTGAATTTTATAGTAGATAAAAGTACTTTGTCTCCAATCTTAAAATCAGGTTCTCTGTGACTTTTATCCCATCTGGTTTTGTTATACTCTACTGCTTCTTGGACACAATTTCTGGCGTGGTTATGTGTAATATCAAGCATTTTCTTGAAGTCAAGAGCTGTTGGATGTATGTGTGGTAGTTTATCATTTAGTGTATTTTTAGGCATCCTAGGTACCCATCCTCTCTCTAAAACATATGGAATTTCATTGGATGATGAATGTTTACTACTATTATCAGCGATTTCTAATGCTGGTAGCAGACTAACCCAATCATGAGTGTATCCATCATGGTTTTTGAACTCAAGGCCAAATGAACAGAATCTTCTTAGCATATCTTCCAAGGTTTGTATCATCCTTTTGGCCAATCCATCTGTCTGAGGGTGGTAAGCTGTGGAGAAAGCTAATTTAGTACCTAACATGTCATGAAGATTCCTCCAAAATTCTGACGTGAACTTGGGATCTCTATCACTGATAATAATTTTGGGAATACCAACATCAGCCATTATTCTATTCCAAAACAGAATTGCTACTTCCATTGCCGTATCATCTTTATGGTTAGGAATGAACCTAGCTCTCTTGGAATACCTGTCTACTACAACTAGAACAGAGTTATAAGAGTAAGGTCCTCCAGGAGGTAATCCTGTGACAAAGTCCATGTTAATTATCTCCCACTTGGTGGTTGGTTCTGATATTTTCTGGAGCAGTCCATATCTTTTCCCTGTCTGCTTGTTTGATTTCTGGCACGTCTCACAGGATTTTACGTATGTGGCTACTTCAACTCTCCAGTTTAGCCACCAGGCAGTGTGTTTCACTCTTTCTATGGTCCTGTCTTCAGAGAAGTGGCCTGAGCTTATACCATTATGACATTCATGAAGTATATTATCTATGTGCGTTTGATCACAAAGGATAATTACACTAGAGTGTCTATGCCTATAGTATAGGATTCCATCTAATAATGTGAATTCTCCTTCAGAATACGGTTTAGATAATGAAGGGGGAAGACTGGCAATCAATTCTGATGGGCTGTTTTCATTACTCAGTATGTCTACTAGTTTTAACATTTCAATGTTTGTCTTATAGCTATTTTGAATCAACTTATAGAAAGCAGCATCTAAATCACATACATGAATGCCTAAAATGGGGAATATGTCATCATCCTCTGGATCTCAAGCAGGATTATCCGGAGTGTTAGGTAAAGCTCATCTGCTAAGACCATCAGCATTCCTGTGTTTAATACCTGCTTTATGAACAATTGTCACATGTTCTCTATACTGCTGGATTGCAATTTGCCATCTAAGCATATGCCTGTTGGGAGTCTTCATATTCATGAGGGTCCTTACTGCAGTGAAGTCTGTGACAACTACTACTTTAGTTCCCTCAAGGTATTAGTGAAGCTTTTCTAGTGAATAAACCAATGCTAAGCATCCCATTTGGCTGGCACCATATTTTCTCTCACTGATCTTAGTTTGTCTAAAAAAGTCTGGTTTCTTCCACTGGTATTCCATCTTTATCAAACTCTTTATCTAGAGCATTGCCTAAACCACCCAAACAATCATTGGAAGTAGTCATCAAATCCTTGATCATTTTGCAGTTTTGGACTCATAAATTTGTCATTTTATGTACCATGTCTTTCTTAAACATTTCATAAAAGCAGAAGATTTTATTCTGCCCAGAGCTCTCATTGATAAGTTGAACCTTCCAAGATTGGCCATGGGTACTAGAATAGTTTAATCTATCCAATTGGTAAAAGGGTTATTGAATTCATTACTATCTCATAAGCCAAGAGTGCCTATTTAGTACATGTCCAAAATGTTTCCTTGGAAAATGACTGTGGTATAGCTGTTTGTGCCTATGATATAAAAAATTTCTTTCTCAGGTATATTGGAAAGGATCTTGGCATTAGGAAAGTCTCAAATTATTCATGGAAGACTCCATTTTCTGAGGTAAATTAATCCTCATGGATGGTGCTTTTGTCAAATTAATCCCAATTTCATCTTTTGTGAAATGCAATCTATGCTCATATTATTTTGGTTTAAGATAGGACTGATGGAAATCAGAATATTTTGGTTAAAATTGCACCATTTAAGCTCAGAAGCAGTTTAAATTCTTTCCTATCAGGCTCAAAGTTGACATCATTGATTCTTCTCCTAGGATTAGGGTAATCAGGTTTCTGAAAAGCCCTCAATGGTAGTGATAAGATCCAGGTACAACTGTTTACTCACTGGGGAATCAAGTACAGGGCATTTGTAATTTGAGGTTTCTCTTTGAAACTCTTATTACAAGGTATTCTTTTTCATTTTTAATTTAAAAATTGTATGATCTCATTTTTCACTCATTTCATCTGAATGCTTTCTTTCTAGAGTCAAGATTTCTCACTTGATTTCTCAGAAATAAGGATACTCTCCCTTATCATCTTAATCCATCACTTCTTATTTATAATGGCTCCAGCAAGCATGTTTTTAGTGGGCTGCTGTCAAACCTCACAGCTTCGCACTTCTTCAAAGGAAGATGTGCTCTGTTGGAATTAAATTTACTATTTTATGATTCCTTTTTTCAAATTGGACCTCTGGCCACTTTGAGAAGATTTATGGGATACTTCCCAACAGATCGGATAGACAGGATCAATTTTCATACCCAATGAATTTGTTGGAGTTCATATTGTCTCTGATTAATCCTTTTGCACTAATATGCCATGATCCAACAGCATCGTTGTAGCTATTTTGTTACTCTTCTTGATAGTGATGAGTTGAAGATTATTTGCTCTTGTCTGTCACTGATCTAGCACTATTTGCTGATTGAGTGGATGATGGCAGAGTTAAAACAAGTTTGGAAGACAGGGTCATTAGTTTTATCAACAAGCGTGTCTGCTAAATGCTCAGGATTTTCTTTGTTGCAGCAGCTGTCGCTTCCATGACTGCCATGCTGAGATCCAGTGTAGGTATCAGTGTCCTGCTTGAAGCAGCTCAGTTTCAATGACCTTATCTTTTAGTGGGGTTTAACCGGGTCGCTGGTGGCGAGAATCAAACGAAGGGATGTTGCTGGGAGTCGGGACCTAGACGCCATGGATGTTAGTTTCCTCATTTCCTCTTTCAAAAAAGGCTAACAACTGTCTATATTGGTTGCGATTCAAGCAGTGACAGGGTGACAGCACTGGTGTCCAAGGTAACCAACACTTTCCTCATTTCCTCTTTCAAAAAAAGGCTAACAACTGTCTAGATTGGTCGCGATTCAAGCAGGGATAAAGTGACATCGCTGGTGTCCAAGGTAACCAACATTGAAATTTTATGAGGACCGTGCGCTTCAGGGTTTTTGAGCTGTTCCTTGCACTGCAAGATTTGGGTTTGACAATGGGTCGTTTAGAATGATAGATTCGAGGTATATCAGGTGTGGATCGCTTCGAGTTTGATACAGACAAACTTTTGTTAGCTTTAGAAGTCGCTTCAACCTTTGGGTGAACAGCAAGCTGCTGAGCTAAGACCGAGGTATCAACAAGGTTGATGAGGTGTTGCATCACCTTAAACGAACGACTCCGAACCGTTTCGCGACTGGAACTGGTGACTGGAGCTAACAATCTTCTAGCAGCACTTTTCTTGGTGCTTGCTCCATCATTATCAGCGATGATATTCCTAGGATTCCAATTCAACGATGATCACGAATTGCTCAACTTCAACTTGACCTCGCTTCTGCTGTAATTTTTCAAGCTGATGCTTGATAGCTATGACTTCGAGTTTGAGTGACATGGGGATCTTCGAAAGAAAAGGGAAAGTTGTCGAAGACTGCTGAGGTCTCAATGACAGGCTTCCATAATTTTCGCGAGTCTGCACACAGCTTTAATATGAGCAAGGGATTCATCTTGCCTTTACCTCTGTTTTTTCTATAAGGCAAAGAAGAACCCAGTTGTTTCTTTTATAATGTACTAGATTGTCACTTTAGAAAATATGAGAGAGTCTAAATGTTGCTTTATTGCTGTATAATTGGGGTCAAGGTTCTGTCAAGATGTAGCGACAAGATGTTTGTAAAAAAAGTAAACATTGAGTGGTTTGGATATGTATTGTATTCCTTATTTCTATGTACTGTTGTTTGCAACGGTTTGTGTAAAATTACACATTGTTTGTTTTGTTTCACAAAACAAAAGGATTCATAAACTTGCAATAATGTTCCGGTGATTTGGATTTATTGTTAGTAGCAAATGGATTTTTCGAAAAAATCAGGTAATTATGTTGGTAAGAGAAAAACTATGTATTTTGGTGATTTTGGTAAAATCAAAATCAGAATCAAGTAATAGATTTAGTGAAGAATATTTCTGTATGTTCTTTTGAGTTGTGGTAAAGAGTAAAAATACTTTTTTTGTGGTTTGAATTTTCTTAGTAGAAAAAATTAAAGAACCAGGATTTTCATCAATAAAAGATAAAAATTTCCCGGCCAGACCCCCAATTGTCAGCCTCTGTGATGCCAAGAACTGGATTCTTCTAGCTACACAGGGTGCAAGGTAAAAACAGCTGCAGGTTGTGCAGTGACAGGTGGGTAAAAAAGGTGAAAAGATATAAAAAAAACTATAAAGTTTTTATTAACAGAGGGGCCTGAGTTACAGGGGTATTTACTGTGCCCTCTAAAATATTCAGGACCTGAGTTAACAGGGGGTATTTTGGGTACCTGAAAGTCTAGTCCTTGGAACAAGGAGTACACCTAGACAATAACTGCTGAAGGAATGGAGGAAATAGACTTACTGCTTCTATTTCCTGTCAGAGGTTCTTCAGGGAGTTTTAGATGGTCCAGAAGCGCTCACAAGGTTGAGTAACAGGTGGTGGTTGAGTGCTGAGAAAGTTGAAAGGGTTGTTCAATGAACTTCAAGTATAAAACAAGCAAAAACTGACTATATAACAGGCTAAAAAGGCTGGTTGATATGGGGGGTAAAAGCTGGTAAATGTATTTGAAGATGGGGATATAATTTCGTGGGAAGGAAGGGCTGTTTATATATCCATTCTGGGCTCTTGGGGGCGAAGCAGAAGCTCTGTTTTGCCTGGTCTGGTCTTCTACTAAGCCCTAGTTACCTGTATAACTGGTTTGGTTACGGTAGGGCTTAGTTACATGTTTCAAAAGGCCCAAAGTGGTTTAATGTTCTCATAAAGGTGAATACTTTCGTGTCTTCCTTCCTTTTGGACCAGTAGTCTATTTACAACCAACCAATTGGGCTAGCTTGGCCTTAGTAGGAAAAGTATGGCCGCGGCGTTGGTTGTGGCTTTTATTACAGGTGCCAGGTACATGTAACTATGGAAATTATGATGTCAACCTTATTTATGCATCATACCCGAACTCTATTAACCTTAATTACATAGTCTACTAGCATATATTCAAGGTTATGTAGATCTTTAAGTCATATAAAACCTTGAAGGCCTTGTGAAGGGATATGAAGGAGTAATAATTAAGGGGTACTTTTGCTGAGCTACCCTAGGTTAATTTACGTGTAGATTCAGAATCTGAAGTAATATTCTAAGTTTTCTTTATACTTTAGAAGTTATAACTAGATTCTGTGTTATATGTTTTGTTTTTAATCATTTCTTTCAAAACAAAAGACGTAAGGTGTGCATTCTTTTGAGACTAAGAATATAAGTTGTATATTGATGTAATTTGCTATGGTCAGGTTGTCTCTGAATTAGTAGCAGGCTGACACTTTGTGTATGAAAATGATGCCTCAGGTTGTGTGCCTATGCTTCCACTTTCCTCACTTGACCACATTAGCCATGTTTCCACTCTTCATCGCCAAATTCATCATCATCAGCTTTCCTCCAGCGCGACTAACCCGGATTTAATTCGCTTAGTTGACGACCTCATTCGGACTATTTTGATTACCCTTGGACCACCTATCTCAATCCATTTTCTTATCATATTTTGACTCTTCTTCTTTCCCATCAGACCTTTAAATCATTACATAGGCTACTTCCTGCTTTTACCACATTTATTAGAAACGCCGCTGCTCTTAGGTGTGACACTGCTGCTCATTGTTTTGTTTTCTGAACTTCCATTTCAATTGTATAATCGTCTGTTGACATACCAATCTCTTGATCGATCGAATTCTTTCAACCATGCCTGACGGAGGTGCATCTTATTCGACTCGACTGATGTACAAAACTGAACAAAATGTGGGAGGGGAAAGGTTAACAAGACGATCAACCTTTTGAAAAACATATGAAGGTGTTTTAAATATCAGACCATTGTTCCCCCTCAGAAATGCATCCCCATAACTATTCCGCTTGATCCCATTAACATACTCCTCAGTATTTTCGAGAGCGATGTTCATGTAGCCATCCAAACAAGATAGAATACCTATAAGAATCGCTTCTTTAGCTGCATGGGTTTACATCAACTTTCAGAACATGTATGCAAAAGATGTGACTTTACCACGATAATCCACTCCGCTATTCAGCCTGACTGTTACTTGATGACCGACAACTTGTTTGAGGAAATCAGATGGAGTTCCACCGGTGCCGGTACTGGGTACGTTTAGCGCCTTTTCATCGGGTGGAGAGCCCTTGTCGTTTTGATCGGACATCGTGAGCAGTTTTTTTGGTCGAAGCTTGTGGAGGTGTGCGATCTGGCTGATATTCGAGTTTTGGTGACCTCGGGCGGCCAATCGATCGGAGGACCCCCGGATTCGGGACTGGCGCGCTCAGCGTCCTGGACGGGGGGGATAGCAGCTGTAGAGCGTCTCCAGCGGGGTAGTTTTGCGGCTGTAAAATCCCGGGGCTGCCCCAACTTTGAATATTCAAGCTTGGAGGCCTGCACAGGCAGGGGAAGGAGCCAGTGGAGGTCCATGTGGGCTGATAACTGGATTTTGCACCTTTCTCTGTTGACAGCTATTACATTCCCTTGACTGGCTTTAAAAGCCTGCTTCTTATGATATATGTAATTCCTTCAGTTTTTTAATCTGAATGTCATAAATATTTTTCTAATTTGTTTTGAAAGGCATCACTTTTAAAATTGAGGTGACTTGTTTTTGTGTGCACCATTTTCTCAAACTGCTTGTTTGTATGTAAAAAAGATCAAACTCTGATGATATATAATCACAATGCTATTAGCGATTGATCTTAGTTTTATATAGCAATATCTATCTGACCTAGATACCTCAAATCAATATTCTTCCAGATCTGTTACAGCTTCTGATGCTGATGGGGAATTTGATTGAGTGGGGTTAATTTTTGTAAAATGCAATTGTTGATGATTAATGTGTTGTTGATGAGAGCTTAGGGTTGGTACTGGTCTTTTCCTTAAGAAATCTCTTGACAAGACTGTCTCTGTAAAGTGGCCCAGTAAGCAAGCTTGACAGATATGGAGCCCCCTTGCACCACACTCATGGCCTCAACATTTCTCTTGAACTAGAGACTTGGAAGAATTATCTGTACAATTCTGTCAGTCTCTGTGATGCCAATAACTGGATTCTTCTAGCTACACAGGGTGCAAGGTAAAAACAGCTGCAGGTTGTGCAGTGACAGGTGGGTAAAAAAGGTGAAAAGATATAAAAAAACTATAAAGTTTTTATTAACAGAGGGGCCTGAGTTACAGGGGTATTTACTGTGCCCTCTAAAATATTCAGGACCTGAGTTAACAGGGGGTATTTTGGGTACCTGAAAGTCTAGTCCTTTGAACAAGGAGTACACCTAGACAATAACTGCTGAAGGAATGGAGGAAATAGACTTACTGCTTCTATTTCCTGTCAGAGGTTCTTCAGGGAGTTGTAGGTGGTCCAGAAGCGCTCACAAGGTTTAGCAACAGGTGGTGGTTGAGTGCTGAGAAAGGTGAAAGGGTTGTTGAATGAACTTCAAGTATAAAACAAGCAAAAACTGACTATATAACAGGCTAAAAAGGCTGGTTGATATGGTGGGTAAAGC
The DNA here is from genome assembly GCA_007896445.1 of Puccinia hordei. Lineage (NCBI taxonomy): Eukaryota > Fungi > Basidiomycota > Pucciniomycetes > Pucciniales > Pucciniaceae > Puccinia > Puccinia hordei. The sequence goes on from RDRW01000299.1 coordinate 226,105, forward strand.
TGGTAAATGTATATGAAGATGGGGATATCATTTCGTGGGAAGGAAGGGCTGTTTATATATCCATTCTGGGCTCTTGGGGGCGAAGCAGAAGCTCTGTTTTGCCTGGTCTAGTCTTCTACTAAGCCCTAGTTACCTGTATAACTGGTTTGGTTACAGTAGGGCTTAGTTACATGTTTCAAAAGGCCCAAAGTGGTTTAATGTTCTCATAAAGGTGAATACTTTCGTTTATTCCTTCCTTTGGACCATTAGTCTATTTACAACCAACCAATTGGGCTAGCTTGGCCTTAGTAGGCAAAGTATGGCCGCGGCGTTGGTTGTGGCTTTTATTACAGGTGCCAGGTACATGTAACTATGGAAATTATGATGTCAACCTTATTTATGCATCATACCCGAACTCTATTAACCTTAATTACATAGTCTACTAGCATATATTCAAGGTTATGTAGATCTTTAAGTCATATAAAACCTTGAAGGCCTTGTGAAGGGATATGAAGGAGTAATAATTAAGGGGTACTTTTGCTGAGCTACCCTAGGTTAATTTATGTGTGGATTCAGAATCTGAAATAATATTCTAAGTTTTCTTTATACATTAGAAGTTATAACTAGATTCTGTGTTATATGTTTTGTTTTTAATCATTTCTTTCAAAACAAAAGACGTAAGGTGTGCATTCTTTTGAGACTAAGAATATAAGTTGTATATTGATATAATTTGCTATGGTCAGGTTGTCTCTGAATTAGTAGCAGGCTGACAAATTCCTTAAAGTTAGGGACCTCTATGGAGCTTGGTAGGGTTGTGTTGAGTTTTTCTGTTCCTCCTCAAAATTATCTTCCCTTCATTAAAGTTTCAGAGAATCAACTTGTTTTTTCAGACTAGAATACATCATAAATATTAAGCTATTTGTAATTACAATCCTTAATTTAATTGATTGTTATTTCTTTTTTCTGAACTCATTTTATGATTACTAAAATCTGATTACTAGAATTAACGCCTCTTAGTGTTTGTGGTTTTTGTAATATGTTTTTTCTTGATTAATATACTAGCTTGACTAAAAGAGACTGAGAAGGCCTGACTAGTTATTTCTTCCAAGTACTCATATTATACTCCTCTCAGTTTTTATTCAAAGTACTCTTTATTCATTTTCATTTCTCAACCACAAATTAACCACTTGTAACTAGTCTATAAAAAAATAGCCTAGTCCAAGCAATAACAATCATCAGTTCTCCTCAAAAATCAAAGTCCCCATCTTTTGAGTCACCCCAGAGTCTGTTCAAAAATCCTCTCCTCTATTCTTTTCGCCAAAAATCCAACAGGTTGCTTTAATTTGAGTTCCCCAAGTCTCCCTCCTACAGCAAGTCTCCAACAAAAAGTACCAACCACCTCCAACACCAAAACCCAATACTTCATATACCTTAACATTCAACTCAATCATTTCCAAGCTTGCATATTTCTACAGATTCTAACTTAAACATACCGGTCTACATTTAATCATTTGAATTCTCTTGTTGTGTCTGATTTCAGATCATCCAGATTTAATCCAATTTCAAAAACAACCGGGGATTCCAATTGTGTTTACCTACTGTTTCCAATATTCACCCTCCAGTCAAAGTCTCTTGGTATACAGAGGTGGAAATCTACAACCAGGAAAAAAGTGAAAAAAGGGGCATTTGTACTTTCTTATGTCACTTGTAGCACAACAATCATTGATTTGTCCTCATTTTCTTTGACAGAATCTATCTTGCAATGATGCCCTTGGTCCTGGGGCTCCCAAACTGCAAGCTGGCATTTGGGCCCTCAAACCAAGCAATCAAAGATCTGGTCAACAACTTTTCCAATGTCAAGATCCCCAATTCCTTTAATCTGTTATCTCTGGCCAGCCTCCTCCATAGGCTAATTTTTCTCCTCAGTGACCCATTAAGGGCTCTGCTTGAGCCACAAAATGTGCTTGAGATCAAACAAGATTTCAAGAAAACTCTCAAACTCAACCCAGTTAATGAGAAGATTTGGCATGAGCTACTTTCTGTCACCACTGCTGGTCACTCAATCACCATCTTAGTTGAATAATCATCTTATATATTAGTCTTTGTTGGCAGTGGTAATCTTGGTGAATATATGTAAAATCTGAGTAATCTTTTCATGAGGGAAGAGAGGGCTCCATAAATAACTTGTGGGTACCTGGAAGCGCTCACTTTTGCTGATAATGGTCACTCTGTGGGTGAAAAAACTGCCTGGCCAGATTGTATTTTTTTTCAGCTAGTATTTGGCTGAATTGTGGGGGAATAACCAAAATTCACTGGGTTTTGAAGTTTTTAACTGTTTTATCAGAAAAACTTTGGGCCTGTACCATACAAATTTTGTTTTTTCCCAAGGGAAAAAAGCATTTTTTTTTTTGCGCTTTTGAAAAAGCAAGTTTTTTCAGACTTGTAAAAAAAACCGATTTCAAATACTCTGGTACCATACACCAGACTATTTGACACCCTCAAGAGCCCAAAATCCATTCCGGTAATAGACCTCAGCCAGAATACCTCATCTAATCCCAATATCCAGGAAAGATATTGGCCGGAATCCCTCATATAACCCCAAGCTCCAGGACAGATATCGGTAATGGATAGCAATTTACTTGCTATCATTGTGGCTGCTGGCGCATCAATTGTGCATCTTAACAGCATCCTAATTTCTTTAGCTGCTGCCGGAACAGTGATCTATCTTGGATTACTATGTAACATGTACGAGCCTTACTATGGCAATGGAGGCCAAGCCCGGTACCCTCGATTCTTGCTAAACAAAGTCAGACCTGAGCTATTTTGCGAAATCACTTGAATAGAACGAGAAACCTTCAATAATCTAGCGAAAGATTTCTGAATCAACAATCTCCTGCAGGAGGGTCGCTCGGTCTCTGTTGAAGAACAATTGATGATATTTTTGGATATTGTTTGTAACAACAATTTGATGCAACAAACAGCAGTCAAGTTTCGCCGTGGTTTGTACACAGTCACCCGGTGAGTTTTCCAAGTCAATATCTTTTTTGATTACAATTAAACTAATGTTTACTTGACCCTTGAACTAGTTACTTTGGGGATGTTCTTGATGCGCTCGTTACTGTTGTAGCTCGGCTACGTAATCTTAGTAAAGATTACTCCTCACTACACTGTACGTCATGAACGACGTACAGGATGGTCTCGACGTGACATCTGACTTTCCCATGTCACTCCGTTTCCCATTTCAACTCTTCTCATTACATAATGTGTACTATAAATACTATGTATTTACAGCCACATTATGGCCCTTTTCCTTATGCAATCCAAGATTACTCTTTTGTGTCTCTACAGGTTATGAGCCTGCGTTACCAGCTTTGCTGAAGAAATCAACCCACCGACACAAAATACCGGACCAATTTTTTAAAAACCGACGCAAAATACCGGACCAATTTTTTTAAAATCCCTAACAACTTTACTCGTTTGAAATCTTACTCTTACCGACGAAAAATACCGGACTAGTTTTTTTATTCCTAACAAACTTTACTCGCTTGAAACCTTAAATCTTCCCGACGAAAAATACCGAATCTTTCTACTATCATTTTCCCCTAATCACCATTGACATTCTCATCAAGCCTTTCATCCTGCCGGTTTATCCCACTACTCCGCGATGGACCATTCTTCTGGGGCGCACAGACGAATCCAACTATTTCTCAATGACTTGAAAGAGGTTTTGGGCACGCTGCCGTCTTCAAGTCCTGGGCCATACTCCCACTTCAACTCCGTTGATTTCCAGAAACGACCCAGGAATCGACCAACCCATCGCTCGCGAGTTTGGAAGCAAAAGAATAGACAAGGCAATGCTCAGGACGCTCCCGACCCTCCGATGCGTGTCTTCCCGGCCAAGCAGTCCCAGCATCACAGTCCTCCCCGCAGTTGTGTGGTTGGTCAACCGACTCGGCAATGGCAAAATCGCACCGTCCACGGTCACCATAATGGTTTAGCAGTCAATGACGCCCATCAACCCGCCAACGACTTCAAAAACCGCCCTTCTTCGAGTGCCACATCCCCTGTCAAACATGGCTGTGAACATCTGCCGTTTGATAGTGAGCTCGTTAGGGACGAGGAAGGTCAATTTGGGTTTACAACCACCAGTAAGTGGGACACGCGGTCAGATCTCGGCATCATTGAGGATCCAGGCACAAACGAAGATTCAAATTTTTGTCAGGATTCGGCTTTGATTACACCACCAGAGTCTGAGCCGGTCCACTCACTCGTTGATCATCAGGAACCGACCAGATCTTTAATACCTTTACAAACAATCGCCGACCCGAACGTTTTACAAGAGCAGGATGAACACGAACCCCAGGAGCACGGCGACGACCACACTGGGTTATCTGACACATGTTCTGACAATCACACATTCGAATATGCTGGTGAACTCGAGGCCGACTATCACGACGAGGTCCATGATGACCCGGGTGATAACTATCATGATGATGGAGGTAACTATGTTGATGATAGCGATGGAGGCGACTATAATGACTATGATGATGGAGGCGACTATGATGACTATGACGGTGGAGGCGATTTTGACGACTACGGCGATGACTATTGAGATTTTGGAATCCTTGCTCTCATCCATTGCTCACTCTCTCCTTCTTCCGCTTCATTCGCTCATTTCATACATCCATCCAAACACTTCTCCATCTTCTCATACACCCCTTCGATAATTGATATCCCACTCGAGCTGGCTCATCGGATCACATCAACACAAACAACGAACCGACCTCTCATCAGCCTCATCCTCATCTTCTCTGCCAGCCTCCAATCAACCTTTGCCCAACCTATCCCTAATAAACATCTTGGCTCAAGCGACCGTACCTCAGCACTTGAAACCAATCATCAACAACCGCCTACAGAACCATCTAACGACTTCCAATCGATCTCAACCAGCCAAACGCTATACTACCTCTGCTCGGAACATGTGCATTCAATCCGACAGTCAATTCACTGGTCTTCCCAAACTGCTCGGGAAAGTCACAGTCTCGTCGAGTGGGGGGGTGTTGTAGCTCGGCTACGTAATCTTAGTAAAGATTACTCCTCACTACACTGTACGTCATGAACGACGTACAGGATGGTCTCGACGTGACATCTGACTTTCCCATGTCACTCTGTTTCCCATTTCAACTCTTCTCATTACATAATGTGTACTATAAATACTATGTATTTACAGCCACATTATGGCCCTTTTCCTTATGCAATCCAAGATTACTCTTTTGTGTCTCTACAGTTACAATCTATCCCAACTACGTAAAGTTTGACATGGAGTCGTGTAAACAGCCAGACGACATCAAGTGAAACCCAAAATACAAGCCTTTCAAACATGTCCTCGGCACTGCCAGCATATTTACCTAGGATGAAGTCATCCCAGTTAAACTGGGATGCACTAAACCAATTTAAACTTGGTTGATATCAACTGATGAAATATAAACCCAAGGGACCCCCCTTGGTTTTGTATTTCATTGGTTGAGGGAAACCTAATTTAAAATGGTTGGTTGCATCCTAGTTTAACTGGGATGAACTCAACCTAGGCAATTATGCTGGCAGTGCGGTGCCCTGGATGGAGTGTATGTTCAAGCTTTGGTTCCAGCAGACCTTCAAAGCGCCTGGCGATCTCGAAAAGGCTTCCTTGCGCAGAACGTTCTAGCAGCTGTTAATTTTACTTTTGAATTCGTTTTTGTTTTGGCTGGGTGGGAAAGAAGTGCCCATGACACTCAAGTATTCACTGATGCAACCTCAAAGGGTCTGAAGATTCCTCAGAAGAAATATTTTTTAGCTGATGCCGGTTATGGTCTTCGACAAGGATTAATGACACCGTTTCAGGGTGCATGTTATCACTTGAAAGAGCAAACTGCAGCAGGATTTAGGCCTTCCAACAAGAAGGAACTCTAAAATTTACGGCATGCCACACTCCAGAATATTGTTGAACAGATGTTTGGTTGTGTCAAAAGAAAGTTCCCAATTCTTCAATCAGCTCCCAAGGTGGAATTGGCAAAGCAATTCCGTCGTATCTATGCACTCTGCATGCTCTGGAACTACATCCGAGTTCATGAATCCCTCAAAAACCTATTTGACAATCCTGACGAAGACGAGTGGATAATTGAAGCTGCAAGTGCAGAAAATGAGTCTTTCAATGTTTCTGAGGAGGATATGATAATGAATTATTGCTGCAAAAGAATATCCAAAAAGCTATGGCAACAGTACATTTCTTATACAAATGTTTCATAATTTTTTTCATATTATTTTTTTTCCTTTTTTTCCTCTTAGTTTTTTCAATCCAATTTAGGAAAATTGAATTATCTTGGCCCAAATTCAGACCCTAAACCTTCCATCCAACGTAAGGTTGCCGGTAAACCTTTGGCTTGAATCTTAATGATCACTCTTCTTTCCTGCGTCTCGCTCATACGCTATGTGCATCAGTAGATTGTCTGCGTTCATTCCTTTTTTCTCTTGTCATTCAATCCACTAACAAGTCATATTTCTTGTGTAAGATCCCCAACATAAATAAGAATAAAAGAAGTAAATTGTTTAAGGAGTTCCGGGTTGATAGACTTGATGCTTTTGAGGTTGAGGGACTTCATACTTTCTGTGATGGTGAGGTGTATGGGATATGGGAAAAAAATTGGCTCTCAAAAACAGGGTCAGACCTGTTTTTTAAAATGATGGGTTTTGGAAGATAAAAATTTATTTCATTTACAAAAAAACTGGTGCTACGGTACACATTTTTTGTAATAAATGTTTTTTCAAAAAATAAAAACAGCTTTCAGCCAAAAACCTGTTTTTTTTTCGGGCTATGGTACAGGCCCTTTGGGTAACTGGTGAAATTTTCTCATAAATTATGCAGAACAAATAGTTATGGTACTCTGAAGTTTTTCACAGAAGATAGTTATGAAAAACAGCAGCTTTTTCTGCATGGCTCATTTGTTTCAGGGCTTGAGGGAGTGGTTTTTACTTAAGCCCTGAATTTCATGGGAAATTCATGTGAAAGATATATTTTAAATCCTTGATGTAAGATTACATACTTAAGGAGAATTATTTAAGTTTATTTATGAATGAGAATCTTCATTCATGTGTAGATCTTGAATATGTAATAGTTTTCCTGTTTTTATCTCTATCAGGGGGGTATCAAACATGGTCAAAGCCAGATTTGAAACCAATTTTTTTTTTTCAAAAAATCTCTTTGTTTAGAAAACAAGGTGCTTCAAAGTGTTTTTGGCCTCCACCTCTTTTTCAGTCCAGAAATGAGAGAAAATTAATGTGAAGGGTTGGGTTAAGATTAGTGGCCATTACAAGTGTTCCACTTTGAAGCACATCTTGGTAGACCCCAAGCTGTTCTGTCATTTTCACATACATCAGATGTAATGGATGCTGTCAGACACCAAGATATTACATATAACATGTAACACTTGAAACTGCTAACTGAAATAATTTATTAATATTTAATTGTATTAATATTTATTTTATTTTATTTATTTATTTTTTACTTGACTTTCTGATTATAACAAAAATTATACTTAACTGTTTCAACAATTGGTATAATAGTCTACCAGTTAAGAACATGCTTGTGAATATCTGACTGATACATGAGGCTCTGTGTTCACGCCACACTCATGACCACATTTAGAAAATAGTAATAAAATTATTCAAATTATTATCTTTTTTTAGCAAAAATAAAAGGAAATTTAATTAAAGAAAATCCTTGGCAAATCAATTTTCAAACAAACAATAAATGGATAAAGAAACATTTATTGGTATAGCTTTTTCCATGAAAATCCTGGAAAAACCCAGCATAACCCATAGTAATATATACTACAAGATTACATATGTATTTAAATAAATAACTTATGTAGTATGTATTATATAAATAAGTACATGTGATTTTAATTCAATGATCACTCAGGGCAAGCGCTTTTTCAAGCTGTGGTCCCTAGATAATTTATTCACAAGTATTTATTAGTGAAATGAATATTTATTGCTGAAATAAATATTTCCCACTAAGTATAGTTAGTGTGAAATAATTATGGGGTCATTCCAACTAGAAATGACACTATATTTCACATCTGATCGCGAACAGGGTGATCACTTCCCCCTGGTGATCTTACTCTGATCACTGCTTTCAATAAGCATGTGAAAAGAATTAATATTTTATTATTTAAGAGGAGGTTTTCTTCACTAAATTGAAGACAACCTCCCCATCAATTTTAACCCCCACATAGATAACTCATTACAAGCTACCAAGGCGCTCACCTTCTCCTGTAAGTAAGGAGGACTGGCCTTTTCTCTCTTATAACTATCTTATAGTTAAAATTCCTCAACAAAAAACTCCCCCCAATACATTAATATTAATTAATTATATTGGAAGAACCGTGTGATATTCTGGTTAAACCTTCTGTGGAATATTATTCCCACTAGAAGTTGGTAGCAGGTATTAGAACCTGTTTAAATTGTTACTTAAGTGTTTTTTACACTATAGTAAATCATTTATAAAGCTTATAATATTTTCATTACACTTTAAAATTGTATATTCTTCTTTTATTCCTCCCTGTACACGCCACAATTAGTGGAATAGAGTACAGGAAGTTGACAGATGCCCTCAATTGCATCCTGCCTCTTTTTTCTTTAAAGGAATCCCATGGAATGAAAACATATTACTTCTAACTCTAGATTTGATTTTTGGATCATCATCCATTCCTTGCTTGTTGAAGTTGTAGACTGAATTTCTTTGAAGTACCCAAACTTCCTGAAATTCTCTTTGCAGCTGGATCTAAAAATCTGATCTTGGAATTTACCATACTCATCATGGAGCATTTCATGAATCACCTGATTTTAAAAATATCAGTACAATCATATTATTTGTAATTATAGCTCAATTAAATATTTCCTTGCCCTGTAGGCATGGTCTTGGCTTTGATATTTCATGTTCCAGCATATTCCATAACAATCAATCAGAAAATCCAACTTCTTTCCACATTTTTGCTTCTGGTAATCATCTGCCTGCCAGTCAATTTGGCTCTCCATGCACCTGATGAGGTAATGTTTCTCACTAACAAGTCCAGATACACATTAAAAAGCAGGAAAGATTCATTAATTTCTAAAAAAACAAACACTAACTGTTTTGGTCAACTATTTTAACTCATTAGAATAATTTCTGTTTGCCATGATCCCTAATTATTATTTTTATTCTTTGAGGTGATTTGATCATTGCTTTTGTTTCTAGATATGGTCTCAGGATTATCATTTTCATTGTCAGGTTTAAGGCCCGGATGATCCTCATAATTTCTGTTTGCAATGATCTCTAAATATTATTTTTATTCTTTGAGGTGATTTGATCATTGCTTTTGTTTCTAGATATGGTCTCATGATTATCATTGTCATTGTCAGGTTTAAGGCCCAGCTCATCCTCATCAACACTATTGCCATCAATATCAGTCTCATCTTCAACCCTATCTTCAACCAAGAATTCCACCAATTGTTCTTCTTTTTCCTCTTCAATTATTGGGTTCATTGTGTCAGAAAAAGTGGGAATTCCAAGGAACCACTTTTGGAGCTTTTGTGGAGGAGGAGCTTCAAGGGCCCATTATTTTGACCCAGAATTGAAAACCAGCACAATTGTATGACAAAAGCACTTGATATGCATTGTATTTTAGTTACAATATAATTATGTGGATTGTTTCAGCCATTGTGTTGTTATTTTATCCTGAATCAGTAGTCTAGCAAGGGGGCATTGATAAGTTCATTCCCACACCAGGGGCACACCCTTCAAACAAAGGGCCTGCAGGCTGCACACCCTTTTTTGGGTTTCAGAAATCCCATGCAGGAAGCGGTATGTAGTTCACATGCCCATCCACTGGCATGTGACACCAGTCAAAAGGTGGCTTGCAGCTGCACACACCTGTATGTGTATGTGGTATGGGAATAGCCCATACCACATAGCCAAAGAAAGGGTGTGCACACCCTTTCTATGGGTAGTTTGACCAGAGGGGTTTCTTCTAGTTGAGGAGACATGTGCACCTCTTGGATGGAGGATGTCCTCCAGTCAACAGACTACATAGGTACTCAACCAGAAGAAATCCTCTAGTTGAAGAGACATGTGTGTCTCTTCAACTGGAGGAAACCCCTCCAGTTGAAGGGAGAGTAGGATTATGTAAGCAAACATATATCTGTGTTTGATTACAGAACACCTCTTGAAAAAAAATTGTATAGGTATGGGGTATACCCATGCCTATACACATAAAAAGGGTGTGCAACCTGCACACCCATTTTATGTTATATATACAAGGCAACCTGCACACCCATTATATATATATATATATAAATATATATAAATATATATAAAAGAGTGTGCGGGCTGCACACCCATTTTATGTGTATATGTATGGATATCCCCATACTTATGCACATAAAAATGGGTGTGCATTCATCAAGCCCCCTGGAAAAGCATGCATTTATAAAAAGTCAATTAATTTTTGGCAGATGACCAGTGATGAATCAAAGGGTGCTTATCTTGTTATGTAAATCATTTTTCTTCAGTACATTCACCATAGGTTCAGCCAGCAAGCTTCCCCTTGTGGTGCCAGGAAACTAGCTTGAGAGTGAGATGCAGCACTCCATATAATTCCAATCATTATTGATAAAAGAGAAAGAAGTGCCAATAAATTCAATGGGATTTCCCTCTGTGCTCCAACCATTTTGTATCAAGCTAAAGTTGCTCTCAGCATCCTGTTGTCAGTTGACATGTATTTTAAAGGCAAATAGGTATACTTATATATATATTGAATCCAATCAGATAACTCACTTTCAAACCAGTGGATCATAGCCTCTTGTAAATCCAAGTATCCCACATGTTCAGACGTTGCAGCCCATTAAACAAATTGGACCCAGCTTGGCAATAGGAGAATGGAGATAGGGGTCTTTAACATGATTCCACAGTAAGGATTGTTGTAACAGCCAGAAATTTATTATATGACTGAGCACCTGGTTATCAAACCTTTTTCAACAGGGGCAAAATGTTTGGTGATTGCTCCAGATTGGGAACTCTTTTTTTTCTTTTTTTTGATTCTGTCCTCTTCAAGCACTGTTGGTGGAGGAAGCTTGGTGCCAGCAGTGATTGCTTGATGAGGTTTGGGGCATCCATGAGAAATCCCTATGTTTTGATGGGAACCATCACAAAAAGTACAAATATTTGAAAAAAGCTGCTTGCAGACACACCCTGATATCTTTCTTACACCACAAGCAGGTGTAGGTTGATGGCAGTTTAGTTTCTGGATCATTTTTAACAGTTGTATATTTATATCAGTATACATCCATTTCAGAAACAAAGCTGTTATAAAATACACACTTAATGCCAACTTGGTTGAGAAAAAAAAGTGTTTTGGATCATTGAATTCAGGGTGGTTTTGTCTAGGTTTGGGTTTTGCCTTTGTGTTTTCCTGGTCTGAAGACCTATAATTACCTGTGAGCTTTGAAATTTAAAGGTTGATGATAAATATATGGTTTTGACTAATCAGCTTGATATCTAGACAATGTTTTTGGCTCTTCAATCCTGAATTCTTTAGAGAGGCTGGCTATATTTTAGAACTAGGATAAATAAAACCAATCCACCTACATAATAACTTAGCTTCCTTGAAACTCTCAAACTCACATGCATTCACCCTGATGTCTACTCAATCAACTCAACTCAAACTCCACACCTCCTATTCCCGTAGAGTCTCCTTCCTAATCACCTCCAGACTAGGTACTAAGACACTCTTTTTCTGGAACTGTGTCGACAAGTCCGCGGCTAGTGATACCAGTGGTTTCATGAAGATGGGAGACCCCATTTTGGATGATCGGAGACCAATGTCTCGATCGCAAAACTTTGCATCGATTAGTGGGTGCAATAAATAGATATTGAACGTGGCAACTCAAACGTCAAGTTCCAGTATCGCACATTGTTTTTCTAAGGTCTCTCCATTCAATAGTTTGTATTACTCACTTACTAGGGTTGATCATCTCGGACGTTGTTGACGCGGTCCCATCTATTGTGCCCACATGTGTCAGGTAGGCAAGGCCAATCTTCCCACCAATATGCAGTCCATCCGTATGTTGGGGACAATATAAATAAACAAGAGTCTTTCTCTCGCCCTCAATAAAAATTATCCCCATCATCTCAGCCAACAGCTTCTTACAGACGATACTTTCCTCAGCTCCCATTTACCAACTTCCAAACTCAACATGATCTCCATCTCTCGAACTTGCCTTGCTGTGGCCGGTCAGTCAACCTCCTACAATGTTTGTAACTAGCGAGTTGAACAACGCACCCTAATCACTCATCCTCTTCGTTTACCCTCACAGTCATGCTCATCAGCATGATCGAACCCAGCAGCCAGTAAGGACACAATACAAACTGTTTTCCTCGCCTAAGACCTTTCTTCAAAAAACTAAATTATTTCTATCTTACTTTTTATTTTTTTCACCAGGCTCACCGTTTCGACATCCACCTCCTCATCAAGCGCTTCCATGTCCAGCTCTAACTCCAACGGCCAACATGCTGCGGCCTGCCAGGTGTCTCTCAATGGGGTTACCGTCCCATGTACCCAGGCACAACAGCTGAACAACGTTCCTCACGACATCACCATCGTTACCCCTTGAGAAACGTTGAGTCTTTGCTTCTCTACGAATGAACATCTTACACATTATGGATTGCTCACTGGTCCTCACTCCTCATTGCAGTCAGCTCGCACCCTATACTGTCCGCTTCTACAGCCCTTTCCCGATTCGGTTCCTCTTATTTGGCAGTCATTTCGTTATCATTCAATAAGATCTGCTCATAAATAGCATCTTACCTGTTTTCGAATTAGAAATCTTTAGTAATTGTGTGATCTCATCGCCCTTCCTTCGCAATCTATGACTCCACTCGCCTCGGCCTATCAGTGCTTATGATCCATTTACACAATTCTTTTATTAACTAATTGACAATTTATCCTTGGCCACTTGAGACGATTTATCACTTTGAATGTTGTTAATTTTTGGAAACACTGCATAACCAAATTGAGTCAGAAATTATCGGACATTAAAATATCAGTGACATCACAACATTGGGTTCAGCTCATGGGGGGCGAACTGTTGAAACAGAAACCTAAGTGACTCCTTCACGTCGCGGAGGGCACGCAAACGTTCCAACGGATTGCAAGACAAAACTGACCACGCAACAGAACTAACTGATCGACGACCATTAGAAGATGGTACAACAACATCTCTACTTCGGAATGCACGTAACATTGAAAAACAATCAGTGTTCATAAACTTCGACGCGAGCCAATAACTGAATACATCCAACACGTAATCACTTGAAAGAATTATCCTTCTGCTTTGCTCCTTAACACGATACTATCACATGAAGTGGATTTTAAGATGTGGAATGATAAGCATACGGAGAATCTTTCTTCGCTTTTGCCATAATCCATTTCTTTAACAAATATGTGTACAGCGTCAGTTGGAGCATTTACACAGGGGATGGTTAAAATGGAACGACACCCAACAACACTGTTGGAATTATGTCTCCTCATCCCCAAAAGACCCATTATACATGGATAAATATAAAATGATTAGTTGGACTGATTTGTGTATTACTGACTCTAAGAGCATCTGCATTAGCTTGTATTAGAATACTTACTCCCATGACTCAACCACATTGGGCCAAATTAATTCGGGAACAACTGTTACCAAAATGCCATTTTGGATTAGTGGGTAAGAGCATCCGCATCGGTTGCGGTATTAGCGAGGATTAGCTAACTTACTCCGCCGTGTCAACCACATCGGTCCGGAGTAAACCGGAGTAAATTGCTCCAGGGAGCTCGATTTGGAGTAAGAGGGATCAAATTTGATCCCTGCTAATCCAGGTGTAAGCCACACCGACTTACTCAGATCAAACATCAACATGGATCTTGATCCACCAACCCCTGCCCATTCAGCCGAGCCTGATTCAACTCCAGCAAATTCAAACACAACAAAGACACGTCGAGCACCGAATTGGGGACCTGAAGAAGACGAACAACTTGCAAAGAGTTGGGTCGTTGTATCCGAAGATTCTGTCACTTCAAATAACCAGAAGCTCGATGAATTCTGGAAACATGTTCTTCAAGACTTCAGCAAGTTCTCTGGTGGGCCTCAGCAGGATGCTTCAGGATTAGCAACCAGGTAAGTTTGTTTCACCATCTTTTGTGTTTGTATCAAACAGTTTTGTCTAACTAATCCATCTACATAGATGGAAAGCTTTGCAAAAATCATGTTTGAAGTTCACCGCGATCTACAATCATATCAAAGAAAACCCACCATCAAGCTCCTCACCCGAAGATTGGCTTCTAAATGCCAAGCAACAATATTTCAAAGATACTGCCAAGCAGTTTTTGTTTGAATGACCGTGGAACCTTTTGAAAACGTTTCCAAAATTCAACCAGATGACGACAAAAGCCACCAATGGAAGACGTTTGATGTCAGCTCCATCACATTCCCAAGTTCAGCCTACCGGATCACAAGTTCAGTCACCCCAAGCCAAACCCCCTTCTGAACCAACAGCGACCACACCTGGCAGATCTGCAAGATCAAACAACTGGGAGCAACCCCCTGGATTCCATAGTGCCAAAAGAGAACTGCACAAAGAAGAGTATAAACAAAAAAAAATGAAACTTCTTGAATCAACTCATAATGAGTCAATCAAACAATCAGCTGAAGCCAAACCTGCGAACAATATTCAAGCCAAGCTAGTTTCCATCGATTGAGAAAAAATGGAGATCAATCTGATGTTCCAAGACCCCATCAACTGTCCTGACAAAATTTCAAGACAGTTCTTGATTGCTAGGAAGAAGAAAATATTCAATTGGATGATGGGAAATTGTGATCATCCACCAGAGCCCTTAATCAATTGATTGGTCACATCTCCAAACAAACCATCTTTCTATGCCCCAAGCAGCAAACCCAACCATTTTAACAATCAATATGAAGAGGGAGAGGATGAGGAGAACAACAAGGATGAGGATGAAGAGGTTTTAGAGGGTTTAGACCCCACTGCAACACAGTCTCATCATTTTGATGTATCCCCTGATACCACTTTAGACCCCAGCTTGTGTTTTTTTTAGTTTAATTAATTTTGTTTTTTGATCTGCTAATTCTTCAAGCAAGCATTCCAAGGCAGCTTGATGTTGAGCGCTCTCAATCCCTCAACTTTCTGAAGACCTTGTGAGATGGCTGAGGACTTCTTAGATCGCGAATGTTGTCTGATCCTTGTAACCTAAATTCGTCTAGATCTGAGGGAAGTAGCTCTTTGTTGATTTCATGTTTTCTAATGGGCGAATCGGGGAATTTGACTTATGAAATCCAGTAGTTTAATCAGTCCTAGATTGATAAAAAAAACAAACCAATGCACTCAGGACCTCCCTCACCTGGAATTCTTTTAAGTTTGGTGTGGAGGTTGACTGCTTCTCCCAGACTTCCAAAGATCTCGTGTTCAAATTCTTGACTGTTACACCCTCTGTTTGCAACTAACTGATTCAAGATCTCTAAAGAATCCTTGCGGACGTTTTTACTTTTGACTTTGAGCCCTGGTTCAGGTGTCAAATAAGCTCACAAAGTTTGATGCTTATCAAATAAAAATTGGGTCATACCGAGTTGACAAATTCCTTGGCTTTTTTGTGCCACAAATCTGCAGAGCTTGACGGTTTTAATTTTGTTTTTTTTTTATCTCTCCACTCATTTATCTTGCTTCATTTGGTTTCTTCATCTTTTATTTTAATTTGATTTTGTTTATCATTGAAATAAAAACAAAGCAAAACAGAGAATATTCAAGTAGATTAACATGATAAAATAAAAATCATTCATTCAGAATCAGATGATGAATCTGATAAGTCTGCTGCACCCGACTTGTTCCACATGTGTTTGATCAAGTCGTTGGTCAGATTAGTATGCACCTGCTGGGAACACATCTCAACGGTTCGGATACGCTGTTTGCACTCTGTGTAAGGCTGTTCTTGTGGCGGAATGAGTTTGCTCATTGGCGGAAGGGGTGGATATTTTGTTTGTTTTGCTTGGGACTCAACAATCATGTTATGAAGAATAATACATGTCTTCATAACTGCTGATATGTCTCCTGGGTACCAGTTCATTGCTGGTTTTGTCAAGATTTGGAATTGTCCTTGTAAGATTCCAAAGGTCCGTTCAATATCTTTTCTGACCGCTTCTTGTCTTTTGGTAAAGTGTTTGGTTGCTTGATCCGGCGAAGAAAGAGATTTTGACTGAATTAATGTTGACCAAGGGTAGTAGATACCATCAACAAGATAGTATGGCATTTTATAGACATTATCTTTGACCTGAAACTCAACACCCCATGAAGTACCAGCTATAAGTGAGTTGAAGAGTGGAGACCAATCGAGTACATTCTTGTCGTTTAAGCATCCCGACATTCCAAAGAACAAGTTCCATATCCAAGTGTCCTTGGTTGCGGTAGCCTCCAATACCAACAACGGTGTCTTCTCTTTTCCTTCGAATTGGCCACTCCAAGCTGTTGGGAAATTTTTCCAAGCCCAGTGCATACAATTCAAGCTCCCAATGCAGCCTGGGAATCCCCTCACCGCATTCTCCTCAAGTATCCGTATCAAATAATCCTTCGTCGGAGCTCGTAGGTAGGTGGGGCCATAGATTTCTTGGATGGCTCCACAAAATATCTCCATGTTTTGACGTGCTGTTGTTTCGGCAAGTCGGCAGTATTCATTGGTGGCATCGAGAGGAACCGCATAAGCTAACTGTCTGGTTACAGCTGTTAAATTTTGATGAGGACTCAAGCCCAGCCGGCCAGTGCAATCCTGTCACAACATGTTGAATCAATAACTGTATTTGACTGAAAAAAAATGAGGCAGTAAACAAAATCTCACCGCCTTTTGGACAAAGTAAGGGTATTTCTCCGTGAGATCCTGGAGGATGCAAAGGAATAATCCTTTTTCCATGCAAAACCGCTGGCAAAAATCACATGTGTTGAATGTAGAATCTTCTATAAAGTAGTCCTTCATCAACTGTTCGTGTCTTTCCAAGTGACCCCGTTCTTTATTTGGGCGGCGGTCTTTGATCCTAGGACGACGGGCTTCTTGGTCTTCTTGCTCGGAGTCGCTAGTAAAGAATCTTTCAACATTTAAGTCGTTGTCCAAAAGTTGCTGTGTCATTCAACGATTGTTTTCTATGTAGCGTTGAGTTCTGAGATGAGAATCTGGAAAAGGGATATTGTCGGATGGCATAGTTGCAGCCAATGTGGTTGGATGGAGTAGGAGATGGGTTAGGCTTCTAACTCAGATATAATCTGTACAAATGCGTTTGCCCCGTGGGAGTAGCGCTAATCCAGGTTTAACCCAATTTTCAAATCCGGTATTTACTCCCGCACCAATGCGGTAGCTCTAACAACTTCGTGACTTGATACTACTGGGAATGTCTCCACATTGCATATGCAAAACGTGCAGGATTAGTGTGGATTAACTTGTAGCTCAACTTCCATACATCCACTGTCTGCCACAACAAAACCACCAATAACCAACACCATTGACCATGCCAGCTGAAACTACCCCAAGAGTCTCAACAACTTCCCAGAATCCCAAGCGCCAAGCCCCTAACTTCAGCCCTGAAGGAGACAAAAAATTAAAAATTTGGGTTCTCATTTACAAAGATCCTGTCCCATCAAACAATCAGAAGCCAGAAGACTTTTGGGCATGCATTGTGGCCAACTTCAACAAATACACCCCAGGTTCAAAACAAGATGCACCTGGTTTAAATGCAAGGTTTTTTGTCTCCATTCTTTCTGTTTTTTTTTTTCTACCTCTCAGAAATATTATCCTTCCTATCCTTATGGAAAGCACCCCAGAAAGTGTGCTTAAAACTTACTGCCCTGTATAATTGATTATCAGAGCAACATGTTGACTAATTAATCCTGAACCGTGTCAGGGAGTAGTGTGAATTTGAGATATGCATATGTTATGCAATATCAATGAATGAGTTGAATTCAGGGGCGCGAACTCAACCTTGAAAACCTCAGACTCGAGAAGAACCAGCAAGTCCCAATCGCCATCGAATAATCTTATCCATTAATCCACTGTTGACATCACCCACACTGCTCAATAGCTAGTGCCGCTCTTATCACTCATCTAGACCAAGGAAATCCAGGAGGAGCTCGATCTGATCCAAGTGGAGGTAGCCCCCCCATTCTCCTTTCGATCGTTTCTCTCTCTCTGTTTCTCATAATTGTCTTATGTGTTTTATTGATCTTGTTTCTTTTCTCTCAGGCTTGTGATCATTTTCATTCATTCCTAAAAAGATTTCCAGTGTCTTATTTGAGTTATTGTTAGGACTAGTCTAACAAAAGGTAATTAGTGATCTCATTCTTTTATATCATTAATTATTACTTATTTTATCTTTCTTTTGTTTTATCTTCTTTATTTCTCAGTTATCTACTACTATTAGCTTTTTGATATCTGCTGCAATAAAGTCATTGACCTATAAATCCTACATGGTAGCGAGAGGCAATACTTGGCATCATCAATTATAAGTCTAAAGTTAGAAATACTTGCAGAACAGGGAAAACGACAGCATGGGGAATTCATCCAATAGCTCCAAGGATGGTCGAACATCTCGAACTGCTTTCAAGAAACTCAATCAACACAATTGGTTGGATTGGAAAAAATGATTCATGAATGTTATTACGGCGAAAGGTTACACGAGCATCATGAAAGACGAGTGGGTCGAGAAAAACAGGACCACAGACAAATTCGCACAAATGTTGGCGTGGTGTATGAAAAAACTGTGGGCAGCCGTTAAAGAAGAACTCCATCCGGTCATATCATCAAACAATGGCGATATTTACGGTGCCATGGAAGCTCTAGCGGCGGCATGCGGCGAAAAATCTATCATCACTCTTTGCAACAAATTATTCACCTTAATTTCTTGTTTTTACGTCCCTGGATCTTCCCTTTCCGAACATCTTAATTGATTCAGAAAATTTCACACTTCTCTGTCCATGACTATTCAGTCTCAACCAACGTTCATGACAATGTCTACCGGTCTCGCTGCTGCTTTTCTCCTTCAAAGCTTAAATCAAGACAAGAGCCTGGCTCCATTGGTCCAAAGTCTTTACGATATGGAACCTTTTACCTTTGAAAAAGTATACGATCGTCTAATTATTGAAGATACAAGGAAGGAGAGTGCTGCATCAGAGTCTGCTTATTTTTCTAATCACAATTGTCGATTTGGAAAACAATCAGTGGATCGACCCCATCAATCTTGTTCTCGTGGAGGTTTGTCTAATCGAGGAGGCCATTGAGGCAACAACTCATATTGAGGCGGCTTTAGAGGTGTAACACCTACTTGATCGGCTCCAGTTAACTCTGATGAAGTTTCTAGTAATTTTGCTAAACTCTTCAACATTCAGATGAAAAAGTTTATGTCGGACCAGGCGAACCTAACTGAAGATATTGAGGAAGAGCATGCAGACACGATTGATGAGGACGACTATTATCACGATGATGACCCAAGTGGTACTGGTTTTATGATTTTAGATGAAGTCAACGTTAACGGGTTATCACTTTTGAATCATAGTAACACTTTAATCCTTGACTCTGGGGCATCAAAAACGACGTTATGTGACTTCAAACTATTAGTTGACCCCAAACCTGTGCGCAAGGCGATTAACACCTATTCTGGCTCAATCGACATTACTCATGTTGGGAAGTTTAATATTGGAGGAAAGCTCATTTATCCAGCTTTCTATGCTCCGAAGGGACCACGAAATCTGGTGTCCGTCTCTCAACTCGAGGATCACGGTCTATGACTAGTAGTAAAGAATTGTTTGATGCTAGTACGACTAGGTCAAAAGGTCATTTATCGATTTCCTCGAGTCGGTAATCTATATCAAGGTCAAATTCCTCGCCCCAATACATCGAACTATGTATTAAATATCTCAGAACCCGATCCTGCTCTGGATTTTCACATTCTACTTGGGCATCCGTCTGATGAACATCTCAAGAAATTTCTTGAAATGTACAACATCTCTTTGGCAAATGCTCATCAATCGGCAAGAAATTGTGAGGTGTGCAAACGATGCAAGCTGAAGAGATCCCCTCATTCAAATCCTCTTCCAACCACGGATAGACCTTTCAAAACCTTGCATATGGATGTATTACAGATATCCCTGCCAAGCAAGTCATCTATGAAGTATATCTTGGTAATCATCGACGACTACTCAAGGTTCAACAGGATTTACTTACTGAGAAACAAATCCAATCCTGAAGCCAAAATCCTGTCTTTTATTAATGAAATTATGAACAAGACAGGTAAGTGTCCTGCTCTTATTCACACCGATCGTGGGGGAGAGTTCAACTCAACGATGTTTCTTTCAAAAATTGAAACATTAGGAATACGAGTTGAGGCAGGACCTGCGAACAGTCCTCAAACAAATGGTCTAGCCAAACGATTTAATCAAACCTTGCTAGTCAAGATTCAATTTTTGTTGGCTCAGTCATTGGTCCCTATCAATTTCTGGGACAAGGCCGCTCGCTATGCCTCAACGCTCATCAACATTCTCCCGTCTAAGGCACTCAATTGGTCTTCACCGGTTGGTGTTCTCTCAGAACTAAACTCATGTATAGAACCCCCTTGAGATATCTATAAACTCATCCCTTTTGGTTTGAAGGTTTATGTGTCTCATCGTCCCTCATCTAAAATCTCAGCCCCATCTCGACCACTCATATGTCTAGGATATGAAGATCATTTGGACGCACTCCGATTCTTTGATTCCACGCGCCGGTATGTAGTTATCAGTAGAGACTACTTGCCTACAAAACTCGCCTTTGCCTACAACTCCCCAAGTGCTCTTATGAAACCTCCAGATACACTACCACATGCAGTGATGACTAGCAAGAGAAACATGCAAGATAGTGTCATTATTCCTATCAAGCAAGTCAACAAGATTGGAAACTCAGTCACTAATGCCGACAGGACCAGCCTGGATCCCCCTATTTCTCCTTGTGCAGTTCCCTCCAGAACACCAAGCCCCTTTTTAAAGGATCACCCCAGCGTATGTGTGTTGACGGCAGTTCAACCCTCCAGTTCAACTGCTGATAGTCAAGAAACGCCTCCTACCCTTAATGCGTCGTCTGAACAATCTTCGAAAGTTGGTTCATCTACATCGACCAACAAAAGGTATGACTTTGTACCAGCTGATCAACGGGCGGCCAAAGAAATATTTGGCAGCATCGATGCAAGAAACGTTATATCCGGGTCAAGATGCCGTCATCCTCCGAAAAACTCGTCGACACCTAGTATCCCTCCGGCAGTGGTGAATCCGCCTGATGAACTACTCCTGGTTAATTTCGACTGGCCTGAGCATTTGTTCCTGACTGAAAATGTACCAATCAAAGAAGCTTTATCAAATGCGGAAGAACATTCAGGATGGAAGGAGGCTATGGCGAAAGAATTTCACTCACTCTCGTCGAGCAACACAGGCTCTTTAGTTCCCCCTCCCGACAACGACAAGGTCATTGGTGGAATGTGGTTGCTTGGGAGGAAGAAGAATGAATTCGGAGAAGTTTTAAGACTCAAAGCAAGGTGGGTGTGCTTTGGTAATCATCAAGTGCACATGCTGCACTATTTTGATACATACGCCTCGGTAGCACGAAATGAATCCTTTAAAGTTCTCCTCACGATAGCGGTAAATCACAACTGGTTTGTTTTTCAATTCGATGTCAAGACAGCCTTCTTGTATGGTGA
Organism: Puccinia hordei; assembly: GCA_007896445.1. Classification (NCBI taxonomy): domain Eukaryota; kingdom Fungi; phylum Basidiomycota; class Pucciniomycetes; order Pucciniales; family Pucciniaceae; genus Puccinia; species Puccinia hordei. The sequence continues at coordinate 247,915 of RDRW01000299.1, forward strand.
GATAGACGCCCCTGTCTATGTAGCTCAAGTCTAAGGATTTGAAGAACCTGGGAAGGAACGTTGGGTTTGGAAACTCAACAAATCGCTTTATGGAACAAAGCAAGCTCCTTGTCAATGGAGAAAGCACCTCATAGGAACACTTACAAAACTTGGTTTGCTGTTGTCACCTCTTGATGAATCTCTTTTCTACAACTCAGATTGATCGGTATTCTTGCATATGCACGTGGATGATGGGTTTGTGATTGGTCACTCACGAGTTGATGTCTTGAATTTGTTGGATGGGATTAAAAAAGAATACACGATTAAAGTCAAGGAGCAGCCTTCTCAACATCTAGGCTATACGCTTGACTGGAAGGAGGATGGCTCGGTTCATGTAAACCAAGCAGATTTTATTCATAAAATACTGTATGATTTCAACATGAACGACTTGAATCCAGTCAGAGCGCCGGCGCCAATGAATCTCCACAAGATAGTAGCTTCAGATGCTCCTAGTTTTTCCCAAAAACTGTACCAGAAGGCAATTGGAATGCTGAACTACCTGGCTTTACATACACGCCCCGATATCACTTTTGCCATGAATCTTCTAGCTCAATTTACAAGCAATCCGAATGAAGCTCATTGGGCCTCAGTCAAACATTTGCTCCGGTATCTCAGAGGGACATCGACAATGGGTATTCATTATACTCAGACATCAAATCCGCAAGAAGGACTGTGTGGATGGGCGGATGCAGACTATGCAACTTCTCTTGTCACGAAGAAATCTACGTCCGGATACGTGATTATGATGTACGGTAATCCAATATGCTGGTCCACGAAGAAACAGCCTGTAGTAGCTCAGTCCACAACCAAAGCGGAATTTGTTGCTATAAATCTGTGTGCTAAACAACTACAATGGCTCACCAATTTGGTCCTCAACCTACACATCAAGATTCAAGCCCCAATAATGAAGAATGATAACTCGGGAGCGGTGATTATCAGCAAGGAGGCTCAGTTGAATGAAAACACTAAGCATATTGAAGTGCGCTTTCAATATGTGTTGCAACTAGTGGCCAAGAAGCAATTAACAATTCAACAAGTATCCACCGATGAAATGATAGCTGATGGTTTGACTAAACCTCTTGGATTTATCAAGCTCAAAGGATCCAGAGCTCAACTCCACCTCACCAATTCAGAATTAAGGAGGAGTGTTGACTAATTAATCCTGAACCGTGTCAGGGAGTAGTGTGAATTTGAGATATGCATATGTTATGCAATATCAATGAATGAGTTGAATTCAGGGGCGCGAACTCAACCTTGAAAACCTCAGACTTGAGAAGAACCAGCAAGTCCCAATCGCCATCGAATAATCTTATCCATTAATCCACTGTTGACATCACCCACACTGCTCAATAGCTAGTGCCGCTCTTATCACTCATCTAGACCAAGGAAATCCAGGAGGAGCTCGATCTGATCCAAGTGGAGGTAGCCCCCCCATTCTCCTTTCGATCGTTTCTCTCTCTCTGTTTCTCATAATTGTCTTATGTGTTTTATTGATCTTGTTTCTTTTCTCTCAGGCTTGTGATCATTTTCATTCATTCCTAAAAAGATTTCCAGTGTCTTATTTGAGTTATTGTTAGGACTAGTCTAACAAAAGGTAATTAGTGATCTCATTCTTTTATATCATTAATTATTACTTATTTTATCTTTCTTTTGTTTTATCTTCTTTATTTCTCAGTTATCTACTACTATTAGCTGTTTGATATCTGCTGCAATAAAGTCATTGACCTATAAATCCTACACAACAAGCCTCCAGATTGTAAGCCGAGGACTGGATTCTCAATGCTTGCAACTTGTACTACAATCAAGAAGGAAAAAATTTCACATCTGACTGCGTGTGAAACTTGCTCAAAAAAATTACAACATTCAAGAGTCTTGGTGGAAAAGCAAAAAATGGTTGCTGCACTCAATTTTTATCTGAAAAAGCCAATCTTTCATTGCAGACCACAACTGAACAAACAACTGAAGCCATATCTGAGAAATTGAAGGACTGGGAGCGCCCCCCCGGTATACAACAAGCCAACTGCCAACTTGCAGTCTGCCAAGGAAAAATACACAAATAATATCCAAGCCAAGTGGGTTTCAATTGGTCATGAGAAAATGGAGTTAATTTTGATATTCCAGAGTGAAAATAACTGCCCCAATGAAATTTCAAAGGCTATTTTTATGAGAAGGAAGAAAAGACTGTTGGAGTGTATGATTAATGAGGAAAATCAGCTTGCGTCAGCCTCTAACAATCCGGCACCTCAAACCAAAAGCCAAATGCAAGACATGGAACATGGGGAAGGTGAAGAAGAAGAAGAAGAAGAAGAAGAGGAGGAGGAGGAGGAGGAGGAGGAGGAGGAGGGGGGGGGGGGGGGGGGGGGGGGGGGGGGGAGGGGGGGGAGGAGGAGGAAGACCAGGGTGAAGATCATCCAACTCAAACTCAAATTCCCTTAGACCCCTCCCTTCAATTTGTTGATTTTGAATCTTAATATATCTCAATATTTGGTTGTTTTTTATTGTATTTGCTTTTGATTTTTCTTGTAAAACTTGCACTTAATAAACAACTGTATTGATGTGGCCTGTACCTCTAAGTGGTGGTAACAGAACACAAGCAAATAAGGGTAGGCACTCAATAGAATTTCTATATGGAAAATATAAGAAAAACAATTGAGGGAGATAGGAAGGGAAAAAAGGGAAAAAAATAACAGTAAAGGAAAAAGGGATATAGAATTATACATTTTTTTATAGTTATTAATGTTTTATTAGACAGTCTTACTCTCTTTAAGTGATAAGATGGCTGTTGAGATAGCAGTATATTAAACTTGCCTCCTCTGGATAAGTATCAAGAGGGACTGATGCAGAATATGGCTGACACCAGCTCTATTTTTTAAGTCTAAGACTAAGGTTGTTTAAAGAGAAACCTATGTGTGTTTTATTTGGGAAAATCACAGAAAAGCCAATATATATTTTGATGATTGATGGAGATGTTTAAGAATGTCAAGAATGACAAAAGGGGTGGAAAGGAAGATGAATACAGTTAAAGACTCTGGAGATTACTAGAATAGTGGAGAGGAAAAATAAGGGTTCCTTTAGGGAAAGAGGTGACTTACAGGAGAAGAAAAATGACACTGGTTAGTGGGAAAGTTTTTCTGAGTAAGGGGCCTCTGAATCCTAAGGGCTGAGTAAGGCCTGAAGGTCCTGGTTTCTGGTTGTCCAATTTTCGAAATCTGGAGGAAAAATTCTAACTTGGAGGGACTGTTTTTCCCAGAACCAGTCACGGTGAAAATTTTTCCAAAGTTGGAAGAATGAAGAAGAAATTGGTGGGTGAGCTGAGGCGCACAATTTCTTGAGAACTAGTAGTGGAATAAAGTGAAAGACACAGAAGGAGAGGTCTAGAGCAGAAACTGATTAAAGAAACTAGTGTTTATTTTTAATAAGGATTCAGAAAATAAACTCTGAATTCTCCTTATTGTCAATAGTTTGGAAGTTATTAGAGGTTCATTGTCACTTGAGCAGTCTTTTTGACAGTTATGATGGCTCTAAGGCTGACAATTGATTGAATTTTCAAAGCTGATCAGTTGTAGACCAACAATCAGATGAAAAAAGTGAAAAAAGAAAATATTGGAACAATAATTCAAATGAATAGGAATCATTGGAAGGTTCCAATTGAGCATGAGCTTTGGAAGTGTCCATATGAGCATGATTTTCCCAAAAATTGCTGATAAGATTTTTTTAAGATTACAATGTATCAGCTTGGATTGCATCAAAATTGCCTATATATGTTGATTGCAGAGGCTGTAAGGAATGGGGTGTTGTGGAACAAGTTTTTTCAAAGATAGAAGGGTATTTCTTTTCTTCAGCTCTTGATACCACAATCATGTTATGAATAATTAAACATGACCTCATGATTGGCTTGATGTTGCGTGGATACCAGTTCATTTCTGGTTTATTAAAGACCTGGAACTGGCTCTGGATGATTCCAAAAGTACCCTCAATATCCTTCCAGCCAGATTCTTGATGTTTGGTAAAAAGCTTATGGTGCAATCATGTGTTGATAGTGATTTTGATTGAATCAATGTTTCCCATTTGTAGTAGATTCCATCTGCAGGATAAATATAGCATCTTGTAAATATTTTCCCTCAGTTTAAACTCTACTTCCCAACCAGTTCCATCAAGTAGGATTTTCTTATTTTTCAATGAGCCCAAGGTGCCAAATGCAAGTATCCTTGGATGCTGTGGTTTCCAAAACAATGGTAGGGGACCTTTCCTTGCCTTCAAATTTCCCACTACATGCTGTTGGGCAGTTTTTCCAAGCCCAATGTATGCAATCAATGCTCCCAACACATCCTGGGAAGCCTCAAAGCCTCAAGAAGAATTATCCTCAAGAAAATTCTTCAGCTCTTTCTTTGTTGGGGGTCATAGGTATTCTCCTTCATATTTTTCTTGGATTGCTCTGCAAAAAAATCAAGATTTTGCTGCACAGTTGTACCTCCAAGTAGCAATATTCATCTGTGGCATTGAGAGAAATGGCTTAAGCTAACTTCCAGATAGCAGAATTTAGCTTCTGGTGTGGACTGAGTCCCATTTTCCCAGTACAGTCCTGTTGGGCAAAACTTGTGAATCAGCAACAAATGTTTCAAAATCAAGATTGTTAGATCAGACTGAACCACTGCCTTTTGAAGAAATTAATTCAAGTGGCTTGTGCCTCCAGGATATGGAGGAAAAGGTCTCTTTCCATGCGGAATCATCAGGAGAAGTCCTGATTGCTGTAAGTAAAATATTCATTAAAATAGTCTGCCATAATTTTTTTGTGGTGCTCCAAATGGTTCCTCTCCTTTTTTGAAATTTGCTGTTTCTTGGGTGGTGGCCAGTGTTCTTGATCAGAGTTGCTGGATTCAAGATAGCTAGCAATGTCCAACTTGTTTTCTAGAATTTCATGTGTTATCTTCTGGCCAAACTCCCTATGGTGTCTGTTGATGGAGTTGTAATTGTCCTCAGGTAATGGAATTATCATTGTTGGTGTGGTTTGCTCACTGATGTGGTTGTTCAGAGTAACATCAAGGATTACCATAGCCTCTGAGTTTTTGTCTCCTCCACCGCCAGCATAATTGCCTAGGATGAAGTCATCCCAGGTAAACTGGGATGCACTCAAACAATTTAAACTTGGTTGAAATCAACTGATGAAATATTAATTCAAGGGACCCCCCTTGGTTTTATATTTCATTGGTTGAGGTCAACCTGCTTTAAATTGGTTGTTTGCATCCTAGTTTAACTGGGATGAACTCAACCTAGGCAATTATGCTGGCAGTGCTCCCATGATTTCTAACCCTTGGATTAGTGCTAATGCGGTAATAATTCTCAGGCTAAAACCTGTGCTAATCCTCAAAATGATGCGGATGCTAAGTGACTGATTTACCATAACTTAATACGCAGTTGTAGACATTGATCCCTGTTGTAGTAGTTATTTATTGACTCAGCAAGACTCATATCACATAATTTTTTTCCATCTTCTTCCATTGTTATTCCTTATTCCTTATTCCTTATTCCTTATTCTTTATTATTCTTTATTCATTACTTATTCATCAACCACAAACTTAACACTTGTAACCAGTTCATAAATAGATAGCCTAGTCCAAGTAATAATAAACCATCAGTTCTCCTCAGTTCCAACCAGTCCCCATTCTGAGTATCCCTTGAGTCTGTTCACAAACTCTTCTCCTCCTCTTTCCTTCAACTTATAACAGACACCCTGACGGTTCAGTAGGTAACTGAAATTGGAGAAACAGCTTCTAGTTACGCTCATGTACCAGAATTGATCTCAGACAAGAAATCAAGATTGTAGCTACTTCCATACACCAATTCACAGGTTCTTCTTTGCCTGGTTGTATTAGGAACAATGTTGGTTATGGCCAAGCTCGCAAGAGCTTACTATTGAATTGGGCTATTGAGATTTTTGGAAAGGAAGCTGGTTAATGTCCGGTAACAAAATAGATGGATGAGAAGGTGTAGACGTTGAGATGATAGATTAGAGTTTCGGATCCTAGAGCAGTCAATCAAAAGATGTATACATATAAATATACGAAACCTGTGTACAACTAAATTGTAATGAGCATTTCCTGTGTATGTAGATAGATATATGTATATAGATGCGTGCGGGTGTCGGGACATGGTTAGTAAGAAATGGGCGACATACAAACGATACCTATATAGATGTGTATGAGCTCGGGAGATGTGTACGAGGGAAGAACGGGTGTCAAGTTTAAGAGATCGATGCAAAAATTGAGAAAGAAACAGAGAAAAGGAGAACCTGTGAATTTCCTGAGCTGGTCACTCTATTTTTCCACACCGAGCTTCGACGTATTGCAAGATTCTTTTTGAAGCGACGTCTCCAAGCACATCGGCGAGTTGATCGGGCCGCTTGCCATCGGGGTCTAATCTTTCTCGATTAGCTCCGGCTTCGATGAGTACACATGCAGTCTCAGCGTGGCCCGATTCGAAGGCAAGGTGAAGTGGTGTATGGCCAGCATTGTCGACGACATTCAATTTCGTTTTACGCCTCTCCGTTCCTGTCGCGTCGTCTGCAATCGGCGATTCAAGAAGTAACTTCACAAACGGCGTGGCTCCTGAGGAGGCGGCCCGATGACTGATTCAGTGAACGTGACAAGGAGAATAATTCAATCAGTGCGACATTTTCTCATCTCTTTCTGGATTTCATTCTGAATCCTTGGAACGAGTTAAGGTCAATTAACTGACAGTGGTAACTGGTTGGCTCGATCTTTTGCGTTGATGTCCGCACCATATTGAACTAGCAACCTCCCAATCTAAAGAAGAGATGAATTATCACGACAACTGCCAGGGTGTGGTTACTTGATGAGACGAAATACGTTGAAGGGACTTGGGAGGTAACTCAACCTCTAATCGTCCTTTTGATGCGGCATAATGTCTGCGTTTTTTTTTTTTTTGGATTAAAAATATAGTGCACACATGAAGTTAAAACAGAAGAGTTTTGATAAATTTGTTTAGAACTGTCAAGTTAGTTTCCTCACAATGACGTCTGTCCTTTTTGGTTGACTGCGTTGACGTTTGCACCGGCATGGATTAGCTCAGAAACGACCTCTGTAATCCCAGCAGAAGCTGGACCAATGATGACAAAGCCAGGTTGATAACCAACTGATGAATTTGAGTCTTCTGCCGTGAAGGGAAAAATACGCATTCACCTGCAATGATCAACGCTGTCCAACCCATTGCGTCTGGTATTTCGATGTCGCATTTCGGTTCCTGTTGGTCAAGCAAGACCTGTTTGATGTGTCAAGAGGGACGTGAGCTAAGGGAGTCGATCGTGCTGAATTTGGTGTGAAGAGGGTAAATATTTACGGACTCTGACAACAGACAAGCTGCCACTCGAACTTGAATTATGCAAGGGTGTCCGTCCATCTGAGTCTAGTGCGTTTATTCGGTTTGGGTCTTCAGCCAAAGCAGCCGAGACCAGCTGGGCTTGACCTAAAAACAAAAATTGAATGTTCCGAAGGAATGAAACGTTAGCTCAATCAATGATAGGATTCTTCGGATGGAAGAGGTATAACTGTACCTTCGTATGCTGATCGATGGATGTCAATGGGCATTGTTTCAATCAAATATACTTATTTCAATATTTATGTTTCCTGGTAAAATGTTTGGGGTTGTTGTCGGATGAGTACACGAAGGGAGCTGCACAGTCAGGTACAACTCGGAGGTGCTGATTCGACGTCGCGCTGAATAGCTCGGTTCACGTCGCGGCTGTTTAACTTGAGTCCACTTCTGTCATATCCAACTATTTTCTTCAAGGGATCAAAGCTATATTCCTGGAATTCATTTTTACAGTTCCATTCATCTAATTTTCTATTCTGACATACAAGGAATCCTCTGACTGCTGTTGAGTTGGTTGGTGCTGGTCAGAGCATTCTGCTTTCCTTTCTTGATCAATATTCTTCTTCCCTCCTTGCAGACTACATGTCTCCAACAAGATACAGGGCCGGAGTTAACACAACAGACAACTTTCTTTCCAGAGACAAGTCCAGCTTGCTCAATTCTAAAAAATATTCTTTCTAAAATGATGTCATATCCTGGGATGAATGTTCCAATGACTAGAGTTCCTGGCAGGGTGTCTTGACTTTAGTCAGAAAGAGGGTGTTTGTAATTACATCATCATCAATATGTATTACAAAATTCCATGTAATTTCCTTGTAAAGGGTCCAAATAATTTTGACTTGTTAGACTGCTACTAAAGTTGCTACACCTTGAGGTAATCTGGTAAGTTAGGACTTGGAATTTCCCCAAACTTGTGTGTGGAGTGTCTTGATCAGAGACTTGAAGTTTGTGATAAGTCTTGTTCATCCTAATCACCAAGGTCATTGTAAGCCTTAGCTCAAGATTGATTTTTTTATAATACACAATAACATATTTTATTCACTAATGCAATGTTGATTGAAGCTGGAATCCTCTTGATGAATTCAATTTGAAATGAGGTGGGGACATTCTTTTGAACCACCTTCTCAATATAAAAGGAGGCATCTTTCCCCCTCTCTGGTTCTTTGTTTTTATCATCAGCCTACAGAGGTTTGGTCACGGTGGTTTATTGATTTAGTGTTTAGTGTACTTAGTGTTAGTGGTAGTGTTAGTGGTGGTAGTCGTAGCTGTAATAGTAACAATTAGTAGTAGTAACAGAAGCTCTACTATTGATAAGTGCCTTATCAAGAGATTGCTTAAGGAAAAGCTCATTACCAACCTTCTCAATTAACAATGCAGTATTAGCCACAATTTGTATCTTACATAATTAATCCCACTGGACTAAATTATCCATAATCATTAGAAGTTATAACACATCTGTAAGAGCTGTGATTTGATGTATCTAGGTCTGATATAAATTACTATAAAAAAGTGAGATCTATCTTGGAATCAGCCATATCTTTATAAATATTGATTACAAGACTATTTTCTATTTTCATAGTACAATCTATAGGGGCGGGTATTTCAAACCACCCAAATGTTGTGATAGCCTTTCAACCTATTTGCAATTTATGTCCCCCTTAGTTTTTAATTTTCAATTTTTTTCATGTTTAATTTGTTTGTTTCAAAAAAAAAAACAATTTCAGTGCGGCTTTCAGGCTCATAAAAAACAATGTACTGTGGATTCCTGGGCCATCCATTTATCCATTTGGCAATTTCCCCCCCCCTTGTTGGCTATAAGAGGAGCTGCATTTGGCCTCAATTGTCTTGAACATTTTTGTATTTATCCCGCCGCCTGCTACCTGCTGCCTGCCACCCGCCACCTGCTGCCTTCCACCCACTACCCACTACCTTACACACTACCCACTGCCTGCCACCTGGTAAACTATGGGGAAAAGATGGCATGGTTTTCTCCAATATTATTCTTGATTAACCTTATATTAATAGATTCTTGCTTTCTTCTTTTTAATTTCTTGTATTATTATTCTTTACTATCTTGATTAATGAAATGTAATGATTGTGAGATATTTTGTGGCACTGGGAACCTGAAAATCTTTCTGGTGACCCATGGTTGTATCAGTTATCATACAACATCAAGCAGGTTGGGTTCTCTTCATGACTTGAAGAATTGGACTGGGTCTTCAGCCAGCATTGCCCAGTTTCTTCATTTCATTATAAAGATAATTTGTGAGTCTTCTATTGGTAGTGTGTGCAGTGGGATCTAGCAACGGTGGGCCAGCTATGCTAACAGTAGTGGTAGAGTAGCGTAATGTTAGATTTTTTAGCTACACTAACCAAAATTTACTGTTAGCTGAAAATTTGGGCAGCTAACACTAAAAATGATTTATTTTTGAAAAAAATAGTGGTTAGCATAGTGTTAGCTCTACTTCCAAGAAATAATTGAAGCTAAATAAAAATTTTTGTAGCGGTTTTGAAGCAGGTGTAGCGGGAAGAAAAGCTATGCTAGCATTTAGCGTAGTGGTATTCTCAGCTACACTATCAGGTAGTGAAGCAATTTTAAAAGTTACACCAAATGTGAGTGTAACTATAACCAAGAATTGAGTTGGCCTGTAAATTGTTGTGCTCTTCAACTATTTTCATTATTTGATGTTCCTGGTTTTCTACCCCAAAGAAAATATTCTTACAACTTTCAGCACAATTTAAACACTGCCAGCATATTTACCTAGGATGAAATCATCCCAGTTAAACTGGGATGCACTCAACCAATTTAGACTTGGCTGATATCAACTGATGAAATATAAACCCAAGGGACCCCCCTTGGTTTTATATTTCATTGGTTGAGGTCAACCTACTTTAAATTGGTTGGTTGCATCCTAGTTTAACTGGGATAAACTCAACCTAGGCAATTATTCTGGCAGTGAAAAAGAAATGAAGAAAGCACAGCAAAAACTCCTTGTGGGTATCAGTCCAATTTTCCATCTGAACAGAACCCTTTCCAAGTCTAATTTCAAGATCACTACCAAATTTGATGAAGAAGGAACTCTTAAAGGACTTTTCTTGTTCCACCCCCAATCCACTGAATCACTTTCTGCTTGCCCTCACCTCCTCCTACTTGATTTTACATACCAGAAAAACAAGTACAAAATGCCTTTACTCCATATCACTGGTGTTACTGGAGAAAAGAAGTTGTTCAGTGTTGCCTTCTGTTTCAATTCCAAAGAGACAGAATCCTACTGAAAACTAGACACTTCTATCTCTAGTCAATATCCTCCAGACAAAAAATATTTCCTTTCCAGAAATTGTAATTACCAATTTTGAACAAGCTCTCATCAATTCTCTTTCAAATTATTTCCCATATGCTCTGCACCTGTTAAATCCAGACACTGCAAGAAAAACTGCTTCAACTACCACCAGCTGACATGCAGGAGCATTGATCTTAATGCAAACTTACTCCATCCTTACTCTGGACATAATTGAAAAAACCTTTTCTGCACAGTTACTGTGCACAAAAAGTCACCCTGAATTAAGCTTCAAGTAAGAACAAAGCTTGAATCAAGTATACCACATTTAAACTGGTGACAGTTGAAGCGGTTTTTTTTGCAGTGAGAAAAACCTAGTCACCAATCAAGATACTGACACCAGGAAAAAAAAGTTGGCACCTCTATGGAGGTGCCTTCGCTTATCTCTTACCTATCCTCAGCATATCAACACTGTATCTTGACTGTATCCCCCACTTCAACAGAATGTATCAATGAGGTATCTTGTTTTCACATGACTGCTCCAAAGTTGAAGTATTTCCATATATTTAATTAATAATTTTTCAAATGGTAAGTAAATCCCCGATAAACTTCATGAAATTTGACTAGTGATCATGAAAAACCACAAGGAGGGGAATTCACTGTATGTCTCCATTTGTCCCCCACATGTTACGTCTTGCTAACTCAACTTTGATCTTCAGCGCTTGATACAACAACATGTCGCCACCCTGATAGGGTCAAAAAGCAAAACTCTACCTCATCATGATGAAGAGGAATTGCGCATGGATATTGATGATCAGGTGGAGGATCTCTTGAGTGATCCAGACTACCCGTATCCTCATGGTCCTGGTCATCCATCCGCTACCCCTGAAACATTGGCCATCATGCGCAGGATGATGACTGCCGCCGGAGTTCATTCCTTCCGCCCAACTTTCAACCAACCAATCAACAGTCCTGATAATGAGCATCTGCTTGATCTGGCCGTGAAGACATTTGTTGAGCTGGCCAAATGCAAAGAGTACATTGGAATTGTTCCCAAAGGTCTGAAAGAGGAAAGCATCCAAAATGCCATTCATCTCCATGTTACCCAGCGACTCAGTAGACGGTCAGTTTTTTCCTGATGCTTTGTTTACCTATCATATTGATTCACTTCTCCTTACTAAACAAATTTCATCAGGTATCAACAAGAGAATAAGTGGTCCAACAGTCAACAAGAATCACAAGACAAGACTGCTTGGCGCACCTCTAGATTGGTTAATGTAAGCAAAAATTGAATTGACTGCTTAAATATATTCCTGGACTAAAAAAACCAAACTTTTCTTGCAGCTACAACACGCCCAAATTGCAACCTTAAGCAAGTATCAAAGGCTTTTGGGCCTTGTTCCAATTGTTGAAGGCGCATGCAGTGACAATGATACCAATGATGAAGTATCTCAAATGATCCAAATCGCTTATTCAAAAAGAAATCCCAAAAAATGCACCGTTTGATCAATCCCATGGCAACATCACAAAATTTCTCGCATGATGCGTAAAATTGATGATTTGAAGGCTGCTATGATAGCAGCAACCCCGAAAGGCCCTTCTAGTGCTGCGGCCCGGGAGCGTCGGAATGTTTATTTGCCAATTGAAAGCAAGCTCAAACCACCATCCAATTTTCCAAAGGCATGCTTTGATTGTGAATGGCTTGACTCCCTCACCGAGCATCAAAGATCTGCTTTGAAGTTGCGCTCAAAACCTGACATTAGAGCCCTGGTTAAGGAACTTGAGGAGATGGTCCCCGGAAATTAGTTCTCATTTATAATCATATTTCTTCCTCGTACATAAATAATTTATTTGTAAAAAATCAGAGATGGTCCCTGGAAATTAGTTCTCATTTATAATCACATTTTTCCTTGTACATAAATAATTTCTTTGTAAAAACTCCTGTACATACTTGATTGTAATTGTATCTAATTTAACCTATCAAAATTTATCAAATCTAACCAACGCTTGACTCCGAGAAATATAATTCAACAAAAACTGTGAATCAGAGAAATGGGAAATGAGTTGATAACAATTGAAACAATTGATTACACATGGAGTTCCTGATAAGGATGGTAACGCTGCCACGTGAGGAAAAAAAAAAAAAAAAAAAAAAAAAGGGGAAAAATTGAAAAGTTGATCAATATACCTGATTTTTTGATCAATATACCCTGAGGAAAAATGAACAATCTTTGTAGTGAAAGATGGTGAGGGGAAGAATGAAGATAAAATGAAGCAATTCACAACTGTCAGGTCAAAACTGATGCAGCTTGATTTTAGTAACAGTTATTCCAACAAACTCCAAATCCTGGATAATAAATTAAATATATATGGTTATTGTGAATTGATCATAGCTAATAGGCGTAATTCTATATTTATCCTGAAAATTCCATGAAAAAAGAGCTTAAATTTGAGTGGACTTCAACTAATCATCCACAGGACCTGCATATTTAGTTCTTCAATGGTTAAAATTGGTCAATTTCGACCTGAAACTGTGTTTGGTTTTCTAATCATGGATTCTGATGGAATTTGAAGCTAGAAATTTCAGTAAAATGTCACAAATTTTCCAAAATATGACTGAAGTACCTCTATCCAAATGCATTCTATGGGTATTCCAAATTACTAAGGAATCAGGGACTGCTTAATAGCGGTTTCTCTGTTCCATGCAAAATTGAGAGATTAAATTCCATGATTCATCAATTTGGTGGAAATAGTTACAATGGACAAACAATATCCTCTATGTCAAATCATGGCCTCCAAGCTCAGCTGGATTGTAATATCAACCATGAATTCAAATGATAAAACAGCTTCCTTAAGAAATTGAAACCAATGTCTTGCTTGGTATATATGGGATATGGTATCCAATTTAGTATCCTAAATAAAATGTAATTCAAGTTTGACAATTGGTGGTTTTTCTGGAGGATGATGGGAGTATTTAAGCAAGGCGCTTATGGGGTGGTTTTATTATCCAATCTTTGAAGTTTGTGTATCTGTTGATAGAGAAGGCTGAAACTGGAAATTGCTTCTGAACAGTAAACTCCAAAGAGTACTGTAGAGCAGATGACTTTTGATAGAGGAAATGAAATACATGAGATAAATTTCTTGGCCCAAAGAGCTAGTGTGCTTGAATTTCACAGAAATCATGGTTTCAAATGGATCAAATAAGAGGTTTATGATCCAAATGAACAGCTCTAAATTTTTCATATGAAAATCAAAGCAACTGAGCATATACTCAATCAAAATGTTTCATCCAGCACAATTTATCTTTTTATCAGATGTATAATTGATTCGAGGGATTTTTAATTCCTCTGTGATTGAATTTCCTGGGGATTTCACCTGTAAGGTTAAATTCTTGATGTTGAGTTTCAGTTACCAACTGAAACCCACAAACAGTGAAATCTTCTGTAAATATCACATGATATCATCATTCCTTGGAATATATTAAGCGCTCAAAAATACTGGATCATACATGAAATCACTCAGAGTGTGCCTCTTTTTTTAGCGGTTCTTCAAAATTCAAAAGAGGTCGGAATCTTTATTTCTACTATAGTAGAGTTGGTGCTGGGGGAAATTAAAACTCAAGTGGAATACCCTGGAAGTTATATCTTGTAATTTATCATCTAAGCTGAGTGAATTGAATGGATAGGTTTTTCAGGCGGTTTTCTGTGAACCAAAGTTGTAATGTATTACCCACATAACCCTTCAAAATTTATTTAAAAACTTCTTGTCAGAGTTGATCATAATTTATGAAGCCTGAGAGGGATTTGCTTCAGGGAAAACAAGGTCTTTGTATTTCACCACGCTGTCTCCACTTTGTATCCAACATATATCAATCACTTGATCAAAGGGATAGCAGAGGGATACATATGTTTTATGCCTGATTTCTGGCTATCTGAATCCACTCATATGTATCCAGTTTTGAAATATATCATACTGCAGGGTTGAATTCATTATTTTCTCATGTGGTCTCTACCAAATAAGTGTCTTGGGTTTGATCTAACCTACCCCCCCCAAGGCTAGTGAAAATAACACGTGCAAAGAGAAGCACTCTCCTTGAAAATGTCCAATCAGTTATTTTAATGCAATATTTGAGCTGCCTTATACACAAAATCATTGAAGTTTCATCAAACCAAAAATAAATATTTTTGGGTGGTTCTTTATGCAAGAAGCGTGCAGCTTGCATGTGGTTATTCAAGATCCTTTCATTCAGGTAAAAATCAGATGAAAAAATTTGCAGTTGAGTTTAATTTTCACTAAGTGTTGGAATTTCATCATTCACATATCTCATTGTTTTCTCTGTTTCCGTATCTATCACGCCTTTCACTTCCTGTCACTCAATTCTCCCCATAAAGATTGAATTTGCATGTAATCCACCATCTTCTGTCCTACAATCTGACCCCAAAGTTTTTGTAAATTTCAAACCTAATGTTTATATAGAAATAAAAATATCTGTTCATCTAAGTGCATTTCCTCAAGGTCAATACTTCTTGTTGGATGAGTAATTTTCTGCAATGCAACCTAGCGGACTGTATTTCTTTGTTTTCTCCTGACTCGGGTCTTAGTATCCAGAATTCCTGTCCACATCCTCTTTATTTTCCCTTGATAAATATCTCTTCAAAAATTCCTGGAAGATCTGAAATTTCCACTCGTACTGTAGCATAAAAGTATAATTATGAGCTGGGGCTTCATCTTAGTGATTAAGCCCGGCGGGCTTAAGGATGGTTGGACCAAAAAAAATTGAGGGTCAGGCCAAAAATGACAAGCTCAGCTAGGATTTAAGCCCGGCGGGCTTAATCTATATCAGAAAATCGTGGCAGTTTTATGTCTCACCAATTAAGTAAGTTTTGGGAAACACATAAAATCATAGAATCTGGACAATTTTTTTTTGAATCCAGATTGATTGATATTAAGCCCGGCGGGCTTAAGAATTCCTGGACTAAAAGACTTTGAGTGTAGGGCAACAAGGAAGCACAGGGGTGTTTTTAAGCCCGGCGGGCTTAATCTAAAAAAGATATTCCTGGTGGGCTTGTGCGTCACTAGGTAAGTATGATTGGGTCCCGCATAAAATAATAGAATACATCAAAATTGTTTGGTTTTAATCCAAAATTCATTGATATTAAGCCCAGTGGGCTTAAGGATGCTTGAACTAAAAAAAATATTGTATGTGCAGGAAAACAAGGAAAATCAAGGGTTCTGTTTAAGCCCGGCGGGCTTAATCTACAACAGAAAATCCTGGCCGGCTTATGAGTAATTGGGTAATTAAGATTGGGGTTCGAAATAAGATCATAGGATATGGCAAAATTGTTTTGTTTGAATCCAAAATTTATTGATTATTCATGGAAAAAGAATGAGATTTTTCAAATCATGTGAATCATTTCTAACCAAAGTTGATATTATAAAATGACAGATGGAAGCTGAAAAGGTAATCTATAAATACAAGACCAGTGTCAACCATTCTTTGATAATAAGTAATCTTGGGTCTTAGTTGGAAAAAAAGAGTGTGATGATAGGAGGTGAGATCAGAAGGCTTCCAGAACTAATTGGTAAGAGATATGGTAAGAAATATATCATCAAGCCAATCATCATGATTTTCAATTTCTTGCTCTTTCTCAGTAATTTTTCATAACTTACCGGAGGACTTGACATGGTTTTTGAAAATTATCTAAAGTATCATCTAAGGATAATCTAGGATTCAGAGCAGTAACACCAAAACAGGATGGTATACATATTTCAACAACACCACGAAATTATACAGGAGATTTGATACCCAAGAGGGCTTTTCCATGCGGGAAGCTTCCAAGTAAATGACTTAAGCTGTTTTTGTGGATATTTAAAAATTATCATGTAATTGAATGGCCAAATTTCATTAGGATCAATAACATCTTTTCTCTTACAATTCTTTTTGGGACTTGACAGGGATACATTTAAGCAGATTTGAAGAGAGAATCAAAAAAGAAATTGATCCCCACCTGAAATCTTGTTGTGTCTAAATTAAATTATGTGTTAGGTTGAAATTTATTGAGACAGAAATGAGAGATATAGTCTATATCAAATTAATAGGAGGTTTACATGGTGATTCTCAAATGGATATTAACATATGTGGGGGAAAAAATGATCCTACACCTGGAAAGTGTTTCCTGATTCCAACTAGGGAATTCAATTTGATTTTAGAAAAATCTATATAACATATTTATGAATGTGCAATGTGGCACCAAAATTAATGGAATAATCTTTTGTTGATTTTTTGCAGAATTCAAGGCCCACGTTCCATAGATGCTTTTTGATAGGAGATTTTTACGCTTGTGTTCTTAGTTCAACTTGCACTTACCATAATTACAAATAATCTGATGAAGGAAAAAGAATATGATATCACTGTTTTTCTGAAACTTGTGAACATGGAGGAAGTAAAAAAATTGGGGAAACCAATGCCATATTGGCTTCAAATTGAATAGCTGATGGGTACAAAAGAATCATTCTTAACAATGCAAGGTTTTAACATAGACAAGGAATATGTATTACAAATTTTGTTCCTTTTCAACGGGACAAGTTGAATTTTTCAACTTAAATTTTGCAATAAATGGCTTATAATGAATCATGTTGTTTACTTCAAGTTGATTATCAAGATTGGTTTTATTTCCATGTTTGATCCCAAAATATCAAATTTATACAAAATAAAATATTAGTTGTGGTTGAATGACTGTGCAACAATTGTACCAGAGTTGAAAACCACAAGGAGTTCATGTTAGCCATGTTGTAAAGAATATTTTTGAAACCTTGAATTTCACTTGATCAAGCTACTTGATGTTTTTTTTTTGGATTTTGAAGCTTGTACATATCAGAAATTCAGCTTCCAAGGTGTTGGCAGTGGGGGTGGTGGATCTCCTGGGGTGATGTATGCACTTTTCAAATATAACTGGCTTATTTCAGAGTTCTATGGTCATGTTTTCCAAGAACTTTAGTAATAGATAAACCATGGTTGGATATAATTTTCATCCAAGATCAAACTATAGTCTCCATTTCACAAATTATAATTTGTTTGATTTTATTATGAGCTGTCATTGATTAAACATTGGTTGTAATAAAAAGAATTTCTTGCCTCAGAAATTTCTATAAAAACAATTGGATCTTTTGATTTTTTTTTGAAAACTCCTCTGATGTATCATTATACATTGGTGATACATAGTAGATAGGCATGGAGATAACATTGGTGCACACCAAGGATACATAGTAGATAGAGGTGGGATAAGTGGGGGATATAGAGAAGTCACCTCCATGGAGGTTCCAACTTTTTTTTCCTGGTGTGACCTTATCCGCTACTGGGGTAATTTCATTCAGTTAAAAACTCAATCTGATTTTTTCTCCACCTTCCCCCGAATTTCATCCAAATGTGGTTCAGCATTTGAAGAGGAACTCACAAGAAATTGGCTCCCAGTTTCAGAAAAACACATTAATTATTGGACAAAATAAATACCCCACTTCTATAATTATACCACATGTAGAATTTAAGCATCTCATGCATTCATGATATCTAACCTTTCTTGTCCTCATCACAACTTCAATGCCACCATAAAGATGATTACCAATGCTCTGGAATCTCAGTATCACAAAATATCAGCCCATTTTCACCATCAGCAGATAATCACCTTTCAAAATATCAAAAAAATCTTTTGTGATTGCTTTGGCTGAATCACAAACTATGCATTGCGGCAGGCACAAAAAAATTGCCACAAATTGCTACAAATGGTCCCAAAGTTTGAGGATTGGTGCAAAATTAATTGCCACATAATTTAAAATGCAGGGGAGAGGCGTACTTTCTTTATTCTGTAAAAATATGGGGACCTCAGGCAGAGGATTGCATGCTCTATTTAGTTTCTTTTATTTGGGTTTTAGTAGGAGATTTAGACAAAAAAAATTCCCACAACATAGTCTTTTTGGAAGGAGAAAATAACTTTCAAAATTTTACAGGGGGTGGAGAGGCATAGTTTCTTGAAGCTTTAAAAATATTGGGACCTCAGGGGGAGAATTGTTTCATAGGTAATTTATTTTATTTTGGTGTAAGTAGGAAATTTAGGCAAACAACTCCCACCCCTTAGTTCTGAATTAGAAAATCAACTCCCAAATTTTGGTCCTCCAGAATTCCAGGAATTGTGTGAGTTGTTTCTCTAATTCCTGGGATTTGTTTTCTAACTCCTGGGAGTTGTTTAACCAAGGCAAGACCCTATAAAAAGCTTAGCAGCTTTGACCAAATTGGGATTATCCTTATTCCCTGGACTGGGGGGTTTTATTTTATGCTTTAATATTGATTTATGAGAGGTGTTTCCTTTCCACTAACATTGATTAGTGTATCTGAGAAGAGTGCTACACTGACAGTTAGTGTAGTTTTGTTTTGAGCTAAAACTGCTAAAAATAATAGAACAGGAGATTTCTGTAGAGTTGACCTTTTTTTTAGTAAAATGTTGCTGAAACTACGCTAACTGTATCAATTGTGTCTGTCAATTGAAATGTTTTAGTGTTAGATGTCCAATTATCCAGCTCACATTATCTTCTGGTTAGTGTAGCTAATGCTGAGGTTACTCTTTCTGTTGTCTGATTCTGTCAGCCTTAGAGCTAATACCATTAGCCTACAAGTCTTCCTTACACACATTTTTAGACCAAAACTTAATCATATCTTTTACAGTTTTGAACTTACACTTGTTTTGACTTCAGATTCTGTTTCCTCATCATATTTTAGCCCTAGTTACAACTGGGCACTTTCTCTATATCTTAATGCTTCACATAGTAATGAATTACTGGTGAATTTATTCTATATATTGCTACGCCATGTTTCAGATGCAAGCTGACCACAAGCCTGCACTGCTTATGTCATCAAACTATGAAAATTTCCGAGTCTGAGTATCCTCTACACCCCAGAAGATACACAGACTCCAGAATACCACACAAAAACCACACACTTCAGTAAAAGGACTTCAACCAGTTGAACCCAGCAGCTTCCTCAACAAGATTTTGGAATACTAAGTAAGGCTCCTCACTTCTCTGCTTACTTCCAAGTCCAACTGTCATTTAATCAACCAGTGAGTCCCTTCTTCTGAAACATCATCAACTTCTCCCCAGTCCTTTATCTCTAGTCTGTCTGTTCTGTTCTATCCTCCCCTTTTCCCTTCTTTCTACTACTCCTTCAATTCCCAAGCAGTGGCATAGAACCAATAAGATTGAATCCTTCTAGATAAGGCATAGCCCAGAAATAAGTTGCTTGATAATTCCAAGATCCTGTCCCCTTGTATTTTTGTTGATTTTATCAGGGAAAATCAACCAGGTTTCCATCTAAGAATCCTTGAGTCAGTTTTCTTTGACCAAAAAAAGATTGGCTGGCTTCAGTTTCCTTTGACCAGGTCCCTTCACCCAGTTTCAGTTGTGGAAGAAGAGGCTGACCCCTCAGTTGGCAGCTCCCCAGATCATTTAAGATCTTTTTTATCATTATTATAATATTTCTACTTTTCCTACTAAGTAATTTTATTACTTAATCCCCCTTTCCCTTGTGTCCTGTTGTCACTCTAGAGACCCAGGCTCACAGATTCAATCTCAAACATAGCTCCAGTTGTCACTTCATTATGTTGTTTCACTCTCATGTCACATACACCAGGAAAAAACAATGCTCACTTGATGCAAAGTGACATTCTGCAACTTTGGTTGCAGCTCCAAAGCTGCTCCAATCCTACTCTTCCTGTATATTTGATTCTCACTGGTTGTGTAATTTAATAGCTCCTTTTCCACTGGATCAGATCACACTTCACTGATTCAGCTCAGTTTACACTGATTCAGCTCAGTTTACACTGATTCTGCTCAGCTTCCACTGATTCCACTCAGCTTCCACTTATTCTGCTCAGTTTACACTTATTCTGCTCAGTTTCCACTGATTCTGCTCAGTTTTGACTGATTCTGTGCATTTTCCACATCCTGCTCATTTTTAACTGATTCTGCTCATTTTTACTAATTCTGCACTTTTTTTACTGATTCTGCTCATTTTTCCTTGATTCTGCTCAGTTTCACTAATTCTGCTCATTTTTCACTGATTCTGCTCAGTTTCACTGGTTCTGCTCAGTTTTCACTCGTTTATTTTTTTTTTCTGTTGCTCATCAGTTTTCCCTGGCTGAGCTCAGGAGTCACTACAGCAAAGCTAAGTGCAAACTCTGGCACAGATGAGTGTTCAGTCTGGCACAGATTATAAGTGTTCACTCCAGCATAGCTCAATATTTCCCCTGAGCAAGCTCAGTTTTCACACTGGTAGCTCAGTATTAACCCTAGTGTAGCTCAGTGTTCAGTTTGGTAAATTTCAGTGTTCAATCTGGCACAGCTCAGGAATGACTCTTGGTCAAAAGGAAGGCACATCAATGAGGGTGGGAATGAAGTTTCCACTGAGCTATGTACCTATTTTAATCAAAGCTGAGCAGCACTGAGCAGCTACACAAAAATTATATGCACAGAAGGCAGAAAGAGCTGTTATGATCAGGCACAGCCTCTGATTGTTCAAGGTAGAAGAATAAATACACAATTGTTTTTTAAATCAATTCAAGGAGTAGCAGTGGATAGATGGAGGATAGATCAGTGAAGTTTTCCAAATTTCACTTGCCATCAAGTGATATTTTTTTTCCTGGTGATACTGTGACACTACTGTTTCCTCTCTATATTACCTGGAGTAGCAGCATGTCAGCTAACTGCTAGCCTAGGAGGCGCAGCAACTGACAAAACCGTGTGGTAGAGAAAACCTGCAGGGCTTTAGTAGCCCCACAAATTTCAGTGCGTGATAGATGGGTGATTGTCCTTCAAGTAAGCATGTTAAGGATTGACAAACCCAATTCAGTATATGTAGAGAAATATTCTGCAGAGGAAGATCCCTCAATTCAGAATTTACCAAGCCTGTCAACCTTGTAGTTTTTTGACACCATCAATCACTATGGCTGGGGCCTTTCTGGATTCCTTCCTTATCTTATCTTCTTCTCTTCTATTCATTCCTACTGCTTGACCTTACTACTAAGAAGTAGGTCCTAGCTACCCCCACTGCTTTCCTCCTTATCATCTCCTAGGAGTCATTTGAATCTGGTTGCCAAGATCAAACTGCCCCTCTAGACTGAGGCATTTTATTTCCTCCTCTGGCTTAAGAAGTGGATTAGATTTTCCATCCTGATTTGGCTTTTCAAGGCACTGTCACTTTAGAGATGCACCCTGACACAGCAGCTGTAAGGAATCTTTTCTTCATCCTTCCAAAATTTCAACCACTTCACTCACACTTGTGCTTGCTGCTCCAGGTAAGTCTCTTTCTTTTCCCTTCTTATGTTTTCTCCTCTTTAGTTGCATTTTTCTTTCCAAAAAATAACCACTTTACTCACACTTGTGCTTGCTGCTCCAGTCCATCTCAACAGCTAAGAAATCTAGCACTACACTATGTCAGAATTCTGGATTCAACTTCTGCTCACATATCTCCTGTCTGGCCAAGTGGCCCCCTGTTTCCTGTCTGGCCAAGTGGCCTTTTTCCCTGTTCCCTGTTCCCTGTTCCAGTTCCTGTCCCCCATATGTTCCTGTTACTTTCCCCTGTCCTGTCCCCTGTCTTTTGTCCCCAGTAACTTTCCCCTGTTTAGTGATTAGTCATGTATAGGCCCCCTTTAGATCTTTCAAGGGGGCTCTCCGGTTGTTCACTTTAAAGTCTGCTCCTCTTATATGAAATAAAATTCATTGACTGTGAGCATTTTTAATTCTGTGCCACCTTCTGCAGCTCCTTGGTCCAGTTCTCTCACTCACAAGAACAGCCCCATCTCTGTCGCCTCTTTTTCTTGAGCTGACAGCTTAACACACTATGCTAAAGCTACTGTGAGCTTAGTGGGCCCACAATTTTTAGTAGCTAGTAGCTGAATAGATACAAGAAGCTGTTATATTCAGAACCTGGTTTAAGAACTATGTTGAGTCCTTCACTGTCCATCAGGAGAGGCAGCAGAAAAGGGGCTCAATATCTCCTGAGATTTCTAGTACTCAGGTGGGTTGAATTGCAGTCTAGAAAGGAGAGAAAGATCTCTCTTTAGTATTTACAAGTGAAGGGAGATGAGAAAAGTAAATGGCAAGAGAAGGAAGGAGGGGTGCTTACCTAGACCAGAGATAAAGATCTCTGCTGTCTAGGTGAAGGGAAAAGATGAGACTAAATAAAGAGCAGAACTAGGCTTATGTAATCTTGTGACATGTTTTTGTAAGCCTGTGAGGAGCAGGGCTTACACCTGCTCTTATGCAGCCTGGAAAATAAATATCATAAATTCTGATCCCAGTTTACTCTGGTGACTTTATAACAGTGAAATACACAGCCAAATACTATTGCAATTATGTAGCGTTGCTGGTAAAAAGAGCTACTCATTAAGTTTGAGGTGATAGGTTCAAATCCCGCAGTGAAAAATTTGAATCAATCTTGATTTCTGATTGAAGTGAGAGTGTGCTGAGTGAGATTTAATGAGGTTCCAAGGACAGGTGATCAGCAGTATGGAAATTCAATGGTGAAGAAACTGAAAATGAAATTTATTCCCTAATTACCAGTGGATCCAACTTTATTTGTGTTGAAGGTATAGATATCATGGTCACTAGATGACTGGGACCTCAGAAAGTTTTGATGAACCAAAGTGATGGGATAATGTTTCAATAATTTCATAAAACATTATCCCAAGACTCTGGTTCATTCAAAATGGTTTGGTAGGTCCCAGCCACATATGTGTATTCCATCACAAGTGCATGTCAGGTGCATTCTGGCCTGCATCAACATTTAAATAGTGAACTTGCCCCACCTTTTCGTACGGTAGGGACTGTCTAGTAGCCCGACTCCTACCTCCAAGAAAATTTCAAGCTCCATGTTACCAGCTCAGGAGCCTGATTAATGCAGACCATTCATAAGTAAATATGTACCAAGGGGGGTTTAGTAGAAAACTGATTGAACAAAAACGGTGAGAACTAGCCAAGCATCTAGTCGACTCTCAATCTGAGTGTTTTCTCGGCGAGGATGTGTGTTGTGACGATACATACAGCCATGGCCTCTGGTTTCATCAGTCCGCTCATTGTTCACAGGGGGTTGGTGAACAATCTTTCCTCCTGCCCGATTTCTTCAGCCATCAGACAGACATGGTAGCACTGATGCACCAACGATCTGCAGTGGAAAACATAATCTCTGCCACGCGCTTCTTTCCAAGCCATTAATCCTCGGGTTTATGATCACAGTAGTATTTGAATACTCCCTCCTTTGAAAGTCCAATTCGGATAAACATCGAAGAAAGAGGAGGAAGAATTCAAGCTTACCAATCTTCAGGCCTTTGCGTTTTTCTTCTTCTTCTTTGAATCGTTATCATATTCTATATGGCGCTGGTTTCAGACATCACCAGCAATAGTATCATAACTACAGTCACGGTGAGAAAATAAAAACAACCTCAATCCACATATCTTCTTAAAGATTTCATACTGAGCTTCCTGTCTCCCTTTCTGTTGTTCAAATTGCGGCCAGTCATTGAATATAATCATCACTTCATCTCCGACACTGCTACCGACTCCAAAGCCTAGTTTGCACCCAGCTGTCCCGCTACCTACTAGTACTCCTCAACTCAGCAGCTCTGCAGACGCCTATTCACTCTTAAAACTCCACCAAACCAATCTGGGTGATGAAAGTCAGAGCTTCTCGTCCACAATTTCTTTCGCTAAGCTGGTTTCGACTCCACTCCATGGCTTAATTATGCCCACCAGTAAACCCGGAATTAATTCATCTGTAGTCGAACAAGCGCCAAACCCACATACATCCAACCGAGCTGTTGCAACTACTTTAATCGCGCTCCTTTTTGTTTTTGGAATAATCTTTTGTGCGGGTTATTGGGCTAGCGATAGATCCACGAGGTGGAGAAGTCTCCGTTGGACACGCGATCCACAATCTAAATGGGCTACCCTCAGGTCGGTTCGAACTGAAGCAAAGCAATGTCAATCAATGGGAGCGGTTCTTCAATGTAGAGCCAAGCCCACTTCCAATTTTAGGATTCTTGTCGATCCACCTGGCGTTTCCCCTGATTTGAATTCAAACAAAGTGAAAATAAACCCTTTGCAATCTTACTTGAATTACCGAAGAGAATGTGCAACAGATTCATTGCAAGAGATCGATGAAGAAGAAGATTCGATGGATCATACCACATCTCTAAAGAAAATGGAAAAAAAATCTTACAACCGTGTACTCGGTCCATCTAGGTATCGCTTGAAGAGTGGAAAATGGGGGACAAGTTCATTGAAAGGATCAAATGTCGGGCCAGATTGGCGTCTTTCCAGCCATAAACAGACGAATCGCATTTCTCACAAGTGTTCATCGGGGTGTAAGGGAAGTCGCGGGTATCCAATTAGAGACGTCGAAAATGTCAGCCTGGATCTTAGTTGTAGCGAGTTTGGGATTAATCGGCGCCGAAGAGAAGCGGATAGCAACCGGTCAACTGGAGCCTCCTATTTGCTCACCAGGTTGAAGGAGAGTATCAGCGGACACTCAAAGCCGACCAGCGCCAGGTCAACATGGAGCCAATTTCAGCCTGAACCATCTCACACGAAGGGGAAGGAGCCCGTAGAGTGGGAGTTCGAAAATGAAGTCGAAAGCAGTCCAGGACCAGAGGACACCAGCGAATTAAGATACTTAGTACTTACCAGCATCAATACAAATACAATCGCGAACGATTGTTCCCGCGAGCGCGAGCTCTCCCTTGCAGAGATTCCATTGCCTGAGATACCTGCACTTGCTTGGAATATGGCGGCTATTGGTCCGCCCATTGAACCAGAGCTTATAGACCAAAAGACCCGACAAACGGATAGCTCGGGTGATTACAGACGATGCTATGAGGAAATGACCACTCCGACCAGGCCAAGACACAGCGATTGGATAATATCCTCAAAGGCCCTATCTCCCTCTTCGTTAAGCACCGCCTCACCCGATACTCCGACCAGAAAAACCGAGAAATCAACCCCCAACCTGACCGATGCCCGCCCATCCCGGCTCACTTTTTGATCAATTTCTACTGTCATGGTTCGGCAAAAAGAAAATCAACGTGAGAATCCAAAACAATCCAAACAACTATATATACTTTGAAACGTTGCAGATTATTTCGCTTACAGCCCTGCTTTCTTTTCTCTTTTTTTTATACCTCTCTCGCTTACACTTGAAGTAAAATGATGGTTCGCGAAAAACAAATAAGTATTTGTCCTGATTGTATGGCCATGATATTCCGGCAATTGTTTTATCATTATCATCATCATTATTTCTCCCTATGACTGACGTATCCAGGAGACAATTATATGGTCCTTGGTAATTGTATTTTGTCAAACAAATAAGCCAAAACTTTACTTTCTCTCTCTGTATATTCTTTATATATCTCTTTGAGATCAAACACAGCTCAATTTGAAGCCTAGCCAGTCAAATGTACTTGAAGACTAGTGACATTTAGATATTGAATCCATTAAAAGAAATTGCTGTTGTGGTTGTTGTGGTTACTTTATCTTTTCTTGGTTGAAAAAAGTGTTGATTATAATTACTTGATTAAAAGTGTTCAGGTGTATACTAATGAGCTCGCTTACCACACACACCAGGTGAGAGGAATGGATAAAGGGGGGATGATTTTTATAAAGTATATTTAATATAAGTATAGTATGGGGCAAGGGTTTGTAGCTCTGGAGTCAAGGTGGGTCAAGCAAGAGAGGGGGCAATTGTCTTGTATTGAGTCTAAGCTGATATTTATATTTATATATTTATAGGGTGATGGTGACTCTACTATGTATGTATACTAGTTTATGGGATCTTTAATGCTGATATATGTAGTGGGGAATTTAGTAAGTCAAAGGGTCCATGAGGTAACAAGAGGGGGGAACAGGTGTCCTTATATATCTGAGACAGAAGAGGGGTCATCAGGCTGGAGGAAGGAAATAACAAGGCTATGACAAGTATCTGGTGGGAAAAGGAAGACAAATGAAATAAGGAGAAAAGAAAGTGAAATATATGAAATAGTCATGTCAGTGACGGATGAGTAGTGGGAAGGTGGATTTTATATACAGTAGATATGATTTAAGATGTTACTGAATGTGGCCTAGTCATGTGTAGTGTATGTTATGTAGTGTCTATTTAGCTTATATAATATTTATTATTTAAATTGGTTGAGAAATATATCTGCTTATAATATGTACTTATTGTATTCTATAACTTGCTTTATACTGTAACTTGATTGATTATTCTGAGTTTGCCTGTAACTCTGGAACCATGAGGAATTTGAGGGTGGTTGCAGTGAGTGACTGGAGTTGAAATGGAGTCTAGAATCTGATCATGCAACAATAATGATGAATAGATGTAAGTTTTGGGACTTACATGTGTATATAGAGTTTTATAAGTGATTAATAGTTATTAAAAATGTGGTAATGAAGTGGAATGGATCACCACACTGCTGATATGTTGGGGGTTGATAAGCGCACACCCTTTTTTTGAAGGACATGTGTGCTGCACGCCCATCTAGAGGTGTGCAACACTGCCACAGATGGGTGTGCAGCCCCACACCTGTCAGGAGGCTGCCTCCTTGACTGGAGGTAATCTCTCCGGTCAAGGAGGTTGTATAACTTCCTTGACCGGGGGGAATCCCTCCAGCCAGGGAGGTTATACAACCTCCTCAACCAGATCCTCCCTCTGTTTGAGGAGGTTGTATACAGCCTCCTTGGATTGTTTCATAAATGAAAAAACATAGCAGTTTCAATCAAGTTACCCTCCAAAATTGCCCTTTTTAGGACTCTTAAATGTTCCAAACTCAGCAAGCCATATGTAGATTTTTCAATGGGTGGTTGTCTTGGTGATATTGAGAAGTAAATCAAACAGGAAAACAATTTGGCTCCAATCTCAAATGATTTGGCAGTTTTGGGTAGCAAACAGCAAAGAAATAACTACTCTCAGGGAGATAATTTCAATGGAAAAATAATCTGTGAGAAAGGTGTACACAATCCAGACACCTCTCATTTAGCCAAGGACTGTTACAAACTTTGCCCAGAGAATGAAATAGCTCATTTTCAAGCTGCACTGGATTGGGCATCTGGCAGAGTCAATTCCAAATCTGGTATCAATTTTGTGTTTTGGGTAACTGATGCTATCATCATGGACAGTGGGGCTTTGAGGCACTTTCTCAAGCACCAAAGCTAATTCTTGGAATTGAAAACCATCAACTTTTCAGTTTTTGCCGCCAAAGCTTCCTCAATTCTATTCATTGGTTGTGGTTGTCCAGACTTTGGTGGGACCACTCCATATCAACAACACTATATTTGTACCAAACTATTCCAAAACACTTATTTCCCTGACCTACTATCTTCAGATTTTGTTTTACCTAGACTCATCAGGGATCTGTATTTGAGTTTTGATCAGCTTTACTGGATCCACAGCAAAAAATGTGTTAGTGATTGATCAAAATCTAATCATATAATTATCCATTAAAGCCTCAAGCACTCTTGATCTATATTTTTCCCTTGGTCATCCCATTATTGTAAAAATCACAGTCCTGTCACACACATGAAAATTTTCTAAACTTTCTCATCCCAATCCTCTTCTATTTTATCCCTTCTGTTTCTTTCATTCCTTTCTCATTCCATTCACTCTCCTCTTCAAACTAAATCAATAAAACTGCAATCCTGAACAACCTCAACTCCAAATTAAATCAATTCAACTCAACATCTTATCCTCATCACCTTTTCTTTCTTTCTTTCTTCTATTCTTAGCTTTCATCAATTTAGTCCTTAACTTTCTGGTGAGATTCCACTCCAATCATAACGGCAAATCCAATCCTCAATACTGATTTTCACTGCTCTAGCCTTTGTCCACCATCTTTCTTTCCTTTCAATTCTCTCCATCAATTACTGCCTGTCCGCATACCTCTGCTGCTTTCAATTTTGGTTCTCTCTTTATCCTCTGTCTTTTACTCTACTTCTCTTTTCTAAATTATTCTCTTTCAAGTGTGTTGGCTTTACTTAAGCAATGAATCATAAATCAAAATGTTACAACTATCAACTACATGAAGAAGGCCTATCCAGACTTATCCATCAGGTATATCAGTTTTTATTTCTGTGACTTGGCCAAGATTCAATAAAAACTATTTTCTGGTTCCTTTCTGAATCTCTCCTATCCTCTAAAGTCTGTGCACATGGACCCATCACACCAGCATTGCATGGGGGAATCCAATACTTCCTCAAAATCATTGATGGATTTAGAAATTATTGTTTCATATGTTGAATTAGTCACTCAGGTTGTTCTTTTCTCTATGTGCTTTTTACATTTCACTTCTATTTCACCAACATTTCACAAATTGCATGTAGTATACCTGAGACAGGAGTTGTGGAAGGCACATTTTTCTCATCCTTCCACCAACCTCATCCCCTCACCCCACCTTGTGTCTGCTGCTCTCAGGTATTTATTGTTTCTTTCTTTCTTTCTCTTTCTTCTATGCTTTCTTTTTCTCTCTGTATCTATGTGCAATGATAAACTCATCCTTCCACCATCATCATTCACTCAGCCCACCTAATTTCTGCTGCTCTCACCCCCTGTCTATCTCATCATCATATACACAATGCAATTCAAGTCCAACAACTTTCAACTCTTTTTCACCTTCCTTGATTAAGCTGGAATTTCACCCAGATAATGGAGAAAACCTTTCAACCACCAGTTCAAGAAGCTCTACATGAACAAGGGAATTACTCAATGTACTATGGCTCTGTACACTCCAAAAAAAAAAACTCCTTTCCAAGTGTGGTAACCAAACTACAGCAAAGAAGGTCTGCAATCTACTTATGAAAAGCAGTCTGTACTTACACTGGTGGTGTGATGCAGTCACAACTGTGGTGGATTTTGTAAATTTAATAACAGATAGATCAACAGGCTGGATCTCTCCATAAAGAAATATGGCATCAGCACAAACATTATCTCTCTTGCTTAATTCAAAAAGAACCCCAATTTCCAGTTCCTGAAAGATGCCATCAAGGCATGTTTTGAGATGGGGGACTTGGACAATTGTAAGTGGGGTCTTGGTATGTAAGTCACTGGTGATAGAGCCAAAGGGATAGAATTTTTGTGTCAAGAAAGATACATCTCTGAGGTCCTTGACAAGTTCAAAATGACACACTAATGGACAATTACTGCCCCACCACTGTAAGGAAAACTGGATCA
Source organism: Puccinia hordei (assembly GCA_007896445.1). Lineage (NCBI taxonomy): Eukaryota > Fungi > Basidiomycota > Pucciniomycetes > Pucciniales > Pucciniaceae > Puccinia > Puccinia hordei. Next base: position 277,879 of record RDRW01000299.1, read on the forward strand.
ACTGCTGGAAGTTGACATTCAAAATTAAAAAGGCACCTTTGTCAACTGCCTGCAGTTCACATTCAAAAGTAAAATGGCACCTTTGTATTTTTGCATGTCAACTGCAGGCAGTTGAGCCAATTTTTCTTGCAGTGCACTACCCCTTAATTCACTCACTTTCCTGACTATAAATGCACCCATAAGTTCTGGGTTCAATTACCAAAGAGGTGTGGGGATTTTTGAATTAACTTGTTCAGTGTACTTGTCCTGATCTAATCTTCAGCTGTAGTTTTCTGTCTCAATATTTGAACTTCCCCACAAAGACACAGGCAGACAAATTTCATTCTACACACTCTTTTCTGTCTTCAATACTCCAACTTCCTCTGGTTGAATTTGGGAAAGGTCTCTGGTGATTGAAACCTTGTTGTTTTCTCTGAATCAAGCCATGCAAATGGCTTCAATGCAGCATCCATCCTTCTTAGGCTCTGGGTTTTGTTTTAACTGACTGGTGTGGGAACTCCTTTGGGATGGGTAGCGGCTCTGTGAGGGGGAAATAACAGTGATATCTATTTCAATGATGTATGAAGCTAGTTCCACTATGATGACCTGCCCCTCTATGTACTACACAAGAGTTAAAAACCAACTATATTTATAAATTTTATTTTTGTGGCAACTCATGAGAGAGAGAAATATGTGTAGCAATCTCTTATCAGACTTAGATCAATATGGAGTCAGCAAAGAAAAGAAAATTGAGACTGGGATAGTGATAAAAAAAACAAGCCCTCTTTTGAGTTAGAGACTACTTGGGATACAAGGAAACAGACAATTATTAGCAAGGAGATTGTATGGCTTTAATATAAAGAGTGATTTTATGTGATTGCTTTCTAGATAATATGGAAAAGGGGGGGGGTGGATAATAATGTAAAAGAAATGATAATTGATGTGACCTATTCAAAGATTTTCTTTGCCCTCCTTCTAACCCTTGAGCTATTAACAGAAAAATGGGATCAGATCACATTTGGATTGTTAAGAGCACAAAAAGGGGTGGCACTACTTTTTTTTTATTACTTGTTGAATATAGGTTCTCTGAGGTATCAAAAGGGGCAAACTTGATTGGGATCACACTAATGAATCATGCTATGTGTATGTTTGGCTTTGTGCAACTCATCAATAAACTTGCTTTCCCCCCAAAAAATAAATAAATAATAATAATAATGATTGACTTGCTCCTCTTTTCCTGGGATAGAACAACCTTCCCTTGGTATAGGGAAATATGAGGTCTGTTAGCTTGTGAGTCATGTGGAAAAACATGTGACTGTACATGTGACTATACATGCGACTGTACATGTGATTCTACATGTGACTATACATGTTCTATACATGTTACTATACATGTGACTCTACATGTTACTATACATCTGACTCTACATGTTACTATACATCTGACTCTACATCTGATTCTACATGTGACTGTACATCTGACTCTACATGTGGCCAGACATGTTACTATACAAGTGTTACTATACATGTTACTATACATGACTGTTCATGTGCTTATACATGTTACCAGATATGTGATTATACATGTGATTATACATGTGATTATACCCTAATCTTTTGATTCTCCCCTCTCCTAATTAAGTACCATTGGTCTACTAAGACTACTATATTGTACTTATATAGTTTGGAACTGAATTAAGAACATTTCTGAGAACGTAGGGAGAGTGAATATCTTGGGTTCAATAACCTGTAGGATCCAAATATTCATATTAAGAAAATGAGTGATGATCTTCATCCTCTTGATATGAAAACGGTATATATTCTTTAATATGTCATTTTGATAGATAAATACTTGAAAGATGTTTAACACACCACACTGGTTGGTTGGTGTTGTACCAAACAAGACAATGACAGACCAAGAATACCAAAGCTTGGTTTGAGATGGGTCAGGATGATTGATGGACTTACAACTTATTGATGAGCCACAAGTCTAGATGAGCATTCCTCAGCTCAACTGTGAAGATCAGGGTGTATTATTGGCCCTTTGTTGTAAACCCTATCTATCAGTATTGAACTCTCAAGTCAGACATCATTGGCTGTGAAATCATATTAAAGATGTCAAGCACTTATGTCTTGACCAATGACAATCTCCTCAGCCATCAAGACTTGGCAGATTATCAGATAACTTCTCGATGACTCATCCCTCAATTTATGGGCAGCAGCCTGTAACCACCCAAAGGTGTCAGGCCCTTGAATCTATGTATTGGTTAGGTTTAGAGTTTGTATTTAGATAACCAGTTGGTCTGTCTGACTGTTTTTGACAGTTGACAGAGAGGATGGATTGTGTTTTTGTAGATCTACATGATAGGTACAAATTTATTTTGAAGGTTAGATTTAAATAGATGTTTTACAGAATCTGTCGAGAATCGTCTGTATGTATGTATTGATTTGAGGTGATGATTCGACGTGGTTCAGTGACGACTTAAGAAGGGATTGAGTGTATGTTGTATTGTAGATAAATATGTACATATATTTGTTGTGGACACCGGTTGGGATGCCGATGATTTTAGTTACAATTGGGAGGGAGATGGTGAGATTGGGTGGAGAATTTTGAATGGTGGTGATGTGTGGAAGGAGAGAATGTAGAGAATCTCTCCGATGAAACTGCACTGACTTGATGGGGTTTGATACTCACACTGACGTCTGTACACTTTACTACCACGGGTTTTACCAGCAGCAGAGAAATATTTATTTATTTATTTAAATCTCTTCTTCTTCCGTTCACCGCTTGAGCCCCTTCAACTGACCTTCACAACCACCCACCACACCAACCAATCAGCCTCTTACGCCGCCCTGCCTTTAGACTATAGGTTTTAATTTTGTAGCTTTACCTGTGCTCACTCACACCCAGCTTTTGTATTGTTGTTGTACAAGACAAAAAATTAAAAAAAAAGCTTTATATTTTAACCAGCTTCAAAACTTATCATTACCATCTCAACATCCTTTTTTTTTTTAACTTATCCCCTCGACTTGACCCACTCTTGTGTCTCCACCACTACCGAGGCTGTCCCCTATTATAACCAACAGTCTCATTCCATCTACCTCCCTCCCTCCCTTTCAGCTTCCTACGAACTACCACTTCTTTAAAAAACACACCTAACCCTTAATCTAATTACCAACTCACCCCCAAATGATCCAACTACCACTACTACTACCACTACTCCTCACTCTCCTCTCTACCCCTCCACAGTCACTCGCTCAGTCTCAACCCCCTACTCAACCCGCTAATACTAATCCAACCCCAGCTTCAGCTCCAGCTCCAGCCCCAACAGCTGCTGACACCCAGAGTTCCACCTCCGGTGATATCCCGCTCTATCAGAAACGATTCACTTGGCCTAACCTACCCTACCAAGCTGACACCGGTAACGGACCGAGAGGTCAACAACAAGGTTGGTATATCCCATACATAATCCCATCTTCATCATTCAATTACACATCCACATCTATTACAACAATAATCCCCCTCAAGGCTGTCGATCGCCTCAATCATCCTAACCTCTAAAACTATTTATCTCTCCTTCAGGTTACAACAGGTGCAATGCAACAACCCAGAATCAAAACTCCATGTGTCAGACTACCTTCCTCAACTCTATCCAAGATAAGTCTCCAGCTGCCCCTCAGCCTCACAACCGCCCATCCGCTTATCTTGACTTGTTTTATGATACTTACAGTTCTGTCTATGGGGTGCCTCCAAGCCCGATTCAATCGTTGGCAACATCGAAGGTGAAATGGTAGCCTATTGTACCACCAAGAAGTTTGGTACCAGGCTAATCCCCGCCGGAGCGATCACCGGACTACAAGTGTCAGTTAATAACCATTGAGTAACAAACATGTTGACTGATAGTCAAACTCTCACTTCAGTACTCGAACACCCGGATACATTCAAGCCGTTGGTTTCATTCAACAGAACGCCCTCAACCTTCAAGCTAACGATACTGGAGGTGAAGAAGACCCCCATGGAGCCGACCAGCGAGGCAACCCATTAGGCGCCCTCATGTACTCCAGCGCTTTTAACACACCCGGAGGACCTGCTTATACCCAAGTGATCGAATGGAGCTACTTTATCGGATCTGGCACGTTTTGTTACAAGGCCTGCGATCCAGCTGGTCCCAACGCTCCACAACTCTGTCAACGTCAGTCATGGGTATATACCTCACTAGAGCAATTCCATTGACTCAAATAGATTCATTCGTTTAGACATTTACGACCGAATCGGCTGTGCATACAATGCACCTGCTCACTACGAGTCCATCAATGGAACTTTCACATCCTGTCAGGGTGAAAATCAATTGCCCGCCGGTACCTATGTCGAAAACGGCGTCACCAAAGTCTACCAACAGCCCCCGGAGTCATTGGGCCCCATCACGTAAGCCATCCAAAGGGATCAATTAGCGCCTTATCTGCGGCTGATCATCATCATCCCTTTGACATTGTTCCTCGCAGCTCGATCCCATACAAAGCTGCCATCCCAGCCGTCTCAAACTGTCAAACGTTCACCGACACCAAGGCTTTATGGCCTGACCTTCCCCCAATGCCCTCCGTTCCCGGATCGTCAAACTCGTCCCCCACTCAAGCCAAGGGCTCCAATCCATCGACTGGCGGCAAGTCTGGCTCGTCCTCATCTTCGGCTGCTGGTGGCGCTGCCGCTGCCGGCTCCCCCGCTGCCGTCGTGCTTTCCTCTGCAACTCTCTTTGGCTGTGCCCTCATTGCTACCCTCATGTCACTCTAAGTTCATCTTGATTGAGTCTTGAGCCATTTTTATTGTCTGTGAACACCCCCAAAGTCATCCCCCCTCCCCTTCGCCCTTGTCATTTGTCTTCGATTTCATCACTGTTTCTTTGCTTACACCATGCAGGTCGTCCAACCCATTACATCTCACCTCTCATCAAGTACTTTGTTATTGCATTTTTTGCTCCCAATCGACACTTATTCCTCCTGTTTGTGGCGGCCTGTGATGGCCTGGCTTTTCATGTAATCCCTCTTTCACCACACCAAATTACATCCTTTTTTTTATCTCATCACATTCGCCGCAACATCAATTTGCCTTGTTTCTCTTGTGGTGTTGGTAATCATTCCTTCGACTGACTACCAAAGAACATTGGACCATGTCTTCATGGTTCGGTGTCCTTTCTGTCCTAGATCGAAACTAATTCTAATCGAATCAGCATTTCGGCTGAGTAATCTTGTCTGTTTACATTCTCATGCTATCCATTTTTTTTCGTTTCGTCAAAATTCCGTAATGGCCATTAGATTAACACACCAATTAGATTTAGTTCTCATTGTAGCGAAACTCAATCATCACAGCAAAGCTTGTGACTCGTCTTGCTAATTCACAACTAAAAAAAACTGAATTTTTAGGATTAAACTTAGGAACCCTGTATTGGGTTACCCGAATCCTTACATCATAAAGTGCCACTGTTGATGTGATGAACTGCTTCCTGAGCTTGGAATTGTACACGATTTATCAACCCTTTCCTGAGGCCCTGAATGAGAAAAATGACCAGCAATTGAGTGGTACAGCTCGTGAAGCATCAAAGTTGAAAAGAAAAAAAAATCCCTTTCGCATTGTTGTGTGAAAGCTGTCAGCCAGGGACTCTAGGGGATGAAGCTTACAGTATGTTGGCAAGGCTTGAAGGCTGAATTGATTTTAGCAGCTAAAACAAATCAGCATCACATCAAGCCTACCAAACCAAAGCAAACCACAAGCTTTTGTAACCGGGCTCGTTACAGAGCTATGGGGACTATGTGAAATGCTGCTTGTGCAGGTTTAAAAAAGGAGTGGTTTTGATTATCTAATCTAAAACTCGGTGCATCAGTGCGTGAGAGAAAACATAGGCCAGGTAGGGTCTATTTATACCCTGCCGGCATGGCTGATTGTAGAGAGGAAACAAAACTGCAAGCCTCAGGAACGGAGGCCTGAGGCGCTATGAGATGGAAAACAGGAAGATGTGCGTGCCGGTGGGTAGTGTAGCTATCTACCGGTACAGAACTACAAAAGGGGCTAGAACGCCCTACTCAATAGTTGTTTTGAAATAGGGAGACAGAAGAATGGAAGAATGGAAGAATGGACGAATGGACGCCCTCGTCGTCCTGAGGCGCAGGCGTCCGTCGTTATGTGGTCGTTACAGTTTAGGGTGAGCAGATATCCTCAATGGACCTCAGGATATTAAAAGATTGATGATTTCACATTTTAAATATAAAATCTCTACTAGTAAATCTTAAAGAGACTTCTTGAAAAGAAAAAAAAAAACTTACTTCATTACTATTTGATCCATTCCATAGCTAATGCCATGGTGAGAATAATTATTCCAATATGATCTTGTAGGATGATATCTTCCTTCATTTCAATTGATCAAATTCAAATCCAATGAAGGTTTTTGTGGCTGGTGTAGCCAACCAATAGACTGATTTACCAGTAACTTTCAAAATTGTTCTTCTGGAGCTCATCTTTATCCTTGGGTTGATGAAATTTTCAAGTAATTGTTTTGTTTTAATGATTGTTTGCATGAATAAACTCAAATAATGATTATATGGTATGCTGAAGTGTGTGTTCAAACATAAATGACTAGAGAAAAAGTCTATACAATCCTGTTTTTCTTTCTTTTTTTTTTTTTTTTCAAATTGAGATTCCCAAATGGATATATTTATATATATATATATGCAAGGAAAAATAAAAATGATCTCATAGCTGGAAGTGTGTCCTGATTCCAACTTTCAAATAAGCCTAGGGCATTCAATCAGAGAATGTCTACATCAAATTTATGAATGTACAATATGCCACCAAGTTCAATGTTTTTGTTTTTTGAATGGGTGCTAGATGATACTATATTTGGTAAGAATGAATGACTTGATCATTTCACAGAAATTAGTGGCACACTTGGCATAGATGCTTGTGGATAGAACATTCTTTTTAACACTTCTGTTCCTAGTTTGGCTTTCAATTTGGATGATTAAACTGTGAAAGGGGTTCGAATCACTTACAACCCCCCTTGGTAATGTCTGCCAGAGCAGACCAAACTTATATTGGCTAGGCCCATCAAGACATTGAATGGCCCTTTAAATGCATCAGTAGGCTCAGCCAATACAAGATTGGTCTTGCAGACCAATCTTATATTGGTTGGCTCTGGCCAACATGAATACAGGGGATTGTCAGCAATACAACCCCTGTTGCAGTGTTATTACGAGTAATCTGATGAATTCAAAAGATGATCATATGAATTTCTTTCTGAAACTGGTGAATATGCAGGGAACTAGAAAAAAGATAGGGCAAACCAATACAATGTTGGCTTCAAATTGAGTAAATGATGGAGAAAAAAAAAGACATTATTATTACTAATGCAAGGCTTTACACCGGACAAGGGGTGCTAGCCTAATCATTATTCTGTTTTTCAACAGGACAAGTTGGCCATCTTTAAGTTTAAATTTTCCAATAAAATCCTTGTGGATTAATCTTATTGAATTCAATTGGATTATCAACTTTTTTTTACAAATTTCTAGCTTTAATCACAACATTTCAAATATTATATATACCACATAAAATATAAATTGTAGCTACATGATCACTTTGAAACAATAGTAGTTTAGTTCAAAATAACAAGGAGAATATGTTACCCATGTTGTCAAGACTGTTTTTTGAAGCTTGAAATTTCAATCCTTAGTCTTTTTGCCTTGGATTCTGATGCTTGTTCATATCTCAAATTCAGCTTCTAAGGTGGTGGAATTGGTGCTGGTGGTGGTGGATAAATCTTGTGAGGTATTGCATGCAATTTTTTAGCTACAGCTGGCTTATTTTGATTGAAAATTGGTTTTTTAATATAAGGAACTTTCCTTGCCATAGAAATTTTTATAAAGAATTAATAAAAAACTAATACATAAATTGTCCTCTAGTAAATTAGAATTATATGCTGATAATACATATCATATAGGAAGGCAGATAAGACAGGCTCACACCAAGGATACATAGAATATAGAGCCAGAACAAGTCAGGAATACATGGATTGAAACCACCTCCATGGTGGTTCCAGATTTCTTTTCCTGTCATTAAAGAATGCCATCCATAAGGACCAGGACACCAGAAAAGCACACTTCTCAAGTCCTGACACAACATTAAGTGTTTCATAATCATTTTCCATAAAACACTCTAGAATATTCCAGAAAGTACCATACCTGTGTCTATCATAATACATGAAACAGGATGATTGATTATACCAAACAATCTTGGATGAAACATACAAAGAAATCAATGAAACACTGAACAACTTCAAATTACACTGAATCGTGGTGACTCACCCACATTCTATCCAAACATGGCTTCAATACAGCCACAAATCAGCCAATCAGCTGTATAACCCACAGATCTAGATTGGCCATTATCTGAAAACCTTAGTGCTCCCAGGTACCAAAACTCTCCCCTTTCCCCCAAGAAGGGATTACCCAGCTTGTTACATATATTTACCCAGATTAAATGCTTTCAACAAAAGCCCCTTATGTCAGCTTCTTGCCTGGTAAATGTCTGAGTAGTTATTATTTAAAAAGTCCCTTAAAATTATATTCAAAAGTTCTCCAAATCTGTGAAAGAGTCTAATACAAGTAATTTACAACACTACCTCTGTTTGTGGCACTTTTCCCTCCCCCCTTTCTCAAATCTGGGATTCAAACCATCCCAGGTTTAAACAGGCCCCGGTATTTTCAAAGGTACATAGATCCTCTGCATTTTTCAAGATACCTTAGAGGGGTCTAAACCACCCCTGCTTTACCAGGCCCCTCTGGTTATTTTGTCACTGCAGGGAAAAAGGACTATCATCGAGTTCGGTGGTCTGATTTGTAAATAATAAACATAAGAGGGACACACACTTGAAGCACTGCAAATTTTGAATCCAGGCTACTGCAATCAGTTGAGCGCATGGTGGGGACCTGAAAAGGAAATGGTCATGGTTACAGCCATTGATCGATAGGCAAATTACATTATCTGAGATAGTGTACAGATCGGGTTGGAACAATATGAATGATAAAAAGATGATAAAACAAGAAGATCGGGCTTGCGGCTTGTTTCGTTGCAACTGCTGGGTAACTGGTTTGGCGAACAGAGGTTCTGAAAATAGGGTGATAAAGAAGAGAAAATTGTGGTAATTTCAGAGAAAGAAGATACTATTGCGGGCAAAGAAAGAGAAACGAGAGGGGGGGGGCGAGCTCGACGAGATGACGATAATAGGTGGATCGAGCTTAGAAGCAAAGATATCGATTCGGAGCCGTCGGACGAGTTGTTTAAGACTTCAAGAAATCAAGTACGACATCTGCACAGGCCATGTCATCATCATCTTGAGTAAATGCACGCGCTTCGACCTTGTATTTGGCGTGGGGGATCTCCTTGGGTAATGCTACTTCCTGCATGATTTCATAATAGCCTGGTTCAATAGGACATTGAAGTGTTGCACCCGCTTTAGTTCTACAAAGCAGAATGGATCATACAGGCTTTGGTCAGTAGTATTTTCTGCTATCTTAGGAGTTGGTTAATCTAACTGACAATTCTTCACAGATATCAAATCGTTTCTGAATGAGCTTGATGTAGGACCCAAGCTTGACTACCACATCTACGTATGCACCTTCCTGCATGTATCAAAAGAGAGAGAAAGGAGAATCAGTCAATCGATTGTGGAACGAGAGAGGTCCTTATGACTATGTACCTCGATTAATGTGTGGACGGTACCGGAGCCGCGAATCGTTACATTATGGCCCGGTTCGGGGGGGTTCGGATCTACCTCGAAGCTTTCAATCGTGATGGCATCAGAGGCTTGACCTGACAAGCCCAAGACAAATGATAGCTTATCAGATCCAAGATTCTAGAGAGGACATGATGGGAGGACAGCGGAATTGGACACACCGCAATCGTCAAAGGTGAAGATGGTCTGAGTGCTTGGGTTACCATTGTCGAGATTTTTCATGAACTGGTCCGAGATCTTTGAGATGGAGTCGGACTGGAACAAGTTGAGGCCTTCAACGGTCGATGTTTGGATGGCAAGGTGGAGTGTTAGGGAGAAAACCAAGCTGGTGAATAGCTTGAGGCTAATGAGATGGGGCATGGTTCTTTCTCGTGTTGTGGTCAGTTGGGAGTTGTGGAGCGAGCAGTTGAAATATCAAGTTGGGGGTGGGACTTGGTGCAGTCGAGCGGATGCACGCGGACACCATAGCTGCCAAGATTTGGATGCGTGTATGTAATGGACGTGTGACACCTGATGTGACATATCGGACTCACAAACTGATTAGGTCGGGTCAAAGCCTCCACCGACAACGACCAGAGAAAGACGGAAAGGATGTTTGTCCCAGAGAAAGATACGGCTAGCTCTTCGCTCTTCCAAACCGACGTCCGCCGACGGACGAATCTATCCACCGCAACAAATGCACTCCGGTCGGCTGCCGTAGAGGCTCAGAACGATTCCTTGGGATTATCTAGTGAAGAAAGGCTGGCGGAAACGGAAGACGAGTTGAATAGGATCGTCGATAGGGACGTAGAGACGCTGGTAGAGGGCATGGAAGAAATTGTCGATCTTTCATCGGTATGAATCAAAACCCCATATTATCATCTTATTACTCCAGAGTTTGCGTTCGAAGACTCATCGACTTCTTTTGACTATTGCTATTCTTTTGTTTCTTTCACGATAACAACAGGTTGGATCTGTTGATAAACTACGGGCGTTACAAGACAGTTTGGCGATCGAGTTGAGGACAGAGACACTGGTTCGATCGTGTACATCACTAATGGCCCTGAGCCATTCGATGAAGATGCTATGGCTACTGGGGGATGAGGCTAATCGAAGGAGGATCCAGGACGCTCGAACGGTCCCATTGAATGTAGAAATCAGTAAACTCAAATCTCGCGCCGCTCAGTTAATCGAAGAGCTCAAAGCCGGCCCTTCAGCTGACTCCTCCGATCACCAAATGAATCTACATCCCTCACCAGCCTCGCCACCCCCTTCCCCCAACGCTGGACCATCCAATCCATCCAATCCATCCAATCCAACTTGATCATTTTTGGCCTCTTTCTCCCGTTCAATGCCCACCATTTGCGCGCTGGGTCTTTAATTAACAACAAGGAACATATGTGCCTAGTCACTTGTCGGCAAGTGACATCAAAAAATTCAAGGCCCCTTTGTAGTTTGCTGTATGACCTGAAGGCAAGTGATCATAGATTCTTCTTAGTGTTTGATCCTTCGTTTGCACAATTGTGAATCTTTTGACCCTTCTTCTAGATAGCCCAGTTCACATGTAACCTGTACTGGATACCCTCAAGGGCTAATATCTAGTAAGCTACTGAGGGGTATCTAGTATACATCCTCTTTTACTCTGTAGTTGATTTTTGGGTTGACATTATCTTTTTCAAGTCTTGGCAAATAGCTGTGAGTTACTGAAGTTCTACTGCAGAACAATCCGTTTATAGAAAAGTTACACAGAATTTACAAAGCAGTTGCCAAAAGGTTACAGAAATCAGCAAATGATTCACAAAGCAAAAAAAAGGTGTATACTACACCCAGGGCATCATCGTCAATCCTCAAGCATTTCAAGGGTGAGCAATATGGCAGGTTAGCCCAGCACGTGATGGTCCACAGGCCCTTGTTGTCTCCACCAAGTGATGGGGGCACTCGTGAGTACTCATCCCAAGGATTCTATGTGAGCCACAATTGTCTCCCTGAGGACAATGTGTAAACCCCATATGGATGTTTACAGTTCAGTTCTGTGGCTGACAAGAGCAGTGAGGGGCATTTTTCAGAAGGGAAAATGGAATGCTGAAGGGTTGGACCCAAATGCACAAGCTCACAGCTACTAAGATTAGTGGCTATACTGCTACACAATGATCAGAGATATGGACAGTGACATTGTTTTTAGCATATGAGTACCCAAGCCAGCATATGAGTACCCAAGCCAGAATATGAGCACCCAAGCCAGCATCTGAAATTATTCTTTTGGAAACCATTTCTCTTGATATTTTAACACACCTTGACCCAGGTTATTACCGTTAAACTAGGATGCAGATGCACCTAAAAAATAGAAACTTGGATTATTTTAACTGATTAAACATAAAACCAAGAGCCCTTTGGTTTATATCTCATTGAGTGCAATGAACCCATGTTAAATTTGTGAATCAATAAACTAAAGATTGTATTTCAGAATGAGTATCAAGAACATGAAATACAATAAAAAAGAAAAGATGAAAGGTCAATACCTAAAGGCGAGAACAAAACCAATGAGATAGAATGGCTCTATAGAGAAAATAGGACAAGGAAGCTGAGGAGGACAACTAATATAAAGTAATGTTAGCGACAACGTTGATCAGGAGAGATAAGTGTAAAAACTGTTTAATACCTGAGATGGGGAATTTATTGGATGAGATAAGGAGTCGAGGTGGAAAGGAAGGAAAGAAGGAAGGGAAAGTGGAATAAGGAAAAGAAGAGTGGATGATGGTGGAAGATGATAGGAGAATGAAGTTGATAGATAAGTAATGCCGAGGAGAGAGAATGATGTGGATAGATAGGTAATCTTGAGGAGAGTTTGAGATATAAGCAACAACTATGTAAGTTGTTAGTTTCCTGGGGATGTGATTTCCCAGAAACAAGTAGCTTAAATATCTTTTTCAACGAGGATCGAGCGAGTGGAAATGGGGGATTCTTGATGACCTGATCAAGAATAATCTTGATTTTAACTAATAGGAATGACATCATTGAGGTTCGAGAGCAATAGGATTTTGACTGGGTTTAGCGCATGCCTTGAGCGCAACGAGTTGCAGAGGGAAAACTGAGATTCAAATCTCAACAAAATTGGTTGGGTTCATCCTAGCTTAATGGGGTGCAAATTAACACATACAATTCTGTTGGAAGTGAAAGCAAATATTTGCTGCTGTGTGGGTTCTTTCAATAATTTCAGTGTACATATTTTTTATTCATCTGATGCTATCATTATCTTGGATTATTGTGATAAGGATTTGAAAAAAATAAGTTTCTTTATCAGTTGCCATGGAGAATAGTGCTTCATTCTTCTGTGCCTTCTATCTATCCAATGTTTGTGGTGGAATTTTTGTGGAATTTAGAGGTGAACTGCAGAGGTGATCAACAAGGATTAGCTTAGTAATTTCATACAGAGTGGATCCTGGTGACTTTTAGCTTGTAGAAAAGGCTCAACTCAGTGGAGTTTGTGGGATTTGTGTCTAGTTGCAGGAGTATGTTTACATTTGGAGCTACCAAGAATGTGAACACTATCTATCATCAGCACAGCAGCACTGAATGGGTACAATCTTACCTTGGACCACAATTTTCTTTCCATAGAATAAGAGTCCTGTTTTCTGGTGTCCAAATTTCAAAGTGTGGGATAGAAAATTTGAGGGCCAGATGCAGCAAAATTTGGAAGATTCTAATTTTTGGGCAAGTTCACACACCACTGCAAAAAAACCCGGCTCAACTGCCTGCAGTTAACATCCAGCATGCTCCAACCAAGCTGCCAGTGTATCTCTTCCTGTTTACATATGTTGCTTTGTTGGCACAGTCACTGTGCAATGTGCACATTCACTGTGCAATGTGCACAGTCACTGTGCAATGTGCACATTCACTGTGCAATGTGCACAGTCACTGTGCATTGAAGCTTGGTTGAGTTTACACTTTGAGAAATGTTGGAGTAACACCACCAGCTTCCTCAGAGTTTATGCATGTCAACTGCAGGCAGTTGAACCAGTTTTTTTTTGCAGTGCACAGTCTTGAAAATCAATAAGGAAAAACATTTCAAGTCAGAGAAGGAGGAGGCTAAGCTTAAATACAATGAAAGTAACTAGGAACTATTTTATTTGAGGATGCAGACTTGATATATCTCTCATTTCACCACAGCTATAGGGATTTAATGATAAAATGTGCAGCCTTTCAGCCTGCTATTCTGGATTTACCACAGAAATATGGGGCTCAACTGTCTAAAAATCTAAAGACACTGGTGTCCTCAGGATTTTTGGATGAGCCCCTGCCTGATGGCCCATTGAGCCTATGTCAAATGATTTTTTGATGCACAAACGCAGAACAGTCTAGAGAAAACAACAAAAAGAAAAGAGGGTCAGCCAGTAAGCACAATGATACAGTGAGATTGCTTGGCTACCAAAATCTATTTGGCTTCTTCCATTTGTTTCTCCAATTCCTTCTGTCAGACTCAAACATTTAGGTGCTTTTTTTATTTGTATTTTATCCAAGTTCATCTGAAATACAAAGGCCATCTAGTTCCAAGCTCATGGCTGCCAGCCCTGCTCTTCTGACTTCCCTGAGAAATTGTTGTAGATCCTCAAGCACACACTGCTCCCAACATCTCAGCTCTTTCCTCAGTCTTGCCCTGGCTTGGCCATCAGCCACATTCCTCTCATAAATTTGATTCTGGAGGGGCTACCAATCTCACATGAAAAGTACACACTTATTCATGTCATCCATGTATGTATTTTTGCCACCCATTCTCCAGTGACTCCAATTGGACACCAGTAACTAGCAGGTTAGAAATATTTCTAAAGGGATGGATTACAGAATTGCAGGAACAGCCTTCCTATCAGAGATTTTTGAAACAATTGTAAACGAAATTGTTTGTCCACGGGGGTAAAATAAAACATGATGAAGATCATAAAAGTGAACAATTGATTTCTTTTCTCAAAGAGACTGTTCCAAGAGGAGGAATCATTGTGCGCAATGTTGCAAAACTGTAGGTGAAATTCAAGCATGCGGCTGCTCGATACGGTTTTCAAAATTCACATGGTTTTCAAAATCAACATGAACTTCCTTGTATGCCGCGAGGAATCGGTTGACAGCCAGGCTGAACTGTTCCTTCCATGTTATGTACCATTCGCGAAATTCGTGATGTGACTGGTCTGGAGGTGAAGTTGGATTAGAAGCTTGATGGTCCAAATAATCGTTTAAAATCTTAACAGGGCCTCCAAAGTAGTCTGCAAGATTCGAAGACGGCTCCATGTGAATATCGCGATCATTAGGATTGGGAGATTCAAAGGTGTTCATCAACGCGTGTGGGACGCCATCTGAGAGTGTTGAGTGGAGGAATTTGGCGAGTTGCATTGGGGACATCTGCGAGATGGGGTGAAATTCGGTCTTGTTTGCTTTGGACATTTTTTTGTAGAATAGTCTTGACACCTTGACGAGTGACATGTAGTCTTGTTGCAATCGTTGGTAAGCAGAGAAGACCGATGCCTCTGCTACGTGTTGGATCAAATAATCAGCATCTTGAGCCATAGTTCCCCACTCGTCCTGAATAACCCCGAGATCCGACAATCCAAGCCATCTGATAACGTTATCTACATGATCCCTCATAAGATGAGTACCTTGAATCAACTTTCTCCATCCGTAGTGTCCTACTTGCATGTCGGATACCCTTATCGAGATGAATAATACGGCACCATATATCGTAAATAATCCTGCTTGTCTTTCTATCAAATCAATAATCTTCTTTTCAGTGAATTCCCCTCGATAGCTCGTTACGTCAGGGAAATTCGTTGGGTCAGAAGTACCGACATCATCGGGTAGCCAAAATAAAGTCATTGAGGTAAATATTTGATCTAGGATATCCTCAACTTCTTTCAGGGCTTTCAATCCGGCTTGAAACTTTGAAGATTCATTTGTTCTCAAAGTGAGCGGGACCAAACAGAATATCGCACAGGCTGAAAATTTTATCTTGTAAGGACGGCAGAAGGAGCTTTTCGATTCGATGGGAATGGTTGCCAAAGTCGGGCGAGGCTTGTAAAGGGTAGTTCGTGCCTTGACTGTAAAATCGATTGACGCATCCATCCATTTTTGAAAGCAACTGTTCAAATGCAGTTGCGAGCAAAGCTGAAAAACAAAGGATTATCAGTATGAATGGATTTTATCTGCTTGACCATTTACTTGGATTGTAATTGCCGTGGGGCTGCTGACCTTGATCGCGGGGCAGTGCAAGACTACACAAAGCGACAGGTTCCATATCATCAAATTTATGAGCGTGTTCTCTGATCCATTCCACAGGGTCCCGTACGAATTCTTCTTCATTAAATTCGAGCATCCATGGGTCTGGTTCTTCATCTTCCATCCATTGCTCTGGTATATCCATTGTTTGTTTGTTCGATTCTTTGGTGGAGTAGTCTGCTGTAAGGAATGCGACAACCAACCCAATGTTCTGCAGATTAAAGCAAATAGTTAGACGGTAGGAGGTGAATTAATCAAGAAGGGTGAGTTTGTGTAGCAAAAAACTCTGACTACAATCTCAGCTCCGAGAGGAAAAAGATGAGCTGACAGAGAAAACAGCCACCAAAATCAGCTAGCGCCACTAAACGGACATTCAGAGGTTCTTGTAACAGTTCAAGTAACGATGTAACAGCAAACCCTTATTGGTGAACCTCCCCTCCTGTGACACTTTGGTGCTCTCTTGAGAACTCATCGTTCAACATGATGACCTCAGTGGTTTCAACATTAGGCCCAATCAGCATAACCTCAAGCAGATCATACTTGAGCCTATTTTCCAAGTACTACAACAGAGATAATATACTACCTCACTGATCTCTCCATTCAAACTGGTCAATGACAAACAACACAACCAAATGAAAAAAACACTGACTTTCAATAAAAAAACCTCTCTGATCATTCTGCAGACTGCCCTATTTTAAATAGCTTAGTAAAGAGGAACAAATCTTAAGCTTGTTGGCATTCACCCAGCCTTCCTCTTCACTAAATTATAACACTCCAGGTTTGGTGTTTTTACACCCCCTGCACCAGACCTTAAGACAAAAGTGGGAGAAATTCAAAAATTGAAACAGACTTTGATCAAGAAAAAGTTAAACAAAAGAGAAGTAAATATGATGGATGTGAACAAGAAAATAAAAAACAACTAATCCAACCCCCCCTTCTTCTTTTTGAGGAAAAAAAAATAGAAAATGATGGATATGAAATAATTTAGGTAATTATTGTGATAATTTTGAATCTTATTGCTTATAAACTAAAACCAGACTATTAGAAATTTTACAATGAGATAAGTACTGTGTTGATTAATAGGAAGAATAATTGAGAAGAAGAGAAAGACTTTGAGATATTTACCACTGAGTTATGTGTATGAATGAGTTGACAACCAGTACTAGATAGATCATATAGAGAGGGAGGCACAGGAAACTGTTGAAAAGATGATGAGTCAATGTGAGTTGAGGTGAAAGAAGAATAATAAGAAAGAAAGAAATTATGGTTGTTGTTTTCTCACCAAGTTGGAGAGAGGCCATGATGAATTGATGAGAAATGATTCAATCGAGGTTGAATACAGGAATAGGAGGGAAATGTTTCAGAGTAGTCAAATGGAGTATGGAGGGAATCTTTGAACTAAGTCAAAGCAGGTAGTCAATCGAAGTCAAATGTGGAGTTTGTGGTATTTAGGAGAGTGAAGATAGAAAAGAGATGGAGAGAGGGAGTATAGGAGAGAAAGGGAATGGAGGAGAGTATGATTATGTAGGAGAATGTAGGTGGAGAAGGGGAATGGGAATGGAGAAGAGTGACCAAAGTGAATTGGAGAAATCAGGAAGGGTGAATCGTAATCATACTGAGTTCTTGTAGTCGAGTGATGTCATTATTCAGGGAAATGAGAATTAAATGTCACAAGTGATTTCACGGCATTGAAAATTCACCTGCAACTTGATGAGAAAAGAACATTGACATAGAAACACTTTTCACGGAGTCTGTTGAGTGATTCAAGATTGCTTGGCTTAGTGAGTGCATCGGCGGTCATTTCTTCAGTTGGTATGAGTTTCACTTGTATTTCATTATTCTTTTTCATTTGTAGTAGGAGTTTGATCTTGATATCTAGATGTTTTGTTTTTGAATTGGAACCGAAATTCTTCAATTTCTCAAGAAGGCCTTGATTATCAATATGAAAATTTGATGGATTCAACTTTTGGTCCCAGAGTTCTTCTATTAGATACTTTACCCATTTATTTTCTTGAACACCATCCAACAGCGCATTCAGTTCAGCTTCTGTTGACGACATAGTTATGTTCCGTTGTTTTTTACTATTCCATGCTATTGGACATGCCTTCCAAAAACAAATAGATCCAGATCTTGAGATTCTAGTCTCTAGGTCGTCTGCCCAA
Organism: Puccinia hordei; assembly: GCA_007896445.1. Taxonomy (NCBI): domain Eukaryota; kingdom Fungi; phylum Basidiomycota; class Pucciniomycetes; order Pucciniales; family Pucciniaceae; genus Puccinia; species Puccinia hordei. The sequence goes on from RDRW01000299.1 coordinate 296,036, forward strand.
GTAGCGTTGGTGAAGTGTTCTAGGGATTTTGAGTCATCTTGCGGATCCGGTCGCAGAGTGAGCGCTAAGTCGACTGTTCCAGCCACATATTTCCAACAGTGTATTATTTGTTTCCACTGTTGGATACCTGGGTCATTGTTGAAACTTGATAATATCGATACAGCTGGAAGATCCGGACAAGTTCAACACGACAGATAGTTCAAAATCCCCGTGTGTGTTTGATAATTGATGTTAAGCTTAGCAAACTCAGACTTCTCTCTTTCAGTAGGAGGAGTTAGTTGAACTCCCACCAATAGAGGAGTCTTTACGGGATGACAGTCCTGTATACCGGCTAGTTCCAGGCCTTTTTTGATAAGACTCTGTTGCAAGAGTCTGATGGAGTCTTTGGTTATAGCCAGGTTTATTCCGAGTAAAGCTTCTGGATCATGCGCTGAGGAATTGGGGAAGCGAAGGAGAAAAAGAGCTTTGAAAGCTTCTACGTTGCCGATGACCACCAGATCATCAACATGAAACAAAATCACTGACTGTTTGTCTCTATGGATAAAGAGACAGGGATTGGCCAACAATGATTCGAAGTTGATTTCTTTGAACCATGAAGTGAGGGTTTCGTACCAATTGGCCAGCACCTGCTTGAGCCCATATAATGATTTATTGAGTTTGAGATAGGGGGCGTTTCTTTTGGATCCTTCAGGTGTTTTAATGTATATTTCTTCTTTGAGAGGGGCGAATAGAAAAGCGCTTTTGACGTCAAACTGTCTAATCTTGAGCTTTTTGTCGATTGCGTACATGAGAAAAATCAATAGAGAAGTGTATTTCCCTGTGGGAGCAAAAGTTTTGATAAAATCTCTTCCTTCTATTTGACGAAAGCCCTGAATACATAATCTTGCTTTCTTCCTCTCAGCAGAGGATAAGGTTGATGGCTTGGTCTTGAATTTCCATGTCGTCCTGAGAAATGAGTCGGGCTTATTCCATTCTTCGTCCCAAACATCGTGACCCTCTATGTTTTCAAGCTCTTCATTTATAGCGTCTGTCCATTTTCCTTTATTGAATGAGTTCATGGCTTGGCGAAAGGATTCAGGATCGCTTTTCAGGTAAGAGTATTTTATTGGTTTCACTCTGTTGCTTCTTTCCCTAAGTGAGCGTCCTGACAAAGCAGCTGGATTGAGATCGGCTGCAACTTCTTCTTTGTCATCAGATTCATCAGACTCTCCAATGCGTTGATCATTGATGACCTCAGATGCTTCCATGCATTGTCCCCCCTCGGATCTTGATCCCGTCTCTCCATCTGGAGGGTTTTCTTCATCCTCATCAAACATATTGATAATGAAATCCGAATCATCTTCTATTGGGGTTCTTTTTGGAAAGTCCAGGAAGGTTATGTGATTAGAGTTCAGTAGTTTTCCATCATCGGTTATTATTCTATAAGACCTCAGCTCATCATTATAACCAATTAGTGACCCCAGACCACCTTTTTTGGCAAGTTTTGATCCATTCCTCTCGGGGAGAAAGAGATAAGCCAATCTGATACCTATTGGACAGAAGAAATCAAGAGGTAATGACCTATTCTTAAAGAGCTCGTAAGGTGATTTGTTGCTCTTATGACCAGGAATCTGATTCAATGCTAGTGCACAGGACTTGATGACCTTGTTCCACAATCTTTTATTGAGACCCGAATTGCAGAAGGTAGCCCTGGTAGATTCTATTATGGTGTTATTATATTGCTCAGCCAATCCGTTCTGTTGTGGTGTGTAAGCGTCAGAGTATCTAGCCTTGATTAAGTGCTTATTGCAGTACTCTAGAAGATGCTTGTTGATAAATTCGGTTCCGCGATTGGAATGAATGACAGTAGGATAATAGCCTATGCGGCAAGCTTCGAGATCAACCGCTTGACCTAAGGATTCAGCTACCTCACTCTTACTCTTGATGTGAATGGCAGACAGGAATTGAGTACAGCTGTCCACAACAGTGATGAAGTACTTGTGTCCTTCTTGAGATAAAGGAGATATAGGACCCACTAGGTCTAAGTGAATTTCCTTGAACGGTTTGGATGCAACCGAGTGTCGAGAGTGAAAGGAGCCCTTGGTTACTTTTGCTACCGCGCAGGCTTTGCAAGAGCTTATGTCCTTTAGAGGGATACTCAGTCGTTGACAAATTCTACTGTAACTGGCATGACCAAGTGACTTATGCAAAAGTTCGCTCGAAGTCAGGTAGCAGTTGTGACTGACATTTGAGAAGTGGATGGTGGGCAAATTTTTCTCGTATCTTCCTTTCATTACATTGGAGTTGTTTTTGGAAATCGTGAAGGAATTCATTTCAAAAATAATATTATAGCCCTCCAGCACAAGACATCGTACAGATATGAGATTTACAGCGATATCTGGGACAAATAAAACGTTGTGAAGAATAATATCACCGATTTTGTTTGTAAGCTTTATGGATCCAACGCCTTTAATGCACAATGATTCAGTTCCGGAACTGGTTTTGACTATTCCGTCTTCTTTGAGGGTAATGGCAAAGAAGAGATTCAGATTTGAAGTCATGTGTGCAGATGAACCGGAATCCAGAATGAAATGAGATGGAGGGTGAGAGACAGATGATAGAAGACTACTAACAGTAGTTTCGGCTCGTGATTTGCTGTTTCTATAGAAAGCACCTGGTGGTGGTCTTAAGTTAGGGTGCAACATATAGCATTGTTCCTTTGGGTGTAATGCTTGAGGATTATGCTCGTTTAACTTGCATCTCTTGGACATGTTGGAATTGTATAAGGATACTTGGGTTCTGTGTGATGGCTTCGAACTGTTTCCAATGGATATGTTGTGTCCGTGAGTACGCAGATGATCCAATACGACTAGAGGAGTGATAGCTTTTGAGCTTTGAGTAATGTTGGTCTTCATTGCCTTCATCTCGGTGGTGTTTGGAAACTTCTTCATTATCTCGTACGCAACGATGTCCGTATCAATTTGAATACCGACTTTGTGCATTCTCTCGATGGAGGATTTCATTTGTGTGATAAATCTCATCACTTCAGATTTGTCAAAGGTCTTGTATGTGAAATCATCCCACACTTGTGCACAATTTGCTGAGTTCTGGGATGCAAAATAGTCGATGATGGCCTTCCAAATAAGTAGGACATTGGTAGAATTTTCATTGTTGATGACATTTGCTTGTACTGATGCATTGAGACAAGCAGTGATAATAGTGCGTATGAAGAGTTCATTGTCCTTGTTAATTTCTCCTTTTTCGAGTACAAAAACATCCTTGGCTTTAAGGTTTTCAAGGAAGTTGAGGACTTGTTGTTTCCATGCTGTAAAATTTTCTTGAGTTAGGGTGGGAATGGCTTTAATGGCTGTCTCTAGAGCAATTGCTTTTCGTTTTTTGAGAGCAGAGAAATTATCGGCCATTTTGAGAAGGGAGCTAGTAGGTTGTAGTGGTGTCTGGTTTTTGGTGATTTTGAGTTCGTCTGACATTCAGTAGTTGAGATTGATTGGTTAGTCGCGTTTGACTGTTAATCGTGTGATAATTTTGAATCTTATTGCTTATAAACTAAAACCAGACTATTAGAAATGTTACAATGAGATAAGTACTGTGTTGATTAATAGGAAGAATAATTGAGAAGAAGAGAAAGACTTTGAGATATTTACCACTGAGTTATGTGTATGAATGAGTTGACAACCAGTACTAGATAGATAATATAGAGAGGGAGGCACAGGAAACTGTTGAAAAGATGATGAGTCGATGTGAGTTGAGGTGAAAGAAGAATAACAAGAAAGAAAGAAATTATGGTTGTTGTTTTCTCACCAAGTTGGAGAGAGGCCGTGATGAATTGATGAGAAATGATTCAATTGAGGTTGAATACAGGAATAGGAGGGAAATGTTTCAGAGTAGTCAAATGGAGTACGGAGGGAATCTTTGAACTAAGTCAAAGCAGGTAGTTGATCGAAGTCGAATGTGGAGTTTGTGATATTTAGGAGAGTGAAGATAGAAAAGAGATGGAGAGAGGGAGTATAGGAGAGAAAGGGAATGGAGGAGAGTATGATTATGTAGGAGAATGTAGGTGGAGAAGTAATGGTGATCATAGGGAATGAAGGGAATGGGAATGGAGAAGAGTGACCAAAGTGAATTGGAGAAATCAGGAAGGGTGAATCTTAATCACACTGAGTTCTTGTAGTCGAGTGATTTCATTATTCAGGGAAATGAGAATTAAATGTCACAAGTGATTTCACGGCATTGAAAATTAAACAATTATGAACAGAGCAAAGAACAAGAGACAATTGTGAAAGAGGGATTTTTGAGATTCAAAATTTTCATTGCTAATTTGACCAAATAAAAAAAACTGAGATCATTTATGGCTCCCTCAAAATATATGATCTTTTTGGTAAGTAAAAGAGTATTCCCAGACAGTAGTGTACTACTGAAGTATAATAGAAATAAGGCCTACTAGTATCTTTCCATGAAAGATAACTTGAGGAGGAGTGAGGCTGGTCTTGAGGCGCTCAAGGAGTTGAATAACTGTTTTTTGATGAGTTCTGAAGCAGTTGAGTTGTGGTTGGATGAAATTCAGGCATACATTTAGAGGTACATATATAGATTCCAAGTGAGGTAAAAATCCTGAAGGCCTGTAAAGGGAAGTGAAGGAGTAATAATTAAGGTGTGCCTTTGGTGAGCTAACCTAGGTTAACTCACATTTGGATTCAGGATCTGATACAATATTCTGGGTTTTCCTCAAGGTGTAGAACCTATATGTAGATTCTGTGTTCAGTTTAATATTTTTTAATAATTTCTTTTGAAAAGAGAAGACATATAAAGGTGTGAATTATGTTGAAACAAAGCACAAAAACACTCTTTCCCTACCACAAATATATTCTCAATTTTTCCAGCTTTGAAAAAATGAATTGTAGTGACTTGTTCTGGGAGACACCAACCCCTGCTGGAAGGAGTCTTTCCCCCAGAATTTAAAAATGGGCACCAGAAACAAGGAATTTTAGGCCTTCCTCATCCTTCTGGTTTAAGAGGTCCCTTACCCACAAAATCTTTCCCACTGACAATTGCAAAACTGCCAGCATACCTGCCTAGGATAAATTCATTCCAGTTAAACTGGGATGCACTCAACCAATTTAAAATTGGTTGATACCAACTGATGAAATATAAACCCAAGTTACCCATTGGTTGAGGTCAACCTACTTTAAATTGGTTTGTTGCATCCTATTTTATGTAAGTATCTGTCAATGGGGAGGAGGTGTGGCTCAGATGGTAGCTCAAGAGTGATGTAGATTGCTAGATGGGTAGAGTTTGAGGATCTCTTCCTGGCTTCCCCTTAAGGGTGGAAGCTGTTAGATCTAATTACTAGTGACATTTCCTGCAGATAATGCAAGGCAAACATGTCCAGCACATAACACTAACCACCTTTAATGCCCAAGCTCCCTCTCCCCTGGGCAGCATGCAAAAAACCCCGGTGGGTAAAAGAAGCTAACCCTCATTTAAACTGCCTGGTCCTCCTGTGTCTTTACTCCAGTTATGGGAATTTGTGCCTGATTTTTTCCAACACATCTTTAAAGGTTTCTGGGGGGATTTCTGGCTCTCACAAGATGTTCTCCGGTCCAAACCCTTCCCATTTGACCAAAAAGTCCAACTTTTTCCCTCTTCCTGCAGTCCACTAGCATGTGCACCTCCCATTCACCCCCCCTATCTACAACCACAGGTTCTGGATCTTCTTTCCTTTTTCACTGAATTGTATCCAGTGTGTTTTTCCCAAGTACAGACACATGGAAGAGGGGGTGTACCCCACACATTGGGTTTGGTAAAGTCAGCTTGTATCCTGAAGGAGAAATTCAAGATTTAATAATGAAAGGTCCTAGTCATTGGTTTTCTAGCTTGGCATTTGGCCTTGTAGTTGAAATTTTCTAGATTTTGGGCCATGCCAAGTATCCAAAATCCCAGTCCCATACCCTGGTCAAACTGGTGTTTCATTTCAGTTTGTGCCTTCTCTAGCGCTGCCTTTTCCTCTTCCTGGGCTTCTGAAACTTCGCGTAGGCATTTCTATACTGAAGGAAGGCACTTTTCCGCGAACAGAACTCCTCCAATGGCCAGGTTAACCCTGGAATTGGCCTGGAAGGGCAAAATCTCAATTGACTGGTGGTACCCATTGTTGTAAGTGAATCCAGTGGTTGCCATTAGTGCCTTCCAATCATCCTGGAAATATCCAGTGAATTGTTTAGAGTACTGTTTGATGGCCTTATTCACAAGTTCCAATTCTCTTTCTGTCTAGGGGTGATAGGCTGTGGATGGGAAGAGGACAAAAATATTAGGAACAAGCAAGCCATTGTGTAGAGTAGTAATTTTTTGTTTGAAATTCAGCTTGAAAGTTCCTTTTCTTTCAATCTTGAGGGTGATTATTCCACAGCTGGTATTGATCATGTTGCTTTTGCTTTGTTCTAGATTGACAAATAGGGTGATCAGAAACCATGGGGGAAAATGAGTCCAAGTCAAGAACAAAGATTGAGGGGTGGCTGAGAGAGAAGTTGGATAACAAGCTGACTTGGTATTCCTCTTTGTTCTTCAGAGTAGCTTCTGGCTTCATGTGATATACCACTCAGAAGTGTGCTCTGGTATGTGACCTGAAGAACAGAGTATTTTATCCAGGAATACATCTTGGGTCCTCCTTGGTGAACATGGTAGATGCAAAAGTTTAAGGATTGCTAATTGGGAATGACCCTTCACTTAAGGAACAATTGGAAAAGGCAGTGAGGCCTTGGAGAATATTTTAGAAACAATCTGTGGGGCTTTATTGCATAGTGCTATATCAGAGAGATGTTTCAGTCTAAATTGATCTCTGTTTACAACTAGTGAGGAGAAAGAGAGAAGGAAAAGTGATAGGGGAATTTGCTTACCTAGCTCAGAGAGATGTTTCAGTCTATGGTGATCTCTGCTGAGCTAGGGAAGGATCAGGGAAAGACTAAATACAAGATAATTATGAATCCTGTGAAAGCTCTGTGACAGTTCATGTGAGACCCCAAAAGTGGGGGCTTAAAAAAGATCCTGTTGGAATTCTGTCTCCTCATCCCCAAAAGACCTTTTACATATGAATAAGGATAATATGATTAGTTGGAATGATTTTTGTATTATTTACTCTAAGTGACTGTTATACAATTGGTATGACATGTAGATAATCTCAAAGACAACAGACCATTCAATCTGTTGTTGCAGCCTTTTTGGGTTGAAGCTCAGCTTTGGTGGTTTGAGATTTTGAATCATGAAAGGACAACAGATTCAACCACCCTGGGCTTGATTCCTGGACCACTAAATCCAGTAAATTGTGGGTTTCCATAACCTAGAGGTGGAAAGGTAATCATGAATTGAAGGTAACTGGAACCCTTTCAGCTTCCATATCAAGCCTCTTGAAGCTTGAAGCTTGAAATTCATATTTTTCAAACTTTGAGCCTCAAAATTTGAAGTTCAAAGCATAGAAACTTCTTCCTTTTGGGACCAGGGCTTTCTTCCCCCATCAGTCTATGTGTGCTTTGGTAAGTAGAACCTCTTACCCGGGGGGTACTGTCATACAATGGGCATGTCATGTAGTTAATCTTGAAGACAACAGACCATTTGTAGTAGCATTTTTGGGTTCAAGATCAGCTTTGGTGGTTCAAGATTTTGAAGCACAACAGTGACTGATTTACAATAACTTAACACACACTTTTAGAAATTTATCCCTGCTGTAGTAGTTATTTTTTATTGAATCTGTAAAGAAGCATATCAAATAATCTTTTTCCAACTTCTTCCATTATTATTTTTGATTCTTAATTCATTATTGTTCATATTCATTAATTTTTCCACAAATCACAACTTAACACTTTTATCTATTCTATAAATACATAACTGAGTCCAAGTAATAACAAATTTTCAGTTTTCCTCAGTTCCAGTGCCCATTCTGATTATCCCTTGATTCTGTTCACAAACTCTTCTCCACCTCTTTTCTCCAAATCAAAACAGATTCATCTTTCTGGAAGGTGAAAACTTCAGCTCATTTAGGTGTATTTCTAGATGGTCAGGCAATTTGTTGGTCATGATGTCTTCACCATTTTTGGATTGCTTAATGTTGTATGTTTTGATCCCTTTTCCACTAAGTTTCCACACAGTCACATATCAAATATTACATAAGCTAACTCAACCCACTAAATCTGATTCCTCCTCCTTCCCCTAGCCGAGTAGCTCACTAGAGAACCTCAACTAATCCAATTTCTCTCTGAACTAGGTATGTAGTTTGTTTGATTCTTTTATCCTCTTTCTTTAACTTATGATCTTCATTATATGGAGAGAACTTCAACTGATCCACTTTCTCCCTGAGCTACTTAATTGAAATAAAACACGCTTTAGTCTTAGAATCTTTCTTCTCCAAGGCTTGTCTCCTTGTTTCAACAACCTCAAAAGAGCTCATGAATAACCAAACAGTTGCTTGTAAATCCATAATTCTTGGGATAATTCTCAGTAATTCATAGGTAGGAATGACCTTGGGGCATATTAATATTATTCCAAAATCTTCTATGTTTCCAATAGAACTTCAAGTTCTATTCTGTTACAAATTTCTCAATATTGCTGGCATCAAAGGAGATTTTGTAAAATATTTCATAGAAATTAGAATCTTTCTTGCTTAGACAGTTCTGAAGATATTAACCTCTTCATTTTTGCCTTTCACAGGAGTTGAGCATTGACTTCATTAGGGGTGTTGAAGAAATTATGGTGATTGGCTGGTGAGTTTTCTGCTATTATTATGGCACACAGGATGGTGATTTTGTTTTTAGCAAGTTAGGTTTGCCTTTGTTCATCTTTCATTTCATTCCACCCAGTGTGAGAATAGAAAAAATCCTTGTGTTTACAGAATCCATAGAGTTTGATGTACTTCTGGTTTTTGGTTTTGTTGGGGTTTTCCAAGAGGTGTTGTTTTGATTGTTTATTGTGAAATGATTTTGAATTATTTCTTGGAAACTAAAATCCATAACTAAGGACAATAACAATGGCATCAAAAGAGTGGACATGAGAGAGAGACATGAACATGATAAAGTGAAGTGTACCTCTTTGGCACTCCTAAAGGATCAGGAAAGGGCTTGAAGGGGAAATAGACAAAAAAATAGTAAGTAGAAGATTTTGAGACTACAGGTGCTGATGAATCTGCCCTTCTTGACTAATGCTGAGGGGAAATTTTTTCACAACTAAAAAGAAATAAAAGATGAGTGGCTATATTTCTACTAATCCTTAGACTGCTTATACACATGGGGAACTTCGGTTGTTTAATCAATATGAGGAAGGGACCCTAACACAAGAGAGAACAATTGCCAAGAAAGACTATTGGGTATGTGTTGCTATTTTTAATTTTGCAATGGGTTGATTGGGTATTAAGGGTAAATTTCAAATTTCAATGGTAAATGTAAAGTTTACTTATAAAAAGGGGGGGATAAAGTTCATCAGTGCATGCATATAACTAAGGGGAGCTCTATTTATAAAATACACAAGGGCAAAGGATGGCTAATACTTGAAGTAAAGAGAAAGGGAAAATGTGTGCAGTGGTATGCAACCAAAAGATAGTAGTGAAAGAGTAAGAAAGATGAGCCAATGTAATTTCAAATTATGTATATAAGGAATGTAATACAACAAGTAACCAAGATGATGATCAAGACAGAGGGTATAGTTATGTAATATTAATGAGTGTAATGTACAAATTTACACCAAAGAGGGTATAACATAATTTAATGTATTTAATATTCATGTTTTATGTATATACTATTGATTTATAAATCAATACCTCATATAATATCCTATAGTGCTGTAGTAGTGGTAAAGGTATGTGTTTCTAGATGGTGATATTCTAAGAAGTTTAATAACTACTGAACCAAGGGGAAATCAGGGGTACTGTAAGTGAGTGACTAGGGGTAAATTAATATGTAGAATCTGATTTTGAAATAATAATGATGTATATGTAAAAATAATATGAGTTTTTGATAAATTTATGTGAAAAGGTATGGATTACCAAAACATGCAATAAAACCCTCCTATAAGAACACCTCAGGACTCCCCCACATTCCAGTCACCAGCCAACCCAATCCAAACTGTTCCAACTACATCAATACAACTTTCTCTCATGTCCTGAAAGACACCTCCAATAACTCTCTCACCTACCAACCAGACCAATCAACCTCCCATAAATTACCAAAAGAAACCTACACCAACAACTCTCTGGCCCCCAAAACAATCCAACACTCAATATCAATATCCAGAAACCCACAAGTAACCAACCCACACAATACTGGTAAAAACCAAGCATACAAGATCCTAAAATCAACAACTATCACAAATCATCTGTGGCAAACAGCTTTCTTCCAGACTCATTAGATGTCCCACCTGCTTGAATCCTGCCTTCCAAAAATGCCCTGCTGGATCCCTCTGTTCTCCCTCAAGCTACTGAGGATAATGATCAAGGTGGGTCTTAGTTTATCTTGTAATGTTTCTTTCTTGAGAGAAAAATTATTAATTATTCAGGTGGATCTACCTCTACAACAACTGTGTCTGAAATCCTCTCTTCTGCAAGCATACCCCTTGAAGCCTCTGTTCTCACTCAAATTCCTGAGGATAATCCTCAAGGCAAGTCTTGATTTCTCTCACAAAAATCTTTTCTGGAGAGCTTACCAATTATTGATTATTGAGGTGGATATGCACCTGGGATAAGAGAGGCAGAGCAAGACCTTACTTCTTGTTTGGAAGGTAGTAAACTTTGACCAGAGGAAATCCCAACCCAGGTAAAAAAACATTTGACTTTTGCAGGTTTCAAATTACAATAATTTTAAATCAATCATTACCTCATTTTTGAAAAATATCCTTGGCTCATTATGCCCACAAAATACATCCAAAAAAATCCAGGTTTAATTAAACATGAGACCTGGTAAAACCGGGTACATCAATTAATCCCCTTTATTTTGTATTCATCTACACCAAAGTCCCACCCTCTCCACCTTCTAGCGTTGTTCCACCTATTTAGAAGAATTGGCAGAAAGTGACTTGTCTTGACCCACAAAAATGGCTGTTTGGGTTTGAAATATCTGTCAGGGACTGTACAAGGGTCTTTGTACTTTTTGATGACATTGGTGATGAAAGCTGACTTGCTGTGACATCTCTGGGCAGTAGCGTGTGACAGTTCAGCCAAGTCGCGTCCAAATGGGCCCATGGCTAGTTCTGGTGCTTCTCCCTTCGTGCTTCTCCCTAATACTCGCCGTCTTATCTTACGGTTCTCGATGGAATCATCATATTGATTGGTCAGTCTAATACTACCTCTTTCTCCTGTCAATCTATAAAAAACGCGAAAATTTAACTCACAATGAAATCTTCTTCACGTGATCCTTGTTTTCAGTCGTCTTTCCTTAGTGAATTCGCCATTCCTACGATCAATCCGTTCCTGTCATGGATCCCCGGCGTCGGACCCTTGCATCGGCTGATCCACATGGTGGTTCGAATATCCCTCTACTATCATCAGCCCTGAAAAGACCTCAAGCTCAATTAGCAAGCTCGACTCGCGAAGGTGGTGGAAACTCTAGATTTTCACTGGCCCCTCAACGCTTACCATCACACTCTAGCAAGTCTGTTGTTTGCTTCCTCGCTTCAAACTCGAACTGACAATTTCAACTCGTTAACAGGCGCTAGACAGTCGAGCGCTGCACCCAACTCAAATTTTCAGTCCTCACAACATTCCGATCCTTACTTCCAATCTTCTCAAGCCACCGGTTTCTCGAACTCTCAACATCATGATGCTGCTCGCCGTTTGTCAGTATACCAGGCTCCCCAGACGGTTGTTCGGCAACCTACCAGTAGCTCTAATTTCCCCGCTGCTAGTCGAGGTCCAATGTCGGTGAATAGAAACGAGCACGCCCACTACCGATCGAGTAGTGCCAACGATGTCCCTCCCGCGGGCCTGCCCAATTCGCACTCCACACCTTCTGCTAGCCGGGCTTCATCCGTTGGACCATTTCAAGCCTCTCACCATGGCACTGCTTCCCTCCTCCCCCCCTTTCAAACCTACAAAGACCCTCGACCACGCGACAAAAAGACTATCGGTCATTGGCAACATGAAGTTTACGAGTTTCTGCAAGAACGTGGATATCCAGAGCCATTGACAATCAAGACTCTTCAGACCCCAACGACTAAAGACTTTCAAAACATCTTCAAGTTCATCATTCAATGCTCTGATCCTGGCCATGTTTGGGGAATCTATGGTAAGAAGCTCGAGGACGAAGTGATTCCACTACTGAAGAGTATGGGATATATTGCCTGTGATTCACTCACAAAAAGTGGATTGCAAGCACCCGGGAGCATGCACACCTGGCCCACCCTGTTGGCAATGCTACAGTGGATCGTCACAACCATCAAGGTATCCAGCTGATTGCGTGTCTAATTACCGACGATAGATGATTGACTTGAGTCTAACCAATTTATTTAGCTGCGTGAAGAAGCGATATCTAACGATAAAGTGAGATTAGATATTGAAGTCGAACCCTCCCCGGAAGACAGCCGCTCCGAGGATCTGGCAGCGACCAGCCATTGGTTACACTATCTCGAAGCGACTTACAAATTATTCCTACAATCGGATGACTTTGATCGTGAATTACACAAACCACCGTTAGAGGATTACTTCCGTAAGCTTCTCTGTGATTTTTCCGAATCAGTTTGCTTTTTTTCTACCTAATTGATACCAACTAGTAACGAATCTCGCAATACTTAAGAGAGACGCAAGGACCGTGTACTATCTGAGATCGAAAGACTAGAGACTCGTAACGCCCAGTTGGAGGAGCAACACAAGCGCCTGGCAAGCAAACCTGTCCGTCAACTCACACCACATCTCTATAACGCTCGTGCCGCGTCATTCTTAACACTTCTTTTCGGGTTTTATTTTTATCCTCCAGTCAGCCCTAGAAGTAGCCAAAAAGGAGCACGAAAAACTAGGCAGGGACGCTGAGAGGTTTTTAGAATATATCGCCAAATTACGAGAGGCAAACAAGAAGTCAGAAAAGTGCAATGAAGCGCTTAAGCAAAATTTGGAGATAATAGGTTTAGTTGGCCTTCATTTGTTTTTAAACAAAATGTGCAACCTCCATTGACCGAAGGACGACTTTGAATTATCTAGAGGCAAAAATGAGAGAAGCTCAGAAGAGGAAAGCAGAATTAGCAACCCTGGTAGCTAAGCAGAACATCAGCGATGTCGAGTTACAGCAGATCTCATCCACCCGGGCTCAATTAGAACGATCATCAGCAGCTGCCGCGGCAAAGCGAAGTCAGTTGGAAGAGTCGAATCTGGATTTGGAAGTTCGAAGCACCCAAGCCTCGGACCGAGTTGAGAAGATGTTGACGATTTATAAGCACAAGGCCGTCAAACTAGGTCTGATCCCGCGCGCACCAGAACCGTTCGAGTATCTAGACTTCAGCCAAACGGTGAATGGTGGTGCAGCCGATGTGGCCAACATGCTACCCGATCCAACCGTTGATATCAAACCTGCCCTGATCCAACTCAAGAAGAACACAATTGATCATCGCTTGGGACTTACTGATCAAGTCCTGTCGATTGAGGAAAAACTCGCAAACCTGATCGAAACCCTGCAAGAAAAAAGAGAGAATTTGCAGATCTTGGAAAACTCTGTGCAACAGTTGGCCAAACAACTTGAAGATGATAAAGAAGTTAGTATATTCTTGTTCTTTTTTTTGGTTTATTTTGTTCAGTGGGCTTTTGAAATATATATATACATAGATTTAGATTTAGGTAGATAAATAGATGCGATGGAACTAACACCTGATCTCTTGATAGAAATTCGCTGCAGAAATCGGTCGGATGAACGAACAAATCGATTCTATTCTCAAACGAGTTGCTGAGACTGAATCCACCATCGAAAACAGTCGAGCGACGATCGATCATGAAATTCAAGCTTTGAGAGTCAGGTAAACTCATTGCTTCATTCTCCTCCCAATAGCGATGCTAAACACGAGAACTGAAGCATATTTTCTTTTTTGATTTCTTGCTTCTAAAAATACGCAAGGTTTGATGAAACACAAGAAAGGATCAGTAAACTGATCAAAGATAATGTGGATGAGATGAACTCGATGTTAGGATTCATTGTATCTTATAAAGAGCGGGTCGGAGAAAAGACGTTACAGTTGAAGCTCTTGTCTGAATCCACTGGAGGTCCTAGTATCAATCTCATTGCTAACAACCAAGGTAGCGGCAGTGGCGGTCATAACACTAATATGCGCATTTAATCTGTATGTATATCGTATTATTCCATAAAAAATGATTCATCCTCATTGTCTTGTGCGACTCTGTTCTTTCATGGAGTTTGTTTTGGCTTTCGCCTGTTGTAGTTTTTTTTTTCCTGCTTTGTTTTGGAATTCTAATACCAGGGACATCAGTTAGATGCTATCTTATCACTGCACCTGCCGCTCACATACCCAAAAAAGCCATCCAGCCGTGATCAAGGTGCACCTCAGAATGGTCTCTGAAAATCAGCAGAGGTATAAGAAACAGTCATCTGAACCCAATGAATGTCATCTCCGGTTTAAGTAAATATCTGGCCTTCTTCAAGATTCGTCTAACTTTGAACAGTCTGAGCTGTAGCAGAATGCCAAGCTTGAGGTCTTAATTAACGCGCAGCTGCTGACAACTATAATCAGTTTGGCCCCCTTCACCCCCAAGACCCATAACAAAAACCTTTCCCGACCCAACTTCTAAAGAATCGTATTAACATTGGTAAGCATTTGATACATTCGCTTCGTTGGGTTTCCTTCCTTCTGTTTTTTATAAACTGATGTTTGTAACCCTAGGGCCCGTACGGGAATCTTGGTGTCGATGCAGACTGCAGAGCAACAACTCATCGCCTGGCCAATTGAAAGGCTGTCGAGTTTTCTGCTGGGCTGAACAGTCCATCAACCAATAATCCAACGCTCAAGATCAATGGTCATCATCCGGGCATGGCATCCACTCAAATCCATTTTACCCACTCAACAACTCCGTCCCTACCCTCCAAAAAGCTTGTTACTTTCAATAGACGGGCCAAGCCAATTCCAGTCAAACTCTACCGCTGCCTTACAAAGTCAGTGGACCTAAATCAGGATAGTATGGGCCTTTTTGCTGATATTTCCCCCCTTTTGTCATTTCTCTGCAGAATCTGCTCCGACCCCCAAGTTAAAGCTGGACCACCAAGAGAAATTGAATCCTGGAACATCGCCAGACCAGAAATACAATCCGTTACCAATCTTGAAGCAACATGCTACCAATGTAGGATATGTTACCCGGATCCTCGCTACCGACCCCAAGCAGATAGCCAAGCTAGAACTCAAAAGATGGCTCAAGAAGCAGGTGTTTGATCGGAACCAACTTGATGGCTTTGTGGCGGCACTCCAGCAACCCGATTGGTCCAGTGCGATAGCCGTCATCGATCGACTCTACAACGGTCAGCAATCGTGGATCGCTCAAGTCCCCTCAAGTTTGTTGGCCGAATTGGCCAACAAGACACTCAGCAATCAGGCTGAACTTGATGAGTTATTGACAGTACTTGGATATCGGATCGCCGAAGAAGGCGACGTTTTGGTAACCTCCCAATTATTAAACGGCGCTGTTCAAGCTAGTCTCTCGTTCGGAAACATCGTCGTCTGTGGGGAAATAGTCAATTATGCCATCTGTTTCTCAACTGAGATTGCTCGAGTGGAGATGGAAAAACAATTATGTCAAAGTACTCCTTCAGGAAATCTCCCGACTCGCTCCTCACGGCCGCCTGACTCGACTCTTGCACTCAAGCCCTTGTTGTCAGTCATTGCCGGATTAATGAGCCAGCCTGCCGCTCGTAACCGAACACCAATCTTCAGATTCTTAGGTCAGCTCATCAAGGCCTTGATTAATCTATGTGGCAGCTTAACGTCAGCTTTAAATCGACTCTCAAAGCCCAACAAACATCTTCTTTGTCGCGCAATGATCACCTCGATCCTATCCCCAGAGGGACATTCGATCAAGCGTGAAGAGATGGACCAAATCCAAAAGCTTAAACTGCCCCCTTCTACTCTTCGGCTGGCTATGGTGGCAATGATCCACATCGGCGATAGAAACCGGGCAACTGACATTGAAAAAGTGCTCCGAAAGAGTCAGACGGAGCAAGACATGCACAATTCAAAGATCGAACTCGATCTCGCCTTCCATCAAGTCCGGAGATGTAAACTGAGGGCCTACTCCAACTCCGAGAAACTCCACGCGAATTTTTTATCCCATCTCGCATGCATCGAAGGCCAGGCCCCAGGAGCCTCTATCGAAACTTATACCGCGTACATGTCAACCCTATTTCGTCACCACCTCCCCAAAATGGCCTTGCAAGTTTGGGAGCGGATGATGCTCAAAGGCATCATACCCGACGCAGCTGCGATTCAGGTGGCTATGACAATCTACATTGATCTTAGTCGGCCGACAGAAGCTGTTCAAATATTCAAACAGTTTGCCGCATCCCACAAAAACCTCTCCTATGCCTTGAGCCCCAGGGATTCTAGCCACGCGGGTAATGTCGTAAATCTTCAACTTTTGTCTACCTACGCACGCGCGCTTGATATTTCAGGAAGATATTCAGAAGTCTATCAACTTTGGAAAGATTTCCAAATCGATTGGGAACTCGAACCGGATACGCGAATCTTTAGTACTCTGTTATCTTCTGCACGAAAGATTACATGGTATAGCATGGCCCCAGTCTCCAACGCCATGCTGCGCTCAGCTGATCCGAATCCGTGCCCCCTGCGGCCAGTGGAAGAAGACTACTGGGACGGCGAACCGGCAGGAGCTCTCGCGACACGATTGTTCTGGACGATCCTATACGAGAATTGGGCCTCGCTATCTGAGACTGTTCGGGCTCCTGTACTTTCCGGATCGATGTGGAGCAGCGCACCGACGGCGATGCATGTTCGACTATTAGATACGCTATGCGGGTACAAGTCCTTGCCCATTATTCCGGCAACCCCGTCCAGATCGACTGACCTCCATGACAAGGTTCGAAGCAAGGTGGCCGCGACAATCATGCCTTCGTTGAGATACAAGACCAGATGGACGACAATCATACCTAACCGGTCGAGTTTTAAAGACATGATCGAACTACTTGGACTTCATGAACAATCCGAACTAATCCCGTTATTATTGAGTTGGATGAAGACGCTTGGGGTGAAACCGAACCAAGATCTATTGATCCGAGCTTACTACTGGATCTACAAGTCTTCTGCTATCACTCATCGTCTTACCGAGCTCGATGAGTTCGTCGGAAATTGGATCCACGAACTCGAGGTCTATGTCATCCACAAGGATTATGAGGAGAGTGAGGAAGAGATGGAAGAATTAGTAAAGCATCAGAACACCAGCAGTCATGGTCAGGATGATTCCGGTCGCTATAGGAATCGTCATCCTGAGAAAAATAGACCGAAAAAAATAGTAATTCCAACCGAAGAGATGATTCAAACTCACCACATGGAAGCAGTCAAATGGTCGAATAGGTTTTACTTTTCTAACCTTCGAATGTAATTTTCTTGTTGATGGATGATGATGTATTTCTGGGAATTAATTGCTTTATTGATGTCGCAAATTTCCACTGACTTCTCCGAAACTTGAGCTGAGCCTCGTATGCATATGAGCTTGTTGCAAGGGGGAAAATGTATCTGTTTGTTCAGCTGTCCTTGTTACGAACAAGGACTTTTTCTTGGGCTAAACTTGAGAGGATGTAAACTTTGTTTACTGGTGAAAACTCCCTTTTAATCCATTTTCACCCGCTGGATCGTTTAGTTTACTCATAACATTAGCGTGTCACGTAGTTTTGTTTCATTTTGTAGGTCATTCCTTCAATTGTCACTTAGATTCAGAGTGCGCAATGCTATCGGCCAAATTGCACTTCAAAAAAAATGGTTTAGGCTATCCCTCTAAATTACCAATTTTAGACAGGGGAGGTGGGTCCTACGCAAGGCTCCTAGTGGGATCAATGAATACTCGTGTTGCAACTCTGCCTTGCCTCGTGCGAGTCTGACTCTTTTTCGTTCTGGTCGAGGGTTCGCAGGAAATGTGACAAAGGAAAATGTATTGAAACAGGGGATCCCAGGCATGAAGATGGATTTCAAAGAAAATACACAAAATGAAAAGAAAAACATATGTATGCCCTAGATGTTGGCCCGACAAGAAGTAGAGAAGCTCCCCGCCGGTTCCTAAAGTGCAAAATTCCTCTCGCGAGCGACAGTCAAAGATTTCGGTGAACCTTCGACCTTGGCACCATTATTCCTTGACTCCGGGGAGTATTTAGAACGTGGCGTGGCTGCTCGCTGTACTTTTTGATGAGGAGAAAGAGAAGGGTCTAACAGCCGGACACGGGTTGATATAAATAGTAAATTTTGGTCAAGGGCTTGCTTGTGGGTGGCTGAGAACATCCGCAGCATCCAGATTCCAAGCGCGACCGACGGCGCGGCGGGCGGTTCAAATGAAAGCGCAAAAACGGGGCATGCCAAATTCTCATTTGTCAAGTATCTTAGCCGAATGAGATGGTTTTTACCAGGGAGACTTAACGCAACTGACATAGTGCATGGATGCGTAAAAGCCGTCCAATGATATACTCATTCGCATCAGATTCTCCATCGATCTCAAGGACAACACGGATTACCAAGATGTTGATCAAAACAAAATGATGAGGATAAATATATACATCAATGAGAATAATCATATACATTAAAAAAGAAGAAAAAGTTTATATACATCAAGAAAAAGGATTATAAACACTTGAATGAGAGAACATGATAGGAGAAACGGTTGTGTTGTTGCGTCCATTAAGGGTGAACGAAACGATATTTCTTCTTCTTTTTCAATATTGATTTCTTCTTCCTTTTCAATATTGATGGCAAGAATAAGAGGAGTAGTACAAAAATATATCACCTGAGAAAAATAAGGCAAATAGTACAAAGCAATGAATGAATGAACAAATGGTCAGGGGAGATTCTCAAGAGTAGGGTTAGGAAAGAAGGCACTGTAATGATCAAAGTTGGGGAAAGTGCTATCTGAGTTTTGATCAAAGGAAGATGTGATTTGGTCACCCTCACCGATCTCCGATTGCGACTTTGTTCGAAACTCATGTACTTCGTTTGATTTGGCTAGCCGCACTTCCTCCACAACGCGCTCTTCCATTTCGCCTTCTTCCAATGTGATCCCTAAAAGCTTAGTTTCCATCAAAACCTTCGCAACTGCCTCGCAACGGATCTCCTCGTCACGCTCCCGTAGAAGATCAGATGGACTTTTGCCGTGGAATCTACTAGAGTCTTTCGAATCCGTAGAGAGGCCACCGCAATCCGCTAGATCCAAACCTTTGGCGTTTTTTCGGAGGTTTCCTTTCTTTCGCGCGGCAGAAGAAGAAGCCAAACGACCTTGGTTCTTCTTTGCAGAGTTTTCTTTACGGTAAATCGGCTTATATCGGTAGTCAGGATGAAGCTTGCGATGGAGATCCTTCTCTTCCTCAGCCTGGCGCTCCCATTTCAATCTTTCATCAACAGGTAACGATTTCCACATATGACTAACAATCCGGCTGATTTGACGGTGGTCTTTTTCAACAGCGGGCGGGATGAGGTTCGAGGAACACGCGTAAGATCGAAACAAGATGAATGCATTCCGCGGCCGTTTGACATGACCAGGTGGTGTCTTTCTGGCATGCGAAGGTCTTCCTGTCGAAGTTAGAGGACGTGAGTAGCGCCCAGTGAATGTTCCGTCCGGCCCTTGCTCCACGACTTGATTGATGAAAGGCGATACGATATGATTGATCTCATTATGGGCAAGGTCGGCTTTAATCATACAACAGGGAGTGTAACATGAATGAGTAATCGAATATTTCAAGAGGGAAATTCATCTTTAAAAAAACATTTACCAAGTTCACTTTGTAACTTGCTCAGCGGCGGCTGAAGCGCACTGGGATCAATCGCTGGGCAAAAATCGTATGGTGGTCCTGAAATTGTACTGGTTATCGACGACGTTCCGGAAAGATCGCGATGATGTCGAGAGCCTCTGCGACCACCAGGCATACCGCCTGGGCGGCCTTTGATGTTTGAACGAGCAATCGGCACACCGAATTCCTTGGGGTATATGAAAGGCATCCGATCACCGTATAGACTGTGATCACCGTATAGATTGTGGTCACCGTATAGATTGTGAGATGACAAGGGAACCACAGCGAAAGACCCCGGCGAGCTGTTGGGGGATGATGATAACATATCGGTGGGGGGCGAGTGGAAACCAAAGTCTTCAGGGTATAGAAAACGCAAACGATCATCGTAAACATTATGGGATGAAAATGGAAACGCATTGAAGGCCGCTGATGAGCAGTTGGGGGATGAAGATAGCAGCTCAGTGGGAGAAGAGCGGAGCATTCCTCTTTCATCCTGAAAATTGAGCGAATTATTCAGAGGTGACTCAAAACTACTATTTTCCGGTCTTGAGATCCCGCAATTTGCATCAGAAAAATCCAAGAACTGGAAGACATTTCCGTCAGATGTGGGTGGCTCCATTGTCAATATTGGTGCACTCATGGCTTGAAAAGATGACTGGTGATGTTGTTATGAGAAAGGAATCAGAATCAAAGTAAAAATCATCATATGAATTCTTGCTACGCAATTTTCCAACAAAGATAATGTGATTATCGAATAACACTTAAGTGTTAACTCACAGTGAAATCTTGAGAAAATACGCTAGTCTGGCCTTCGCCAAATAACTCGGAAGGAAACGTGTCCGCTATTGATGAATAGAATTCAACGGGGCTTGCCTTCTGCTCGTCAGCTACCTGGTTTATGTTGTCGTGAAAGTCGTGGCAAAGAGGCTCTTCCTCTGGAGAAGAATTATGCGATGAAGCTTGAATGGAACGTAAAATTTCGTCGAAAGGGTCAGCACTTTCTTCGTGAAAATCCATCGTGATCTAGACTCTAGAAATAAAATATGAAGTTGATTGGAATAGTTCTGCGTTGATCTGCAGAAGTCTTTTTTATTTAAGTTCAAAGTGTATAAAAAACATAGGGGTTTTTTTTGGAAAGTAGACTAAGATGAATAAAGCTCAAGACTTTGGCAACGAAAGAGATAAAATAATTGGATAGCTTTGATCGTAGAAAAGGTGTGTTAAAATCCACCTCCCATGGTTTTCATCCAATTAGGGAAATCGAAGTCATGAGGCACTAAGCTAAAAAGACCAGACCAATTAGACAAGAAGTAGTGACAGATCCTGCTTGAAGAGAAATGAACCCAAGTAGATGGACGTTGAATAAACCGTCCAAATGATCAATGCGAGTTTTTTAAGCGGTTAAGAGTTTTATCAAAAGGGTAAGCAGATTAAACTGCTTGGAACTGTGATCAAAACAATCACCAACAACGGAGCTAGATGGGGGAGAGAAGACTGCAGAAGGTAAAAGCTTAATAACGGCCCTACGATCATCTCCGGGTGAAAGGGGGTGGAGAGGCCTCCAACGAACAATTCAAGAGGATTGGTAAAAACAAACAAAGCCAAAAAGAACCGACCCAATGATAGTCTTCTGGTGGACCTTGGTCCGTGTTTCTAAAAGGGTAAATGTGGGCACCCAAACGCCACAATTGAAACTAGAGAAGATGGGCAGCTTCTACTTTGTAGGTGGGGTTGGCTTCACGTTTGGAACTTCTGTAAACTTTAATCTTGCGTAAAGTATGTTCAGTTCTTTATGTAGTGACAAAGGTTTTTGAGTAGTAGCAACTCGCAATGTTTGCTTCTTTTAAGCCGCGAGCTGCAGGAAACTTACATTTTTTTTACATATAAAATTCTCCCCTCGGTGGAGAATTGAATAGGGATTGATGCAGGCTGAAAAAAAATTGTTGACCAGCACAGAGTCGCAATGCGAAGAACAAAGAAGAAGGATCAAGGCAGTTGTCCGCGTGGTGTGACTCGGCGAGGGACGCTGGGGGCTTTACCTGAATCTGGAAGATAAGCAAATAAGCCAATGTGCCAAAAAAAAAGATCCAGTACCTACAATATTATCACTCTTTGAATGCTGAAAGTTTGGACCAACAACAAACTAAACGAAGTGGTGTTTCTAAAAGTGGTTACTCGAGAGTCTCCGACAATTATGTTATTCGATGGTGATCAGTTGAACGGGAGTGACGCGGGTATAGCCTTGAGAGACTCTGCGCGACTCAAAAGCCGAGAAAGAAAAGGCGGAAGAAAGGCAACGCTGATGGATTGAGATGCTGGCAGGGAGTTCGGATCATATAGATCTGGCTGATAGCAGGGATATCACTGGGATACAAAATGTTATCGATAAGGAATGGTGGGACAAGCTGGTGATAATCAGAGATGGTGATTTTATATCCCTGATCCAGAATCAGATGTCTGGCCAATTGCTGACGCGGCCAGCAACAACTTGGTAGTGATCAGGGAGAGACGTACCGGGCATCCGAACAACTTATAAGGGGCGCACAAGTAATTCAGAAACCGATTCCATCTTTAATGGGTAATCTTGTTGCCCAACGAACCACATAATCTCTCTAGGTCAAGTCACACTTGCCATGGAACCAGGTCCGAATCACGGTTGTCTGGTCAGGTGCTCCAACAGGTTGCTGCTTAGTCTCCCGAAGTTGCCGTCACTCTCGCAGAGTTCGTTCGGCAAGTAGTGAGGACCGAGAAGCAATGAGAATTTGAACGTAAATCATGCACGTAGGCTGGTACCCTCTCATGACACCCTTTCCAGCAACCGATTTATAATTTGCTTTCCCGTGCGGACGGTTCTTTTCCATATCCTTTCCTATAGAATCCAACCTTGTTGCCGGTTGTGACAAACCGGGCAAAGGAAGGTCTATGTAGGCCCACCGAGTCATGAAGGCTCAATGAGTCGATTATCATATCGACTCAAGCTTTTGCTTATATAGAACGATACACTAAGTCTCACATGTGACCGCGTTAGGATACAAATACAATACAGCCCTGATGATAATATCCTGGTTTATCGATCTTGACAGCGGCACACCCTGATCTCGGGGTGATACTGGCGATATCACTGGTGAATTGGGTACATTTGTATTTATTTAAATACATAATAGACACCACTCTCGTACGTTTCGGGCCGGTCGGCTAGTGTGGTTTGGGGTGCCCAATCAGCGCATCAACGGGTGGAAGGATAACGCAAAAATTTACATCAGGACCGGCTGGACGGAGGCATGTTATGGCCACTCGCATCCTCCAACCCATTTATGCGGCAGACTCCAAGCCTCTGGATAACCTTTGCGGAGGAAACTTTCGCGTGTTACGATTGTTCATATTTGTGTGTGCTACGCTTTGTTTAGTTGAAAAACTTGACTACTCCTCACAAATTCCATGATTCCTTCCCCGCCGTGAGTTGACGATACATACATATTTACTTATTTAATACAAAAAACATCTAAAAATACTTGTAATTTATGACACCCGCGATCCCCTCTAAGTTAGAAGCTTAACAACGCAGATCTACATTAATAAAAGTTAGAACGAATGCATGTAAAGACTTGAGTGGGTAGCTGGGCGCTAGGGTTATTTTTCTAGCTCAAGCCAACACAACATTACCACGACCAAAAGGAAGTCAATTTGCAGATGTGTTCAATTCGCGCGTCGACTCGAATTCAATAGTCAGTCTATCAGAGTTACATGTCAGGAGTCAATAAGACAAAATCTCTCAGAAACGGCATCTCTGCCCAAATATCTCAAATCCGCTCTTGTGCGTATCGGCATTTCGATCAACGGCCCAAAGCTACCAAGAGTTGTAAAGAGTATTATCTATCGCATTAAGACGCAGGCACAAATTGCTGCACGCAGACGTCACCGTCTCTGTTTTAGACGGGCCCCAGTCCCTCTTGCGGACAATGCGAGATTGCTTGCATTGTTCCATTTGGTACAGCAACAGATATCAATTGATGGTTTGTTGGTTCTCATGCTGCACCCAGGATGCCGTCTGCCTGGAGTAGGAATTTTGCTCCAATCATTTCCCGCCAGGAATGAGTCGATGTATATGCGAAGTTAAGGGGTAGCATTGTAAGGCAACTTCGCTTATTCTAGCTTACCCAAGGTTCCATCACCAAAGTCACGTCAATCAGGGTTTGTCCAATACAAATGCGCGTCATTGAATGCTACAAACAGCTAACCTGATTATGTCATGGTTTTCCACCAAGTACCGATTAAGAAACAAGGGTTATTATCAAAGTACCGGGGACAATTTGGAAAGTGAGAGCTGTCCATTAGGCTGAAACTCAAGCGATTATGTATGTAAACCAGGATTCTTCCTCCGTGTTAAAATAGAGAGGCAATCAGATAGAAAGGGTGTGAAGTACTGCATAAATGTCAATTTGCTACATGGTGATACAGCTAACTTGATATTAATGTAATAATGCACATTTGAACAAACAAAGGCCAGGACATTTGCAATTAAATCAGCAATTGTTGCATAGGTAAGCTGACCCAATTGTCTCATCAAAATTGAAAGCATAGCGGATGCATGAATTAGTTCATGTTCCTACACAATTATAATAGGACTTTACTTTATTGAAGATAGATATGGTTTAATGTGGCTATTTTAATCATAGTGATGAAGATTTCCCTAGTCCTTCATTCAGATTTTGATATTGGACAGAACACTGGCTCAGCTGACCTAGGTCAACTTTGGAAATGTAATTGCAAATTTTCTAGATTGTGTTCATTTAAATGTGTAACATTATACTGATGTGTATATATTAGTGCCAGATGGGGCCTTTGTAAGATTACCATTAGCCTCTTCACTTGTAAACCCTCAACCACAGGTTTCACAAAGACTTCACACATTATTACATAATCACCTCTCACTATATATTCTCAACTCCCATGGCTCCCTCCTAGCTTAGTAGAGACCATCACTTACTTCAAACTCACTATTCTCTACTGTGCTAGGTAAGCACCACCACTTTTCACCCTTCCTCTTTCCCCTTTTCACTTCTTCTTCTCTTCCTTGTATTATAAACACATCTTATTTTAGTGTTGTAATCCAGAGACCATTATTAAAAGAAACTGTGGTTCTAGAGCTTTGGTCTATCCAAAGCATTTTGCTTTGCTTCTGCACCCACTATGACAAACAGTGAATGATCTACAAAAGATCCTTACATAACTACAGAAGACAATTAGGGGGCACAGGGACCAAACCTTAATTTTTTCTAGTAAAGTGCAACAGTAGGCTGATAGACTATTTGGCCACTAACATTTAGCATTGTGATGATTTTATGTGGTAGGTGCAGCAAGTGCTCAGCCAGGCCCCATGGGAAATTAAAATGGGAAGGCAGGCTGAGGAAACCAGCAGATGTTCACTTGGGTTGGATATCAGTGGTGAGAATATCCAAAATCGCAGTATACACTGCATAATCATGCTTTTCTACTTTTAAATGCACTGGGGATAGTATGGCCAGGAAAGGGAAGTGCAATTGAACGAATGATCCTCAAAGTTAGTTCACCGACTGTGACTAACAAGACACACAAACAACACGAACCTGATGGAAACTCCTCCTTGACGTTAGTTCACCGACTGTGACTAACAAGACACACAAACAACACGAACCTAATGATGATGAAAGAAAAGAACATAAGACCAAAGAAATGAAGACAAATGAGATAGAGTGAAACAGACCTAGTGGGTTTGTGTAAGAAATGAGTGAGATGGGTTTGATTGTGAAACAAAAGATGATTGAATGAGAAAAGAGAGCGATACAATGTAATGAAAGCTATTTAAACTACTGCCAATCACCTATTAGGTTTCAACCTAATCTCACTAATCCCCTTTGATCTTAGCCCTAAGTTCAATTAGTGCTTGATGTTAGAATTATAATGAAAGCATCAAGTTGTGCGCGCGCGCTCTGCGCTCTCAGACGGCTCAACTTAAAGCAACTCATCTCATCCAGTGCTGAACCTTCCTCATCTCGCCCGGAACCTACACATTCCTCAAACACTCAATGAACAAGATTTGATAAATCAACATCATCTGACCTTTGTTGTTGCGAGATCACCTGCTGCAAGTTGGACAAGTAGTGGTAATTGTCTATCCATCTTGTTCTCTCATCTCTTATTGTTGCTGATCTCTCCTTGTACAGTCTCCTCCTCTTGCTTTCTGTTTGTTTTTGTTCTCTTTCTCTTAATTGTCTCGTCTATCAAACCAGCAATCCTTTAGGTACTTTTCATCTCTTATCTTGTTTATTTCTTCTCTTTTTGTTTACTGAAATAAAATCTTTAGTTTCGCCTCTTATTCTCTTACTTGAAACATGCAGGGAAAGATCAGCAAATTCTGGTGGGGTTGAAACCTAATAGAGAATATTGTGGGTATGAAAAAGGGGGCTACAGCAGTAGCACAGCAGGAATACCAAGTGGAGCCACAAGGCTTGGGGTACTGGAAACCTGCAGTGGGGTTCACTGTGGAAGGAAGTGCACAGGGTTAATTGGAGAAGGCATGGGCTAAAGGTATGGGGTTCTACATGACAAATACAGATGCAGTGGAGTGAAGGGTATTGGTCAGGACTGCATGAGGGTTGCAAATGTGGGGTATAAACTGAAGAGGTGGGAGATAAGGATGGAGAGTAGGCATACTACACAGGGAAAAAATCACAAGAAAAAACAGGCACAAAGTTGTTGCAGTAGTTTAGTCTTCAAGTCACTCAAAAAGGAATCAACACACACACTTTCAGAAGAACAACCTTGTCTTGTAGCCTCAGCGGAGAAGAAAACAGGGGTTATCTGGACCATTGGAAAATGGGCTCAGATAACAGAAGAGAATTTGTATTTCCACAGCGTAGTGGAATTTCTTTTCCAAGAAAATCTTGTGGTTTTAGCTTATGCTACAATTTTTTAATTAAGAAACAGATAGAATAGCAGCAATTTTCCAACCCAACTTATCTTTAGGATCAGCTTGTGAAAACTAATGCTACACTAGCAAGTAGTGTAATTGGTTTTTCTGCTAACTGAATTTGAGGATCCCATCAATGTAATATCAAAACACCAGGAAAAAACAATGATCACTTGATGGCAAGTGACATTTGGGCAACTTCACTCATCTATCCTCCATCTATCCACTGCTACTCCTTGAATTACTTTAGAACAAAATTGGTTATTCATTTTTCTACCTTGCACAAACAGAGGCTGTGCCTTCTCATAACAGCTTGTTTGGCCTTCTGTGCATATACTTTTTGGGTAGCTGCTCAGCGCTGCTCAGTTTTGATTGAAATAGGTAAATAGCTCAGTGGAAACTTCATTCCAACCCTTGTTGATTTGCCTTCCTTCTGCCCAAAATTCATGTCTTGGCTGCACCAAATTGAACACTGAACTGCACCAAAATGAATAC
Source organism: Puccinia hordei (assembly GCA_007896445.1). Classification (NCBI taxonomy): domain Eukaryota; kingdom Fungi; phylum Basidiomycota; class Pucciniomycetes; order Pucciniales; family Pucciniaceae; genus Puccinia; species Puccinia hordei. Next base: position 323,432 of record RDRW01000299.1, read on the forward strand.
TGAGCTAAACTAGGGTTAATACTGAGCTACCAGAGTGAAAACTGAGCTTCCCCAAGGGGAATATTCAGCTATTCTGGAGTGAACACTTATAAGCTGTGCCAGACTGAACACTCATCTGTGCCAGAGTTTGCAATGAGCTTTGCTGTGGTGACTCCTGTGCTCAGCCAGGGAAAACTGAGAAGACTCAGTGAAAAATGAGCAGAATTAGTGAAACTGAGCAGAATCAGTGAAAAATGAGTGGAATCAGTAAAAAAAGAGCGGAATCAGTAAAAATGAGCAGAATCAGTTAAAACTGAGCAGGATGTGTAATATGTACAGAATAAGTCAAAACTGAGCCAAATCAGTTAAAACTGAGCAGAATCAGTGAAAACTGAGCAGAATCAGTGGAAAATGAGAAGAATCAGTGGAAACTGAGCAGAATCAGTGGGACCTGAGCTGAATCAGTGAAGTGTGATATGAGCCAGTGGAAAAGGAGCTATTAAATTAAAACACCAGTGAGAATCAAAAATACTTGAAGAGTAGGATTGGAGCAGCTTTGGAGCTGCAACCAAAGTTTCAGAATGTTACTTGTCATCAATTGAGCATTGTTTTTTCCTGGTGTAAAGCCCATTCTATTCTACACTGAAAAAGTGTATTTTTTATTCCTGCTAGATGTTAGCTTTGATACAAGCCCACCCCAAATTTCAGCTGTGTGATACCTAGTAGCTTAAATTTAACATTCTGGGGTGTTGATACACACAATCCCCTGGCAGTTGATACACACAATAACCTGGAAGCACAACTTTCCCAGGCTGGGTGTGTGACCTGAATGCCCCTCCTAGGAAGGGTGTGCAACTCCACCCACCCTTCCTATACATGTAGGAAAGGTGTGCAGCCCTTCCTATGTGTATAGGAAGGGGTATGCATGGTTGCATGCCTTAACTGGAGGAAGTCCCTCCATTGAAAGAGGGAATACACCCTTTTTGACCGGAGAGTTCCATCTGGTCAAAGAGGTTGAATGGCCTCTTCAACCGGAGGAAGTCAAAGAGGGCATACACCCTTGTTGACTGGAGGGATTTTGTTTGGCCAACAAGGCCATACAACCTCATTGACCAGAGGTATTTCCTCTGGTCCACAAGTGTCAGCCTGAGAGCCATCATAACTGGTCAAAAGACTGCTCTAGTGACAATAACACTCTAATAACTTCCAAACTATTGACGATAAGGAAATTTTAGAGTTGAGTTTCTGAATCCTCATTAAAAAACAATTAGTTTCTCTAATCAGTTTATTCCCTAGACCTCTGTTGTTGTATAATTCAGACTCTCAGTGCCCCTGTTGTGTTATGCATGTCACATTATTCAAAGTTATTACTCAATACAAGTTCAACTACTGCACACACCCAAAATGATTAGTCAGACTTGAAAAGCTTTACAATCAACCAATTTTGATTCCCGTTCACTAGAGCATGATCCCTTCATCCACTGTCAAGTACCCTAGTGCCAATGGCCAGATCTCTTCCAAACCAACCCTCTCAAGAAACTCAAAGAACTCAGAAGGAGCCTAGCTTTAACGCAAGTGGAGGTACTTGCTTGAATGTTTTTATGTCAAAAATTCTTTCTCTATTTTATTTCAAGATGTTGTAGAGACTGTAAAATGGAGATGTGTCTGGTGAGATTCAAACTCACAAACTCAGCTAAGCTGAGACACATGCTAGAGTGCTGCCTTTACCAACTAGGCTACAGATGCTTGTGACTGAAAGGGTGATGGTTGGTAGTGCTCATGGTCCAGCTGGTGATACATCTTGGTAGCAGACTAACAGGCAACTCAACATAGTAAATGTAAATAGTCAAAATCTCTCTAGTCAGTATAATACACATGATAGACGTAATAACTCAAAGAAGAAAGAAGAAAGAAGAGCAAGAAATAGAGAGAGAGGAAAAGGGAGAAATAATGAGATGTGGTGTGCTTACCTAGCTCAGCAGATAGTAAATGTAAATAGTCAAAATCTCTGCTGAGCTAGGAGGGGGCCAGGCCGTGAGTGTAGATGTAGTATTGAAGAGGATTGATTATGTAAGTATTTTTTGATTCACACTAGACAAAGGCAATTTTTGGACAAACAAAAAACAATCACATATTGACATCTTCAACAAGAATAATTTGGGGGTTGCAAAGGATAATATCTTTGATTCTTCAAACTTCCTGACAAATTGGATGAAAGCAAAGAGCTAGAATTATGTGTCAAGAACATGGATTGATTAGCCGGTCCAGATGGAAAGGATCCCAATAGTATCTTGAGGTGGTGAGCTATGAGGGGGGAATTAATAAAGAATAAAAGTTAATGATGGTATTAAGATTCAGAATGTGAGCAGACAGAAGACAAGAATTCTGAAAACATAATCCCCTCTGTACATATTTATGGGCTGTTGCCCATGCCTTCATACACAGAACAGGTGTGCAAGCTGCACACCCTTTCTATTTATATAGGGGTTGGGCACCCCCACACCTATGCACATAGAAAGGGTGTGCCAACCACACACCCGTTCCTCAGAAGGGGTGTGTGGCTGCACTCCTGTAATTAGCACTTCAAAAATCATTGTGTAAGATTCCCAAATCTGGCATTAAATCAGTTGAATAAATCTGGTATTGTATCAGACAAAAATGGTATTGTATCTAACACAACTGATATTATATCTACCTATAATGATATTGTGTCTACCATAAGGGATATTGTATCAGCTCAACCTATTTAATATCAACATGACTGAATTTATATCATATTTTTTCCTTCTGATATAATACCCATGGGCCAAACAGTTGTGTTAGATGTAAAAATCTGATATGGAGTAATTGATGTTAATACTAAATAGGTTACACCAATTCCATATCTGTTATTATAGACATTATGTCATTTCAGGTAGATATAATATCAGTTGTGGTAGATACAATACCAGTTTTGTCTGATATAATATCAGACTTTTTCATCTGATTTAATGCCAGATGTGGGAATCTGATACAAATATGCTGGCAGTGTAGGCAGGTATTGCATGCCCTTCCTCAGGCGGGTATCACATGCCTGTGGATGGGCATGTGAGCTTAACACCAATCCATGGGTGTACTGACACCCTTTTTTTTGAGAGGAGTGCATCTCTAAATGGCAGAGACCAAGAATTTTCAAGAAGACAGCCCTTTTTACATTTACATGTACACTACTTGCAGGGGAAACCCTGGGCACTCTGCAAAATAGCTGGAATATTGTGTTTGACTTGGAATTTCTGGGTTCCTGCCAAAATAGAGAAGGCAACCAGGTACTCATGAGCAAAATCCGATTTTTTCCCTAATTTTGAGCTCTAGATGCTTATTTTTTTGACTTTGAAACCCTAATGTACAAATGAACATTGGGTTCCAGGGCCCTTCCAATTTCATCATGAGGGGCGTGCAGCCTGGTTGTGAAATTACAGACTCCAATGGTGCAACTAATTTCTATGCCTCTAAATTAAGAGCAAAAAACACTAGTCATATTGTTGTAATGTTTCATGCAACCAACCCAATGTACTGAAGGGATTTAGTTGATTGAAGTGCAAGGGGGGACAGGTAGATGAGGATCAAGGATAAACTTCAACAATATCTGATGTTGTGTGGACATCATGGATTTCATTTGGCGTGCGTATCAGTAGGCAGAAAAGAGGTACAGCAGGCGTAGGCATATCAACAACGTCCATGATGACCGTCAAAACAAAAAGCGCTGCAGTTCTGGAAAGGTATGGTCTTCTAAATGCATAAGTAAGCAGAAGAGGTGGTAGATGGTCTCAATAAAGAGAACCCAGTGACTAGCCTATACAGGGGCCTGTTGAGTGTGGGTGTTTTCGAGGTTGTCACTGCGCAGAAAGAAAGACGGCATGAGGGATGGTGAGAATTCTGGATACAATCTAACGATTCGGCAGCACGACCTACAAGTCCCAAGTAATTCCTCCATAGATGAGCCCGTCTTTCAATTCTTGAGGGGTGGGTTTGAACAGGTTGAAAAGCTGAAAAACCCCACGAGTCAGTTGATCTTGAATGTGTATTGGGATGGTAGAAGCAAGAAAAAGTCACCTTGAGAGTAAGAGCGACGTCAAAACATCCCGGATCAGGCTGTTTGGTCCCAAAGCTGCAGCCTGTGTGGAAGGTAAGCCGTTCGTTAGCGTTAAGTATGGCGCAAGTTTGGATGGAAGATGCGATCAGCCACCTACCATCAAGTACCTTTACAAACTGCACAGTGTTGGGTTGTCCTTTCCTTTGAATATATCTAGAGACCAAGCGTGATTTGTGTTGATTTGCATTAGTTGCGAATAAAAATGGAGACTTTAATTGAGTCGCCTTACACTCTCTTCCCACAGTTGGAAGTCTTCGCACTATGGAATGGGGAAGATGTCAATGCCTTGATTTGTTGTGATGCCACCGAGAACACCCGTGCTTACCCGTTAAGCCATCCAGCCGTGTCTACGGTCGGGTTATTTTGCTCCGGTCCGTTCCAAAGGCACACCCCAGGTTGGTTGACAGAGTCGTAGAAACCACAGGTCTATAATTCAAATGTTAGGATTCAGGTGGTACCGGACGTGAGCAAGTACTGAGGGCGCGTACACCTTGTCCACCGGCAACTGCAAAGCTCTGATTCTCACACCAAAAATGAATTAGCAATTGGCTCGAATAACGTTGTGCAAAACAACGGACTAACCGGTCTTGTGGTGTCGTATCGGCGCTCCAATCGTTGGGATGTGACCTCGCTGCGCTTAGTCGTCTTCGAGTTTTTCGACGGGAATTGAAACTATGTGACGGGCAAGGAAATGTTAGAGCCATTTTTTTTGTTATCAAGGAAAGCTGCAAACATGCAGAGCAAGGGGCTTACCGCGTGAACTGCAGCAGTGTGCTGTTTAGGTGGAGCAGGACATCTTTGGTCAGAGGCTGCGGCAGAGAAAACACATCCATCTTTCTGCATGAAGTACTTATAACACATTGTGTGCGTAGTGGCCATTGCGGCAGGGATGGATAACGCAAGGTAGAGTACGGCTGTGGTGGATTTCATGTTGGTATGATGTCGAACGGCAGGCTGAGATTGGGTGGATGGGGAAAATGAGGATGGAAGACAAGAACGGTGATTTTATAAGCGTTTTCTCACCTTACTAGAACAGGGCCAATCCTGCCAAGTCGACGCTATCACACACAAAAATGTCCCACCTCTGTCAAAACTCGGCCTTCAAAGAAGAGCGGACATAACTATTCACGTACACCACGGGTGCACCCCTACACCACGGGTGCACCCCCAGTTCAAAAAAAACGTCCGGCCAACGCATTCCTATTCTTTTGACAGCTCGGACGCCTTGAAGGCGTTCTCAAGGCGTTCCCGATGGTTTCTACCCGTTCCGGGGACGTTGGTGGAGCTTCGACCCGTCTCAAGAACGAAAAGGGTTCTCAGCACGAGTTGAGAACGCCTTCGGACGACTTGAAAACCCAAAAGTGGTTCTGATGACGCCTTGGAAACCAAAAGTGGTTTCCAAGGCGTCATCAGAACGGCTCACAATCGGCTTGGAAACCACTTTCGGGTTCCAAGCCGTCATGAGAACGGTTCGCGATACGTTCGCAATTCGACTTGGCATCCGCACAACCTCCCAATGTCGGGGGGGTTACACCTTGCAGATTCTCCCCCTCGAGATTCTCAGGGGGGGGATGGGAAAATGTCCATCACCACCGGGTGGTGGATGGGCTCAAGTGCCCATCCACCACCCGGTGGCAGGGGGGTTGGTTAGGATTATAAAAGGACTGCTGATGTGCGGTCCTTTCAGCCCAACCCTCATCCACCTGCCCTGCCATATAAGCCCCCTTCATAAATTGTCCTCTATATATGTACTAAGCCCTCATACACACATACATACTCCCCATAAGCCCCCTGATGCCTCCCCCCCCCCCCCCCCCCCAGCTTGTTATTATATATGACCCCTCTCTGTGTGATAATCTCCTCAACCTCATCTCCCCTGAGAAGGCATGTGGCAACCATCCATCCAAAGCCACCACTACTATGCCTGCTCTTCCTACCACTGGGAGATTTTACCGCTTCAAAGCCAAAGTGTTTGCACAACTTGATTTGGTGCACATCAACTTCAAATTTGGGGGAGTCCTCAAATATGAAGATGCTGCCGGCAATGTTGAATGGGTTGGCCGCATCCACCGGGGGAAATTCATCGAACAGTACCCCCTTCCAGCAAAGTACAGATTATTCCGGAACCTTTTGGACAAGCTACCACAACAAAAGGACGCCTCAGCATCTCTGCGCATCAAGTTTTCAAGGGGATACATGAATTCTTTGGCTGAAGAATGTGATCAGGTAAGGAGCTTTATTTTGTTCACATTATAGATTTTTAGCTGATAATCCTCTTGTTTGTTGTAGTACCCAAGTGCAAGCACTACTGAGTCAAGCATGAGTCATCTCTCATGGCCTCCATCAGAATAGAACACCTACATAGTTGGCCCTGATTTTCTCTACACACTGCTGTTTATTGTTTCCCTAAGATCAATCAATGTCATGTTTTTGCAAGCTTGTTTGTTTTTATTTCAGCAAAAGATATTCCAATTGGCCATGAAATTCTTGTCCACAAACACATGCTTCTGAGTACTTTTTTGGATTGTGATCTGTCAGGTGCAATTGCAGTGCCCATGATGTTGTAATAACTCTGGCTGTTGTACCATACACATTGGCAAGTTTTTATATCTAGAAGTCCTTTTCACTTGTGCACTGATTGAATCATAACAAATATTGATTCATGGACAGAATAGAGTAATGGCCATGAAACACAGACACATCATTTATGACACACATCATTTATGGGGATGAGAGCTTGATGCTCCATGAGGACCATAACTGTGGTAATATGGGTAATTTTCTGCCACATTAGTGCTGAAATTAGGGTTGTATGATGCATGCCTTTCCACATGTGGATTGTAAGAGGCCCTTCTTTGCAGATGAGGGCTGAAACTGAGGTTGTTGGAAGAGCTTGATGCAACAGGTGTACTATGATGTTGCCAGTCATACATTGTTGCGGATTGATGCGGGGAATTTCCTTGGGGTAAGAAGATGTGCTTGAATGGAAATTGGGACCATAATGTGGATGTAAAGGATGTGCATTGTAAGATGCCCTCCTTTCCAAATGGGGGCTGATATTGAGGCGGTTGGAAGATCTTGATGGTATAGGTGTACCATGATGGTGCAGGGAAGATGCTTGGGGGTAACACAATGTGCTTGAATTCAAATTGGCACCATAATGTGGATGTAATAATGGGGTTGAACTATTGGGAGGGAAATTGGTGTTCATTTGGCATGATGGATTTTTATTCCTTGAAGTTGTGGGATATTCTAGTGATTGTGCCTCATGTGATGTGTGGTTTTGGGACACTAATGTGTTGTTGGATATTCTGACATTTCTTGCCTTCCTTTGTGGTACAGTGTGATCCCATTTTGCTTGACCCAAATGTGCTGCTTCATGCATTTCTGCATCTGTTATGTGAGCCTTGTCTAATCTGGATACTATTTGGTGAAACACTGGATGATGATGAGAAAATGCATTCACCAGATAGCTGTTAAAGCATGTGTGTTTTATCTCACAGGTCACAGTTGTACCTTCTTGGCGGGCACTTCTTTGCCTGCTTGATACCACAGCTTGACACTTACCGTCGTAGCAATTGTGTTGCACATTTAAACAACATAAAATTTGCTAATTCAATGTGAAAACACTACAGTTAGAGTGTAAATTTTTCACATGTACAAAGTTCTCTCACTCACTTGTGCTGGAACATATCTTACTACCAATTCTTTTTCCAATATCCTCATCTTACAATCCCCCTGTAAACCCTTGATCTTACATTGTTCAATTTGTAAGATGTAATTTTGCTGGCCAACTTTCCAAATTGAAAGAACACTCCCAACATATTGGTTATTTTCCTGGTTATTTGAATTTTTGGGCATTTGAGTCATTGCCTTCTTTATACATAAATATATATGATTGAAACACTCACAAGTACAAATGATCCCTTGGAAACTTTATTATTATCATTCAGCTGCAAAGTTCCAACCTGTGTAATTTCTGAGTTTGGATAATTATGTCTGACTTCATGTGGAACTGGTTCCTCATTCCCTTCATGCACTTTAGATGCTTTGAAATAGGATTGTTCATCCACTTTGGGGTTGTATCCCATAGACTTTTGTATTAGTGGATTACCTGAGAACATTCTCCTGACTTCTACTGAGGCTTGGAAATAATTTTGTTGCGTATCATCCCACATGTAAGCTCCTGAGAGTATTAGGCGCATCACTTGGTAATTACTGAAAGTGATGGCTATATCTCTGCCTGGACTGAGTCGATTTGAGTGAATAGAAGCTGTCCTCAGTCGTCCATTGTAGCTTTCAAACTTCTCAGTAGCAAATAAGGTAGCCGGGCCAAATCTTTTGATTGAGTCAGGTAGATGTAATAGCATGTGGAATTTTGGCTTATTTGCCCATTGGGCAGTCATTTTGACAATGTTATACATGAATATCTTAATTTGATCTTCTAATTCCTTTATGTACTCATTCATGTTGTGTATATGAGTTTGGAAAATCAGTCTGCCAATGCAGCATAATGGGATCCATATTTCCTTCTCTGACTTGCTCATAAAGGGAAAGTATACAAATGGTGCCAACTGTACTACTGTGCGGAAGTCTTTGCCCAAGTAACTCTTCCAGTGTGCAATCATGTATTTAGCCTGAATAGGTGGAATATTCATACCATTTGTGATGAAGGAGTTCAAATGTGCCTCCATTTTTGAAAAGTCCTTTTTTTTATCCATGAAGTCCCGTAACAGATACTTGACAATCCCTAGTGAGAAAACATGTAGAATTTCAACTGGGGTATCTAGGCATCCATCGAATTCTTTCAGGTGAGCAAATGTATTGCAAAGCCTGTGTGGTTCCTCTTGTTCTATCATGAGGATCCTTTGGCTTTCTTCAGGGTTATTACGCCTCAATGCTATGAGTTTGTCTTGTAGCTTATCTGTCAAGCCCAAATGATCCATGTGGGTTTCATATTCCTTCTTTGACTGAGTGGTCAGAATTTTCCATGAGCTCTTGGTCTTCTCAACAGTTTGTGTCCATATTCTTGCCAAAGGTTTCAAAGGTATCCCAAAGAAATCCTTTATGTATGAGATAGATCTTTTGTCTGAAATTTCATCTACATGCAAATGGCACATCCTGCAGGGGTTCTTGCAAACCCCAGGAATTGGGGTATTTGTGACCTCAGCTGACATAGGTGAATCTCCTAGATAACAAAGAACCACACTCATGAATAAAACCTCTTGATGAATACTGGAATCATATGCAAAACTGCCATTGGTGATCAAAAAGCTGGGGAAAAATATCTCGTCAGTCAAAAATATAATATAATACCAATTCCAAGAAAGAGGAACATGGTGTACTTCATATCTTCAACAATAGACTCTCCCAATTCCAAAGCCCCTGCTTCATTGGACGTAGTAACAAAATGACAATTATACTCCATGTTGCTATGCTCTGGAGGTAGGCCACTCAATGTCATATAAAAGGAGACATGTTTGTTCCATTGTTTTGAAATGTTCCCAGAAGTATCGTCTGAGTAAAGTGTAATGGGGACATGGCGAATTATCTTTCCATTGGCTTTAGATCTCCAAGGGTTGGGGACTGGGATTGCTACTTTAGGGGCCCACTCTGGTCCTTCAAGAATTTGACCCCGTATTCTATCCCTGAAAGATTTTCCAGATATAATTGGAAACTCTGAATATATCTTGTCAAATCTGTCTATAGGAACATTGTGCAAATCAGGTGAATTGTAACTGATGTTTTCAGGTACTATGATTGCCAGCTGCCTTGTCCCATCTTGGAATTCTGTGTCTTGATATTAATTCATCCTTGGCACAATGCATTTAGCATGTAGCACATCATTCATCTTGAAGAAGAATATTGGTATGACAATTTCCTGATCTGGCCCTTGTAGTGTAATTGGCTCAAATATATAATAGTGTTGATTACCACTCTGAACCATCTGTACTCTTCCCTCCCGAGATAAATGCTCCCTCCACTTGGCACTTTGATATAGTGCATGGATATTCATACCATTAGTCTCATGTGGATAGAATTCCAAATGTTTATTCACATAGGGATTTGCAAGCTCCTGGATTGCCAAGAGATGATGGAAAATTCAGTATGCTCCAAAATAACTACATTTATATAAAGGCATACAATCAACCCACATGACATATGATATCTTTCACACTGAGGGAAAAGCACTTGTTGTTCAAAACAGATAACTTCTCATTAATGTTGATTTTCAGCATCCTACGGATTCTGTCCCTTCTCCTCTTGAGTGTATCCCAGTGGGGTAGGAACACATTGCAAAAATGGAGTATTAAGCGGATCTGGTGGTACATGCTTCGTGACAATACATTGCGCAAGTGACCAAGAATCAGTGCACCAATCAGATACTGAAGATAAATATATTATGTTAGAAAATTAGCTCCTCCTCCTTCTGAGGTAACAGAGAAATTACATACCATTTTTGAAGGAAATGGATACCACATTCCATTTGGATTACAATAGCCATCATTAATAGGTTCATTATCACCTTCTAATATTTCACTGTCTTCAATGAGCTCCCCAGAAAGGCCTGATATTGGATCATCAATGAGCCAATCAAGAGGGTTGAAGGCCTTTTCTGAAAGCTCATCTGAAATATCTTCACCTCCCCCAAATCCCATTCCCAAACTATCATTGAAGTCCAAAAGGGATGTGGGACATTCTTCTTCAACATCCATAGTATCCAGACCTTCATAATTATAGAGGGGACATTTTGTAGAGGCGGAACTTTCATAGATGGATGTATTATTGTTCTGTGCATGACCCACATAGTCCACCGGGGCTGTTGTCTTTTCCAATCTGTGTCCAAACAGTGTGATCTGATTATGACTTTCAGAGGCCAAGTGCTTATGAATACTTCTCAAATTTAGCAGCTTCCCTCCACATGAAATACATTTAAATTTTTCAACTCCACCATCTTGTGGTATTGTCTCAAAGCCTGGCAAAATTGGAACATGGATCAGAGATGTGGCCCTTTTTATATTTCTCAAGAAAAAAATTGTTGCTACAGACCAGGGATCTTCATGAAGACTTATTTTTGAATATTTTGTATAGGGAACCACTGAATTATTAGTAGTGGGAAGGAATCTTAATTTTTGGGGTGCATGGGCCATGAAGGACATAGACTGCACCCCTTTGCATGGAACAAGGAAGTCATTCCGGGTGTGCCCTTCAGTTTCACACCCTGTATGTGGTGTCACACCTGTGACAGACGGCTCAAACACCCTTGCCCCGGAGTCGGAGATATCCCCGCCTCCAGATCCTGGCTGGAACATCCATCATGTCCCAGTATCCCCACCACCCCTACGAACCTCCCCTCGCCCCCTCCGACAATCCCCTCCACCGCTACGACGGTCAACCTAACACACCAAGTCGAAACAATACCAAAGCCCCACCCAATTCAACCATCCCGCCGACCGTTTCATCCCTAGCCCCGCCACCTATGAATCCAGCCCCGCCATCCGAAACGTATGTCCCTCCGCAATGGCCCGAGATGATGAGCCCGTACCGCCACCAAGGACCGGGTGAGTTTCTTCCCCCATTCATCATCTACAGGCAGACTTGTCTGACTAACCAAAAAAAAACCCTCGACAGATCTCCTTACCTCGCCCCGGGAGGGTCAAGTCGGACCGATCCGAAATCAGCCGGGTAGCCGACCGTTAAACTCCCCCCAGGACTTCCGTACACCGGCTCGTAGGACGATATTACATGTTAGTAACTCTGATCCCGATGGATCAGATGTTACTAACATGTCCGAACCTCCGTCCAGTCTAAACTCCAGCCAACGTTCATCCCTACTAACGACGTCTGGCGGGAGGCTCACCAATCGTTCCATTGACGCCGTTCGTACCCGGCTGGAGATGATGGGCGATCGATACCGACTCAACGACGACATGATTCAGTGGGCTCGAAATCTCGTCAACGTAAGATTCAATTTAACTTTGTCGCTCCCCCTCCCCCGATTCCTAATGAGCTCCTCTCCTCTCCGTAGATGCCCGAAGAAGAGCTATGGCTCATGAACATCATGATTACCCTCAACGGGCAAATACATCCACCACCGTCGTCCGCCATCCAAGAGGCCACCGGTGAGGCCAAATGGTTCTCCTCAGAAGTCCGACAATTTCTTCGCGGCCAGGTGCGTGAAGCGCTACTGCGTCCTGATATCGAGGCTTATGGGCGTCAATCGGCGAAAAAACGACTTATCGACAAGTGCCCATTCTTTATTGTCAAGGTAAGCCGATGAGATCTATTCGCCCTCGTTGGGCATATGATTGCTGACCATTTATGCTGGCAGGGGGTGATGGAACAGCAGACCCCCACCTTCAAGGCTGCCCACATGCCGTCCGACTACCGTACCAACCCAGACTACACAGCTAAACTCGATCAACTCCTTGGCACCATCCTCAAGTCAGAGAAGAACAATTTCTCCAATCTACTACGAATTGGGCTGGTGCCCACGACCGCAAGGGCCACGCTACTACCGCCACCTTCCTTGGATAGCATGCTCGCCGATGTTTACAGCAACATGGATCCTCGATTCGCCGGACTCAGCCGATCGATGATCGTTAGCGATCAGCGCATCACTCCTTCTCGCCGGGCCCGGTTGGCCTACATCCGAGCGATGATCAACCTGAACCGACTCGCCCGGATTGCCAGCCCGGGCGTTCCCATACGCTGTTTTTGGGAGGACATCGACCGAGATCTTGCTAGCCGCAGAGGCAAGTCAGCCATGTACAACGGCATGTTCGGACACCTCGTTCTGGCGCAGGACAAGCGCCTTTGGGATGAATGTAAGACGGTTGACGACTGGAGCGAGGATGACCAGCAGCTCCCAACCGAAAGCGAGGTTTTGGCTGGACTTGCGTCGCCGACCGCCCACGGTGCTCTCCACCAAGAGGGCGGAGAGAGATAGCTGTTGATGGGGATGATAGTCTCCCAAATCATATCTTTTTTTCTTTTTTTTATGTTGTCATTTCCCTTATTCCATTTATTATCATACTTGTAAATACACAAGATTGCAAGATTGAAACATAAGCAAGCAGTAAATACATCATGCCCCCCCTCCAATAGCTCAGCGAGCCACTCCCCGACTGCCATTTTGCACGGGTTGCATTCAAGCAGGCAAGCCAGCTAGGTCAGCACCTAGCTGACCTGGCTCAGAGACGTGCCAAAAACGCCCAACGGGCGTCTTCAGACGTGCCAAAGCCGCCCAATGGGCGACTTCGAAACGCCTGGGAAATGTCTGCGAGGCAGATCCTCATCCACCTCGGAGGCGCCTTAGCTGGAAGGACGTTTGAAAGTCGTCTCAGCAGACGGCTCCCAGGCGCCTTCGGTTCTCACTCGAAGTCGAGGACATACTGCTGGGCGCCTGGGTGACGCCTCAAAAGACGCCTGGCAGACGAAATCCTATGCTACTGAATAGGATTTTGACGCCTTCCAGGCGCCTAGCAGGACGACTTGGAGGCGCCAAACTGCTTCCATGGTGTATTGATACACTAAAACTGAGACTTCTGACTTGACTCGAGAGTCTAATCACCGACCCCATCACTCGAGATTCACGCAGTCTGCACACAGCCCAAAAGGGGAGACTCATGGTATCAGCGGGCGATGTTCTCCACGACGTTGCCATGTATAATCTGCTGGAAAATGACAGCTAAGCTTATCATTCTTGGAAAGCAGTGACAGTTCTGTTATGGCCTGTTGTTATACCAGCACGGGGGAGAGTAGATGCCCACTCCGATCGTGTAGTTGGGTGGTACCTTTTCTTCCTCCCCCGAGGCTTTTAGAAGTTCAAAGGTCAACCAATGTTTATTCTCATTCATTTTACAGCAGAAGCAGAAATGGATGGTAGGCCGAATAAAATTTTGACCTCCTCCATTTTCTTTTTTCATCGTCCTTGTGAGGGCTAACTATATACGGGACTACGGATAACAATAGACTTGCTAGGGAATATCCGGACCTAAAAAGTGTTCAGGTCTATCCTTTCAAGTTATAGAGTTTGAGGGGTTATTTGATGTAAAAGTGTATAATAGGGGGTATCAAATATAACAAAATCCACAATCAAAACCGGGCGTTGATAGACGCACGCCAAGCGCGCACGCCAACGCCAGCCCGCACGCCATTTTTTTTTGGCGTGCGGGGCCTACACGCCCTTTTGTTTTGGTGTGTAGGGTCTACACGCCAAAAAAAAGGGCGTGTGAGACCCACACGCCAAAAATGGCGTGCGGTTCCCACACGCCAAAAATGGCGTGCGGTTCCCACACGCCTTTTTTTTTTGGCGTGTGGGCCCCGCACGCCAAAGAAAATTGGCGTGTAGGCCCCGCACGCCAATTGTTTGGCGTGCGGGTCTCACACGCTCACGTAATCGAATGGCCCCTGCCATTCGATTACGTGAGCGGGGGGTGTGTATCCCCATACACATAATACATGTATGTATTATGTGTATGGGATATACACACCCCCCGCTCACGTAATCGAATGGCAGGGGCCATTCGATTACGTGAGCGAGCCCGAGTCTGTTTGTTTCCGGACTGGGGCTCGCTTATGGTCCTGGTTTTTTCAACCAGAACCACAACAAACCCCGCCCACCGCTCTCCGACTCGATCAACCAAAGCGGTGAGTCTGAAAATCCGAAAAAAAAAAAAAAAAAAAAAAAAAAAAAAAAAAAAAAAAAATCAAAAAAAAAAAAAAAAAAAAAAATCAAAAAAAATCAAAAAAAAAAAATCAAAAAAAAGTCAGAAAAAGAAAAAAAATCAAAAAAAATAAATCAAAAAAAACGAAAAAAAATCAAAAAATGAGAAATAAAAAATGAGGAAAAAACCCCAAAAAAACCAAAAAAAAGGGTTTTTTTGGGGTTTAATTTTGTGGAAAAGCCCACAGGCCCAGGGCTCCAAGACCCAACTGGCCCAAAGACAGGGCCCAATGGCCGTAAGAAGGGGCCCGCCTCTGCCCATCACCTCCCGTGGGCCCACAGGCCCACTTTGATGCTCCAAAGGGGCAATAAAACATTCAAAGGGGCCATTCAAACCCCCCAGGCAGCTCAAAGGGCCCCGTATAAGCCCCAGACGCACACCATTCCCCCCAAAAGTGGCCCATCTCAAACACATCTCTTCCTATTTCCATTTTTTTTTCACCGTAAATATAGTAACACGTGCTGACAAACTCTCCCATTCAAATGCAAACAGATTCCGCACAAATCACCAAATCAGCAGTAAAAGATGTCACACACCGGTGATTACAACTCCGCAACCAATCAGCCTCCACGCCCATACGGATTCTATGAGGTTGACCCCAACCATCACCCGCACGCCCCACTTGGCAACATGTATCAAAATCAAACCTCTGCGTATGGAAATCCACACGTGCTTGGCCAACCTGCAGCTCCAATCAATCAATCAGGCCACCTAGCAACTAACTATGGCTACCCAAGCAACCAATATGGCCAAGCCCCCCAGCCCCTTACTGTCCCCTCAGCCCACCCAGCCACCTACAGCTTCAATGACAACAACTACAGACTGGAAATCCAGCCAAACCCTGGGCCCCCAGCCCACCCAGTAGCGCAGCCTGTGTTCCGCCCATATGAGGTACAATTGCCTCAATTCACCCACTATCACAATCGACCTCCAGCCTCTACCTATCAGCTTGATCCAGCCCAACCATCCTATCTGGCTCAGCCAGCCCTCTACGCACCACCTCATATAACTCAAGCCCCACCATCCCATCCGTTTCCGCAATCCCATCAAGCACCACAAATCTCAAACTACTGGCAGCCGGGACCCCAACCATTGTCCCACCCGGCCAACCCATTCACTCTTGGACCCACTCACTTCCAAGGCCTGCCAACCTCACACAATTTCCCCATTGGCCAACCATCAGTGACCGCTCCGCCGCAGACAAATCAAGTCCCTTCCATACCCGTCATGCAAGATATGCAGCCATCTCTGGGGGAAATAACCTCCTCTGCGCCATTTAGCCCTCAAATTTGGCCACCTGCACAACCAAGTCCTCAACAGTTTCCCCAAGGAACTTTCAGCCCTCAAGACCCTCAAAATGTGGCTGAAGGTGAGTCTTCAAATACTTCTCCACTTTGTTTTCATATTAACAAGAACTAATGTTTACCTACTCAATCTCCCAGTCAAATACCCAAGGGCCATGGCTACATCTCCCGGCGGATATCAACCTGCATCACCCAGCCCTCAAGTATTTCCCCGAGCAAATTTCAGCCCTCAAGTCCCTCAAACTGTGGCTGAAGGTGAGTCTTCAAATACTTCTCCACTTTGTTTTCATCTTACCAAGAACTAATGTTTACCTGCACAATCTCCCAGTAAAATACCCAAGCGTCACGCCTACATCTCCCGGCAGGTATCACCCTGCACCACCCAGCCCTCAACCGTTTCCCCCTGCAACTTTCAGCCCTCAAGTCCCTCAAACTGTGGCTGAAGGTGAGTCTTCAAATATTTCTCCACCTTGTTTTCATCTTACCAAGACCTAATGTTTACCTAGTCAATCTTCCAGTATACCCGCTCAATCCTTTAGGACGTTCACCGCTGGCCCCCGCAATGTTACCCGCTGCCAATCAACCGCATAAAGTGTTGATGAAATCTGAAGATGTACAATCTTATGATTATTCAGTTGGCAGTAAGTTCTTCTAGTTTCTTAATTCGCCCACTTGAGGCAGACTGGCTGAACTGCTTGTGTTTCCAGATGCAATGGATGCACCACCCGAATTCCTTTTCACATGTGTCACTGATCTCAAACACTTTGTCACCACATGGGCCCACGAGCATGGTTACGCTCTGAAAGTTTGTGCTTCCAAGAGGGACAAGAACATCTACTTTGCATGCACAGTTGCCGGGGAAGACCAAACCTCAGTTGATGCTATCCGGTTTCGAGAGTCTAGGAATAAGCGACTGGGGTGCTGCTTCAAAATATCTGGCCACAAACCGACTTCAGTAAAACTCAAGGATGCACCATGGGAACTCCGATGCCAAAAGACGATTGAGCACAATCATGGTCCAATCAATCTGGAACATGTAGTCATCCACAAGAAGCTCTCTGTCGAAGGCCAAACTGAGGTTGCTCGCTTATCGTCTCTAGGAATGCAACCCCAGGCAATCGCTAGACTCCTTACTAGCAGTGAGGGAAGGTTTGTAACCAACAGGACGATATACAACACAAAGCAGGCACTGAGGGCGGAGAAGAGGGCTGGCAACACCCCAATCGAGTACCTCCTACGTTGCCTCAACGAATCCAATTGGACACACGAGGACGTTTACGATACGGACGGCAAGCTCCTTTACTTGTGGTTTGCGCACCCAGGATTGTTGCTTCTTGCTCGCAGGTTCCACCATGTGGTCAACATTGACTGCACTTACAAGACGAACCTGAACAACTACCCCCTGCTGCATGTGGTTGGCCAAACTGCAACCAATCACAGTTTTTCGATTGGTTTTTGTTTGATGCGAAACGAGAAGAATGAGGCCTACTCATGGGCTCTTGATAAGTTGAAGTGGGTGGTATATTTGACTAATCACCTATTCTCATCATAAACTGACTGTACTCCGGTGCCTGTGTGATACCCATAGATCTATATGGGACGCTGACCACGCGCCAAAGGTCTTTGTGACAGACAGGGAATCAGCACTGCGTAATGCTATCTCAAAGCACTTTCCAAATGCAACCGCGAACTTGTGCATGTGGCACATCGATCGGAACATTGTGACAAACTGCAAGCAAGCCTTTGCTGGCGATGGCGAAGAATGGGCCAAATTCATGAGGCTCTGGCATGAGGTCGCACATGCCCCCAATGAGGACACCTGCAACTCAAAGTGGGCTCAACTGACACGGTACCTAGTCACTCGAACTAACGTCTACGAATACCTGTACAAGAACGTCTGGAGCGAGCGACAGAAGTTCATGAATGCGTGGGCCGGAATGACACCCCATCTAGGAAATCTGACTTCGTCACGATGTGAATCTGCCCACAGCTGGCTGAAAACCTATGTGACGTCGGCTAGGTGCGACTTTGCAACACTTTTCATTACAATTGCTGCAGCAGTGGACCGACAACTTGACACAGCCCACACGAACCTGGCACACGAGTTACAGAAGGGATTAACCGGACTACCAAATGCCTTCAAGTCCCTCAGCTGCAAAATCTCCTGTCATGCGCTCAAGTTGGCCTTGTCTCAGTACAACAAGTTCATCAAGATGAAGAAAACCAAGCCTGGGGATCCCAGCCTTCAATGCAAAGGTAATTTCCAGGCTGGCTTGGGCATTCCGTGTTCGCACACTATTGAATGTTTGGTCCAGGGGAAGGGAGATGTGGAGCCTTCTGATTTCCATGTCCAGTGGCATCTGGCCTATAACCCTGATGGTCCAGTGAGTCCTCCTGATGTATGACTTGTTCATGTCCCTCCTAGCTAATCTTCATCTATGTTCATTGCAGGCTCTTGATGAACCACTGTACGACTTTGACAACGATTTTGAGGATTTCAAGCAGGAGATCTTGGCGTCCCACCACCCCTCGGCGTTAGAAGCAACAATGAAAAAATTACGAAGGGTCCATGCAAACACACACGTGGTTCCGCTTGCAGAGCCTGATCCTATCCGAGTGAAACACAAACTGGAAAGGCCGTGGAAGAAGAGAAAGGGTAGTGGGCGAGTTCAAAAGCGCGATGACACCCATGCAGAAATTGTGGAAGCGCAAATCCAAAAGGCGCAGGCAAGGAAAGCAAGACAGAAGGCCGGTGTATCAAAAGGAAAAGGGGGTAAGAGACAGTCCAAGCGCGCGCAGGCTCCATTGGACACCTCAGCTTCTTCCTCTGGGGACCTGGATGAGCTACCCAGTGTGGAGACACTCATGCGTAAGCAACTTTATTGCATGTCTTTTTAAGAGGCTGATAACTGATGGACTTACTAAGCAGTCAAGAGAACTCACCCCCCACGAATTGGCAGCCTCACTATTGGGAAACGGAATCGGGGGTCTTCCAGTTCAGGAACATCACGGCGCAAGGAAACGTGGCAGCCCAAGTATGGTAGTAAGGATGGTGTAACAGATGAAGATTCTGATTCTGCAGATGCAGTTTCAGATGAAGATTCTGATGCCCCAGATGGGGAATCAGATGAAGAATCTGATGCCCCACATGGGGCATCAGAAGAAGAATCTGATGCCCCACATGGGGCATCAGAAGAAGAATCTGATGCCACAGATGGGGAATCAGTTGCAGAATCTGACGCACAAGGTGGGCAATCAGATGAAGAAACTGATCCCCCAGTGGATTCCTCCTCATCTATTGAGATGCAGGATGAGGAAAAGCTGCTGTCACCTCCAGAAGCCTCAAGAAAAGCCTCAAGCTCTCATGATCAGTTTCCGGGTGAGGCCAGGCTACATTCACCCCCAACAGCCAAGGTAAGTACTATAACTTTGACATTAGATTATCAGGGTCTGATTCCATTGTATGTTTCATAGGACCGGCATGTAGATGCTGAGGTTGCACCCAAGGCTGGCCGAACAAGACAGGGGAATACCAACCCTGATGTTGCAGTGAGTGACTCAAGCTTGACACGGACAAGGAGGAATGCACTGACTGTAACTGATAACCAACTTCTCATCATTCTTGTCAGGCGGAGCTTCCACCATGGATCTTAAAATACCTGCATTCCACTTATAACCCTGCAGGTGATGGGAACTGTGGTTATGCATGTGTGGCACATGCATTGGCAGCAGATAGACCAGAGGGTCCCTACGCTAAGGCCAATGGGTGGTACCAAGTGCGAAAGGATGTGTTAGAAGAGATGGAAAAGAACAAGGCACATTGGACAAGATACCTTGGGGGGCCTTCAGAATTCGACCGCGCTTACGGACGTGTTCAGGTGACTGACCCACGTGGATCAGTCCCCATGAACAAATGGATGAGCAAGTTGGATGTGGGACCGATTCTGGCCAATGCGTATAACCGGCCATTTGTCTTCCTCAGCAGAACGGGCGGGAGCACCACATATATTCCCGCCACTGTTCCCCCGGACCCTAAACCGCTGCCAGCCCTCTTCTTATCATTTTTCAATGATAATCATTGGATACGTGTGATAGTCAAGCGGACCCCCACGATTCCCTTTCCTCTCCCTAAAGTCTCCCGGTTATTTCACAAGAGCCCAGCAGCTGCTTGGCTAGACTGTGTTTCCCCTTCCACTACTCTTCACTCTTTGTTACCTAAATGATTAAAGGTACCAAGTTACTGCAAGTAACACTAATTATTATTATCCTTATTAATGTTTACCATTCTTATTATTCTTTAATATTATTCCTTCAAGATCTCTAGTGAATATTTGCGCAGCTGCGGCTGCGCAGTGCACCCGGTTTTCCGCATTTACACCCGGTTTTTTTTAATTTTTAATTTTTAAGCAAATAGCATGTGGAGGGCGGCATTTGATGCGCGTGACCTCCCCAATCATCCTCATTAAATATGATATTTAAAACAAATAAAATAAACAATTAAAACAAGGAAAATAAACAAAACAAAATAAAAATATGGAGGGCAGCATTTTAAATAAGTAAAATAAACAAAAGTAAATAATATAAAATTAAACAAATAAGAATGAATGAAATGAATAAAATTAATCAATTAATTAAAAGCAACAGACATAATTGCAAGTTAATGATTTATGAATAACGCAACTTCCCCAATTATCCTCATTCAATATTTTATTTAAAACAAATAAAATAAATAAGTAAAACAAGTAAAATAAACAAAACAAAATTAAATTAAATTAAACAAAATAAATGGAATAAATGAAATGAATAAAAGAAATCGTGGAAATCAAGCTGTGAGGATTTTTTATCAAAAATCCGGGTGGATTGGCCAAAAAAAATAGAAGCCATAGTTTTTTTGCAAAAAGAAAAATTACTATAAAATTCTACACCCCTGTAAGTATAATAAATAAATTTAAAATCTTGAAAAACAATGCAAATCCGCCCGCAAAAAATTAAATAAAAAAACCGGGTGTAAATGCGGAAAACCGGGTGTACTGCGCAGCAATTTGGACGTCGCCGCTGCGTAAAACCGGGTGTAAATGCGGAAAAACCGGGTTTTTTTATTAATGCCCAAGGTATTAGTATTAAATTAATAATACCTTGATTAACTAACACATGAATAATTCAGGCTACTCTGTGATAATAAATAATAGAGTGATAATATAGTATGATTAAACTACAATCAATCTTTACAATAAATGATATACTTAAATTAATAATACGTTGATTAACTAACACATGAATAATTCAGGTTACTCTATGATAATAAATAATACTTATAAGATGTGACAATAACAAATGACACATACGCATTGATAAGTTAATATTTTATTAATATTAATAAAAGGGCCTTTAATATAATAAGGGCATTAATCAAAAAACCCAGTTTTTCCGCATTTACACCCACTTTTCTGCGCAGCTGCGGCTGCGCAGTGCACCCGGTTTTCCGCATTTACACCGGGTTTTTTGTATTGTTAATTTTTAAGCAAATAGCACGTGGAGCGCGGCATTTGATGCGCGTGACCTCCCCAATCATCCTCATTTGATATTTTATTTAAAACAAATAAAATAAACAATCAAAACAAGGAATATAAACAAAACAAAACAAAACAAAAATATGGAGGGCGGCATTTTAAATAAGTAAAACCAGTAAACATTATTTATTTATCAAAATTTTAAATTTATTTATTATACTTAAAGGGGTGTAGAACTTTGTGGTAATTTTTAATTTGCAAAAAAACTGTGTCTTCTACTTGTTTTGGCCAATCCACCCGGGTTTTTTTTAATTTAATTTTTTGCGGGCGGATTTCCATTATTTTTCAAAGTTTTAAATTTATTTCTCATACTTACAGGGGTTTAGACTTTCATGGTAATTTCTATTTTGCTCAAAAACCATGGTTTTTTTTTTTTTTGGCCAATCCCGCCGGTTTTTTCATAAAAAATCCTGACAGCTTAATTTCCAGGATTTCTCAACATTTTCACATTTTTTAAACTTTTTCTAAGCACTTTAAGGGGTGTAGAATTTAATGTGAATAACAGTTTTTTTTTTTAAATCACTGGTTGGATTTTGATGATTTTTGGACTCAATTTATTTCCAAACACCTTCACATCTGTCTTTCAAGATATTCAGGGAGTTTTTAAATGGATTCATACACTTTAGAGGGTGAAGAATTCATTGGAAACAAATACTGATTATAAAATTGACTTCTTATCAGATTTCATGACAAAGAAATGGAAATACAATTATACACAGAGGTATGGTACATTGCATGATGCTTTGGAGTGTTACATGTTGTTTATTAAATAACCAACAACTGGGTGTAAATGCGGAAAACTGGTGTAAATGCGGAAAAACTGGGTTTTTTTATTAATGCCCTAGAATAAATGAAATGAATAAAATAAATAAATAAAATACAAAGCAAGAGACATAATTGCAAGTTAATAATTTATTAGCACACAAATAATACGTATAAGAAAGAGAAAATGTTATCAACACTACTGATAACAGCTAGAAAATGCTTACAAATGGTGAATATACGCCTGAATTACATTCCTGAACTGATATGTAATGGGCAAAAAAAAATAGAAGACATTGTTTTTTTGGGAAATAAAAAATACCATAAATTTCTACGCCCCTGGAAGTATGTTAAACATTTTTCAAATGTTGAAAAAAAATCAAAATCCGCCCGCAAAAAAATAAATCAAAAAAAGGGTTTAAAAGCGGAAAACCGGGTGTGCTGCGCAGCAAATTTGAGGTTGCCGCTGCGTAAAACTGTGTGTAAACGCGGAAAAACCGGGTTTGTTCCTGAATGCCCTATAATAATTATGATACCACTAAGGAATCCCAATAGCCCAATTCTGGATAATCTATAGTTTAATGCTGATATATCATCAAGAATTGGCCACAACCTACCTTCAATAAGGTAGAAACCACAAACCCACATGAGTACTCCTTGGATGCCTATTAATAATACTCTGTTTGGGTTATATTGCAAAAAACACTTAAGTCTGATGTTTCATTCAAGTGGATGAGCAAGACAGTGGTGGAAATTACAACTCAAGGACATGTGAATGAGAAATAAAAGGGAAACCAAAGAAAAAACAACCCCCGGTACATATATCAGAAGTGGTAGTTGGCTACAGCTATTTCTATATCTTGGGAAAACAAAATTTGGAGGTTTTGAATAGAAAAAGATTTGTGAAACTCTTCATGGGTTTTTTTCCAATCAACCATTGGCAAACCATCATGACCAATCCGGTTAAATCCCATGGAGCACAAAAAGTTGAGAAAGTATAATCGGAGGTTATCCAAAGTCCCGTGAGGCATCACTGAAGTATTACCACTATCAACCTTATGTTTCAGAACATTGGCGCCAAATTCCAATAAGGCCGAAGCATTTGAAGTAGTCGGACGTTCCAACCCGTATTTGTTAGTGACAAAGGCGGTTGTTGGACCAAAAACCAGGAGACCAGCAAGCATCCGCATTTGCTCCCGCGTATTTGATGTTGACCACTCATCAAGCTTTTTATACTTTGGTCTTGTTGGTGCCTGGAGCCCGCAGATGTAACACAAGGCTGACATAGCCCCCGTGAAGTATAGACCAAGGACCTTGAGACCGGAGGTGTTTGGTTGGGGGCTTGATCCATCCTTTGCGTGACTTCCAAGGTTTTCATAAGTTCGTTGGAATGCAAGATGGGCAGTATGCACCAAAGATTCGTCCAGGGGGAGAGGCTGCCATTCACTCCCCTGTTGCTCCATGTGTCGAAGGGCCCAGCAGTCTTGCAAAGCACTTTTAAGCCGGAGATAAGCGTGGTCACTTGGAGAGAAGCATGAGGCCAGATTCGCCGCAAGTGTGTGGGTCTGGACACGTTTGGACAGCGGCGCCTTCCGGTTCTCCTGGGAAGCCTCGAGCTGTGCCATGTTGACAACTTCAGGAGTTATCAGAGAGAGAGCACCAGGTTGAGTGGGGTTAAGAATTCTCTCTGCATACCACACAAATATCAGCCTTTGTGATGTATGAACAAGTGAGAAAAAAAGTGAGTATTTACCAGATTTGGATGCCTTCAGAAGTGTATCCACTTCCCTCCAAACAACTCGGCTGAACTCCTGTGGCATCGTTGGATGTGGTGTGACCATTGAGGGGAGGTGTGTGAGGATGAATGCTATGTTTTCAATCATTTTCTCGGCTGAACGGTGTGACCACACAATTCCACCCGCCAAATTTTCATTCAAATCATCTGCCAATGCTTTTGGAAGCATTGGGCCAGGGATAAATAGACCCATAGCTGTGCGCAAAGGAGGGATGTTAATTACAAGATGGGTGTGCATAAGCAATGGGGAGTGACTTACAAGGAGGCGTCAGGACAGGGGGAGGAGGAATTGATTCGCCCGGTGGTCTTTGGGTAGGTGGCTTGACTGTTGATGGCCCAGCAACAGGGGGGTTCCGTGGAATTCTGAGGCCTTGCAGTGATTGCGCAGTGATGAATTCGTGAGAGGTGGGATGAGGGGTGAAGAAATTATACATGGGGCCTGTATTTTTAGAAGAAGAAGCAGAGTTGTCCAGGCGCGCCTTTTTGCTCGTCGGGTCTTCAACCGTAGGATCTTCAATTCGTACCATGTCATAGCGATATCGGGTTTGTTGTGGCACCGGTTCATGGACTGGCTCCTGGTGGAAGGTAGGTTTGGGACGTCCATGAAGGAATCGTTGGAGGACTTGCTGGTCTTCTGCACCATCTTCAGAGTCATCTGTTTCACCCTCTGCGTCAGGGTCTTCAGAGCTGTCCCGGATGGCTGGATTGTTAATTTCTCGTCTCCCGTCCGCATTGGGGGCTTTGGAGGACTTCTGGCCAATGAGTTGTTGGGCCGTTTGTACGCTTTGAAAGAAAGACTGGCCAAAGGTGTTGAGGGTTGTCTTGTGGCCTTCGACATCTGTCCGCATCTCTCCGCTTCGGCGTGGGGATCCATCAGCTGGGTTTGTTGTGTTGGGCTGGCCATATTGAACATCCTTGTTTATTTGGTTTGCAAATTGATTGAGGGTGGGGATTGGGTTGGTTGCTGGAGGTAGGTGATCAGGAGTGGGTGCATATAAGTATGCCATTGAGTCGGTTGCAAATTCAGGGCGGGGGTGGGACTGGGGTGGAGCAGGCCTAGTGGCGCCTAAGGTGTTTTTAGCCGGGGCCGGGGTTCTGGAGACCTGTTCATTCTCATCGTCTGACTGCTCGTATTCAGCCTTTATTTTAGAGGCCCAATTCTCCAGGTTTTCACGTTCATCTGGTTTCAACACAGGGTGCCGCGCCAGCTCTGTGCATTTTTCCCAGAGATCCAAACCTGTGTAATGGTGGGAGGGTGGGTGGGAGTGAGCCAGCTACTTATATTATACACAAAATAAAGGAATGAATCTCACGTCCTAGTTCACAGGTCTGATGTGAAGACATTGTTGATTGTTGAAGTCAAGTTGGTGATTTGTGCGGAATCTGTTAGCATATGAATGGGAGAGTATGTCAGCAAGTGTTACTATCTATGGTAAAAAAAATTTAAAAAAAAAAATGGAAGAGATGTGGGGGAATGAATGTGTTTGAGATGGGCCCATTGGGCCACTTTTGGGGGGGATGGAGTGCGTCTGGGGCTTATACGGGGCCCTTTGAGCTGCCTGGGGGGTTTGAATGGCCCCTTTGAATGTTTTATTGCCCCTTTGGAGCATCAAAGTGGGCCTGTGGGCCCACTGGAGGTGCTGGGCAGAGGCGGGCCCCTTCTGACGGCCATTGGGCCCTGTCTTTGGGCCAGTTGGGCCTTGGGGCCCTGGGCGTGTGGGCTTTTTTTCTCCCACAAAATTAAACCCCAAAAAAAACCTTTTTTTTGGTTTTTTTGGGGTTTTTTCCTCATTTTTTATTTCTCATTTTTTTTGTTTTTTTTTTTTATGTTTTTTTTTTTTTATGTTTTTTTTTTTTTTTTTTTTTTTTTTTTGTTACTCACATTTTTTTTTGGGTGGTGGTGTCTCGAATTCGTGGCCGTTCTGGTTGAAAACAACCAGACCGACGGTCTGATTCCTGAAAGGAATCAGACTCGGCGGGCTCGCTCACGTAATCGAATGGTCCCTACCATTCGATTACGTGAGCAAGGGGATATCGCATGCGATATCCCCATACACATAATACATGTATGTATTATGTGTATGGGGATATCGCAGGCGATATCCCCCCACACGCCAAACAATTGGCGTGTGGTACCCGCACGCCAATTGTTTGGCGTGCGCTCCCACACGCCAAACAATTGGCGTGTGGGAGCGCACGCCAAACAATTGGCGTGCGGGTCCCACACGCCAATTTTCTTAGGCGTGCGGGGCCCACACGCCAAAAAAAAAGGCGTGTGGGAACCGCACGCCATTTTTGGCGTGTGGGTCTCACACGCCCTTTTTTTTTGGCGTGTAGACCCTACACGCCAAAAAAAAGGGCGTGTAGGCCCCGCACGCCAAAAAAAAATGGCGTGCGGGCTGGCGTTGGCGTGCGCGCTTGGCCTGCGTTTATCAACGCCCATCAAAACCAGTGAATTAGGTTTTTAAACCAAACTTTAATTTTGAGAATTTTGAATCATTTGATATTGATATCCAGTGTTTTTGAAAATGGTGGATTTTCAAAACCAGTTGATTAGATAATGGTGGATTTGGTCATATTTGATACCCCCTAATGTTTAGAATTACTTATCGACAGAAAACAGTAATAGTAATGACAACTAGGTAACAAAGATTTTGCCATGAGGATCCATCCTCTGGCAACTAGAGAGTTTTTATAAACTAGATCCACTACTAAGGAAAATTCTAGAAATATACAAAGAGTTTTCAAAACTATTCTCAAATGACATAGAAAAGAAAGAGAAAAGAACCTTATAACTAATAGTCACAACTCTATTCTAATAAACTTATGTATTTACCATTTCTAATTTGTGACAAAACATGATTTACCTATTATAACCCTTTTTCTTTTGTTGCTCCTGAATTTGGCGCCATTTCCCAAGAAAATTTTGCAAAAATGGCCCAAACTGGGAAGGAATGTGATCTTCAAAAACCCACGTGTCCTCTCCTGGGGTTGAATTGGACCAGCGCAAAAGAAATTTGAACTTACCCTGATGGAGTCTCCCCTTTGTGGGCTGTGCATCCAGTATTTGGTAAAGACTTGACCAATCCACTATTCAACCTGTTTCTCCATATGTCTCCTTGATTCCTACCCTTGTACCCCTTCCTTTGATTGTACAAGGTGAATGATATTTTACAACCAATGAAACATTGAAAACTGGGTGGAGCTTTGGGTATTCTCGAGAAACATCCAACCAAACTGCATTTTCCCCTACCATCTCAATCACTTTAAAAGGTCCTATATATCTGTAATCAAGCTTGGAATTGATTCGTTGGCTCTGAATGAATTTCTGTAATAAAAGGACCAAATCACCTGGTTTATATTGAGTTGAAGGTTTCCTATGTAGATCATAGTAATGAGCCTGTCGTTTCTTTGCTTGAATCAAACAGTCAATGGCCTTTTCTTGGGTTTCCTGTAGATTGATCAAGAAATTGTCTAATGGTTTAATGCCTGAGTTTTCTGTTAGGATGCTAAATTTGGGATGGTAGCCGTTAGAAAAGAAAAATGGAGAAACCCCTAAAGACGATGAATCTAAATTATTGATGGAAAGCTCTGCCATATCAAGTATCTTGTGCCAATTATCTTGATAGTATGAGCAGAAATGGCGTAGGTAATCCTCCAAGATTTGATTCATACGCTCGGTTTGACCATCCGTCTGAGGATGATAAGCCGTAGAAAATGCCGGATTGATCCTCAAGGCTTTCAAGAGGGCGCGCCAGAACTCACTAACAAAAATTGTTCCCCTGTTGGACACAATTTTCTCTGGCATGCCATGTAACCGAAAGATGTTGGATCTAAATAAATAGGCTAACTGATCAGCTGAATAGGTTTCTTTACAAGGTATAAAATGTGTAACTTTACTGAGCAGATCTATCACCACCATGATAGAATCAAATCCTCCTGAACTGGGGAGCTTGGTGATAAAATCCATTACTATGATGCTCCATGGACAATTAGGAATTGGTAAAGGGACCAGTGTTCCTTCGGGAGTCTGTCTTTGTGCCTTGACTTGCTGACAAGAGTTGCATGAACCCACGTACTTTATCACTTCCTTCCTAATCCCAGGCCACAAAAAGGATCTTGTTATTAAAGACAGCGTTTGAGCAATTCCCGGGTGACAGGCAGCCGGTGAATCATGAAACAATTGAACTAGGCGAGTGAGTAAGGGGGGTGGAACATAAATTTGATCCTGGAACCAAAGAACTTTATCAACCTCCGTTAAATCTTCTCGTTCCTTGCTATCTACCTGGTCATAATAACGGGAAAAATAATTGAGAACCTCCTTTTTTGGTCTTTGGAATTGTAAGTCATACATCTTAAAAGATTCATTGGGAACAATATCATTTATTACTTGACTGGAGACCATCTTTCTTGCCAGTGAATGCGCCGGAATTAGGTGATTATCTTCCAGGAAATCCGCCCGTCTACTAGGGGCATCGGCTGGATTCACTTTTCCTGGAATGTGGTAAATTTTAAAATTAAACCCATCGAGGAAGACTGACCACCTTGCTTGTTTGGGGGTTAGATGTTTAGCGGTCGTAAAATGACATAAATTAGAATGATCAGAAAATACTTGCACCGGTGTTTCAGTCCCCATGAGCCATGCTTGCCATTGCTCAAATGCAGATACAATAGCTAAAAGCTCTAAATCAAATATCGGCCAGCTCCGTTCTCTATCTGAGATTTTACAAGAGTGAAAACTTACTGGGTGTAACTTCCCAGAATGATCCAGTTGACTCAAAACCGCCGCAATGGCATAGCCCAAACTATCCACGTGAATTACTCGAGGTGACCTAAAATTAAAATGTTGCAACACAGGAGCAGAAGCAAAACATTTCTTCAAGGAAAGAAATGTGATCTGTGGTCCTGATTTATGAATGTTTTCTAAAGAAAACTGGCCCTCCTTCGTGAGTTCTGTTAAAGGTCGCGCCAATCCTGAAAATTTTGGAATAAACCTGGGATAAAAGTTACAAAACCCTAAAAATCATCTGAGGTGTTTCAAAGTCAAAGGGAGTGGACATTCTAAAATATTAGCTAACTTCTTCTTGTCCATTCTTAGTCCTTCATCAGAAATGATAAACCCCAAAAAATCAACAGATGACTGGAAAAACTGAAATTTGTGTAAGGAAGCCTTAAGAGAGTATTGTCAAAGCTTTCCCAAAATATTTTGTAAATCCAGAACGTGCTGCTCTCAAGTCTTAGAATCATCAATATACACAAAACAAAAAAAGTCTAAAAACTCACGCAAACAGTGTTGAATAAATCTTTGAAAAATTGCCGGAGCATTTACCAAACCAAATGGCATGACAAGGTATTCAAATAACCCCCAAGGGGTTCAAAACCCCGTCTTCCATTCATGGCCTGGCGCTACCCTCAATAAGTTAAACGCTGCTTTGAGATCAATCTTTGATAGAAACTTACACCCCGACAGACTATTTAAAAGGTTAGCTATAACTGGTAAAGGGTAAGAATCACAAATAAGAATTTAATTGTCTGTAGTCCACACAAGGCTGATCTGCCTTCCCTGGAGTCTTAACAAGAAAAATAGGCGCCCCCGCCGGTGAAGAGGATTCTCTGATAAAACCCTTAGCCAAAAGGTCATCCACATACTGTTTGAGTTGAAAATTTTCCTGTTTGCTCAAGTGATACATCCCCACAAACGGAGGCTTGGAGTTGTTCTTAAAGTTAATCTCACAATCACATTCTTGATGCGGTGGGAGAGAAGTCAAAGTGTTAGCAACAAAAACATCCAAGAATGATTTAATTTTGGCAAGCTTATCAATAATAACATCAGATATGTGTAAAGAACGGGGGATGAGAAGACTTTTTGGGGAGCCCCCTACAAACATATTATTTTGAGAAAGCCAAGGAAAACCAAGAATAATATCTGCCAAAGCAAGGTTGGTAGTAAGCAGTAATACAGGATAAGATTGAGTGGGGATTTTAGATGCTGGTATTTGGATATGACCCTTCCAGCCAAATTGAATAATACCTGATTTGGCCAAGGAACCATCAAATCCTTGGCATTGAACTGGATGTTCAAGATTTTTCAGATGGAGAGAGTTCCTACAAGCAAAATCAATGTCAATAAACAAAGCGGAGGCACCAGAATCAAATAGGATGGTCGCCTCAAAAGTGAGATTTTGCTGGCGTAGGATGCCTTGAAGGACGGGACGAGGAGAAACAAATGGTACATAATGAAATGGCTCGGAAGACTCACTAGCATCCGCTTCATCCACTTCCATCTCCTCAATAGCCTGACTCAAACAGTAGTCCGCTAAACTGAGTGGGGGAATCTGATCCAAAGAAACTTGGTCGACCGAATGAATGAACGTCTCGGGTTTGGCTGTAGAGGTGGAGGGGAATGAAGAATTGTGAGTGGGTACAGAGGGAACCAAAGAAGAAGATGAAATTGGGGTGGGCCGAGAAACATTGATTTGAGAGACGTTTTGGTGGCGAGAGGTGGTTAGATGACGGAAAAGCTTGATTTTTTGTTTGATGTCCATGTGTTCTTCCTTGGGTAAAGTACAACCCCTGATCTTCCTGTGTGAATCATTGAATACCTGACCGCATCTTTGAAAAATACCCCGCTGAACGCATAAAGTTTGAAATTTGGGAAAGGTGAAACCAAAGTCGGAAGAGATATTATCAAGATCCATAGGGACAACCCCGTCTGGAATTCGGACTGGAGGAGGAGGGGGAGGAGGGGGATTTGGTCGAAATTGAGTTGGCCGCTTGTGCATTGAAGGAAGTGAACCGGATTTGATTGGAGATATCTTTTCTTGAGCCTTGGCCGCCGAAACCGCCAAAGTCTGCTTCTCCTTGAGAGCGTTCTCCCCTTTCCAGTCATTTTGCACCACCACAATCTTGAGAATTTTTGGGTTCAAGGCTTTCTTGTAGGCATCACAACGAGATTCCTCAGTGAGATTGACGGCGTATACGAGCAAATTGAAGAGAGCGTTGAACTCTTCAATGGTTTGATTGCCTTGCTTGAATGTGTAAAGTTGCTTCTTGGCTTCTTCTGCATTGTGCTTGTTGCTGAACACTTCTTCAAGATGCGCCAGAAAAGATTTAGCCAATGTAAGAACTTCCAGCACATACGGGTCCTCGGCCAATGCCGATTCGGTCCGGAGATCTTGAACGCATGCATTTTCAAACAGCAGTGCCATCCACCAGTTGTAAGAAGGGCAGTTTTCTCCCAAATTACCGTGAGGGTGTCAAAAATGTTGGACAATCCAATTAATCTTTGATTTTTTGGAAGGGAAACAATGCCCCTTTTCTTGAAGTTTTTTCCCGGATGAAATAAACAAATTGCTTGGTTTCTTTCGTATTTCCGGTGAATTGAGCATATTGTAATTCAGGTACTTCTTGATGAAAGTCGGCGGGAGAGCGAGAAATATTGATCAATTGAGAAGAAGTTTGTTGTATTTCTGATTGGTTATTTTTGATTTATTGAAGGATGTTGTTGATGGAGTGCTGAATTCTGTTGACTTTGTTGTTAAAACTGAGCTTGAGTTGCATAAAATCTGAATAAAGGGTTTTCATGCTGTTGATGTCTTTGATGTCTTCAGTTAAGTTGTTGAACAAGGACTTGATCTTCTTTAATTCGGAAAACAGAGATTTGAGGTCTACTGGATGATTTGAATTATTGATCTTGAGGGAGGAGAGCTGTTCTGAGAGTTGAGCTACCTTTCTTTCAAGCAGAATTTGAAAATTGATGGGCCCAATGAAGGGAGAATTGGTCGGAGACATTATAACAGAGAAAGATGGAAAGATGGCAAAATAATTGTGAGGGCTAACTATATACGGGACTATGGATAATGATAGACTTGCTAGGGAATATCCGGACCTAAAAAGTGTTCAGGTCTATCCTTTCAAGTTATAGAGTTTGAGGGTTTATTTGATGTAAAAGTGTATAATGTTTAGAATTACTTATCGACAGAAAACAGTAATAGTAATGACAACTAGGTAACAAAGATTTTGCCATGAGGATCCATCCTCTGGCAACTAGAGAGTTTTTGTAAACTAGATCCACTACTAAGGAAAATTCTAGAAATATACAAAGAGTTTTCAAAACTATTCCCGAATGACATAGAAATGAAAGAGAAAAGAACCTTATAACTAATAGTCACAACTCTATTCTAATAAACTTATGTATTTACCATTTCTAATTTGTGACAGTCCTCCTCCAAAAAGACCAGCTGGAGGACTTTCATGACGCAGCATCTGAACCAGCACCTCACAGATGTCCGGCGTGCTTGTCAGCAGGATTTGCAGATATGAAACCCATAAATTTCAGGATTTGCAATCCTGAATATTGTTGTAGCCCCAAGTACGTAAACCATAATTACAAACTTGTAGACTACATACTCACACAGATGACATGAAATATTAAACCTAATACATCATGACCATCCCACAATACTCAACTAGACCCCATGTGGCATTTACATAAAGCTATGGAATAACTTGTATATAAATAGCTCACATATTATTCTATTCTCATTGTTCATTCTCACTTCACTTTTCCACTCATCTAAGCAATACATTCATAGTTTTACACATTCTAGCTCCAATAAATATCTTGCCCCACCAGGCTCCCATAAGCAAAATCTAAGTCCGGCCCAGGTCACCCACGCCTGTGGTTGCATGCACTGTTAATCCAAATCAATGTCCAGTCAAGCGGGCCCAGTTTACCATTGATGTAGCCCAATTACCACCCAATTTCCTAGTGTTCACCGGTAAGCAGTTTGCTTGATTTCATCTTGCTAATCATTCCATGTGGCTGAAAATAATGTGATTGTATCTACAGACAAGAGTGCAGTATGTTTGGAGGTACAACAGCGTTGGTACACCTGGGCAAAGAAGGGTTTCAAATACAAACGCATTGGCAAGGTTTGCAATGTCATTCAATATAGCCTGCTCCCAGCTGTTTTGCTGGACAATGGATTACTAGGCTACATCATACAGGAGGGGTCAATCAACAGGCTCAATTTTGAGTTTTTCCTGACCAAAATCCTGGTACGATATCAGGAATCTTTTACATTTATTTTTAATTATATCACTGTGGTCACTGATTACATTTCATTATTACTACGTGGATCCAGATACCCAACATGAATCCTTTCCTAGCAAAAAATAGTGTTCTCATCCTTGATAATGCAAAGATTCACCATGGGAATTTTGAAGAAATATTCTCCAAACATTGAGTGGCTTTGGTTTACCTTCCCCCATACTCTCCAGATTTCAACCCAATAAAGAAGCTGTTTGCGGTTCTCAAGATGCACCTCAAGCAAGCTGGATGTTTGACTGGTAAGGAATCAGATGGCAACATAATTACCAAATATTTGGACCAATTAGCTACCCCGCACTTAATGCATAGCCTGTACCATGATTGTGGATACTTAGTATCCCCCTGATAGTTTTTCCAAACGAGTTGTTATATGTCTTTATTAAATGTTTTATGTATCTTTAACTGCTATCATCAATGATCAGCTATGCAATAAAATCGATCTTTTTGATGTTTTACATCTACCATCCTTCTTTTCTCATAGATATGCCCCACCAAAACAATACCACAGATCAATAAAATGATCACTGATCATCTTGTATGACACATCATTGATGAGAAATACATGATCAAACTCATTGAAAGAGGGCAAACAACAGTGATATATTGTCTTATGTTGACACTATAAATAACTTGCGAGCACCAATGAGACATCTGAGATTTGTTTTTAATCTGGCATTGATTGTTTTGTGATGCCGCATCACTCGTGCTTAGCGTCACCAGTATTATCTGATGAGGATGGTACTGTTATTACCTCAGTAGGTCTCATGCATGGATATCTCGTGGTGGTTTCCTGATTGATTCACAATCACCTGATGAATACAGGGTCATTTGGTTTTTACAAATATATGCTTTATGTTGTACATTCCATGTACATGTACAACTTATCCAATTCATTGGCACTGGGTAATCAATTGTGGGGCAAGGACAATTCGCGCGGTGCTAGACAAAACCACATTTGAGGAATTCATCTCTCAAGTTGCGGCCGCATGTGAAGATTTCAAACCGGGAGCCAGCAGCTGAATACTAGGATCACTTGATGGTCCAATTTGGAAGCAGTGTGTGTACTGGAAAGCCATTATCCCCGGTTGCCTAGATCAAAACTTTGAGGACAAGCATTTGATTCACTTTGACAAATGTTATTGAAGATGGCTATCCACTGCAATCATAGTGGACTCGCAACTGGTGCAGTTAAACCTTAGTATGATAAAACCGGCAATGTAGTACCACCACGGTTCCTTTTCACTCAATATAATCCAAGGATGCCTTATTTTATTTATTGCTTGGGTGACTTCCTCCCGGCCGACGAGGTTATACAACCTCGTCGGCCAGGAGGAAGTCCTCCTGGCTGACAAGGCTGTATAGCCTCGTCGGCCGGGAGGACTTCCCCCCGGCCGACGAGGTTATACAACCTCGTCGGCCAGGAGGCAGTCCTCCTGGCTGACGAGGTTGTATAACCTCGTCAGCCGGGAGGACTTCCTCCTGGCTGACGAGGTTATACAACCTTGTCAGCCAGGAGGAAGTCCTCCTGGCCGACGAGGCTGTATAACCTCGTCGGCCAGGAGGACTTTCTCCTGGCCGACGAGGTTGTATAACCTCGTTGGCCGGGAGGAAGTCCTCCCGGCCGACGAGGCTATACCAAACAATTGGCGTGCGGGGCCCACACGCCAAAAAAAATTGGCGTGTGGGAACCACACGCCATTTTTGGCGTGTGGGAACCACACGCCATTTTTGGCGTGTGGTTCTCACACGCCAAATAAAATTGGCGTGTAGACCCTACACGCCACTTTTTTTTGGCCTGTAGGCCCCGCACGCCAAAAAAAATTGGCGTGCGGGTTGGCGTTGGCGTGCGGGTTGGCGTTGGCGTGCGTTTATCAACGCCCAAGCCCCTCTTAGCCACATTCTCACAGCCTCCCGTGCTTTGAGTCTTCAGATTCGAAGCAACATTGGATATTTGGATGACCCCAATTTGACGTAGAGATCTTCTTATTGTGGCTCGTCCAAGGGCTTTGGTGAGAAAATCTGCTGCATTCTCAGTGGTCTTGACGTATTGAAGATGTATGAGTTTGGTGGCGATTAGCTCCCTAACAAAGTGGAGTCTGATGTCCATATGCTTTGTGCGGA
This sequence comes from Puccinia hordei, assembly GCA_007896445.1. NCBI lineage: Eukaryota > Fungi > Basidiomycota > Pucciniomycetes > Pucciniales > Pucciniaceae > Puccinia > Puccinia hordei. The sequence continues at coordinate 358,937 of RDRW01000299.1, forward strand.
AGCTGTTTTGCGAGGTTTCACTGTTGGCTAGATCAATCGCACCTTGATTGTCAACATTCACCTTGATATCTTGTACTGAATCTAAGATCTTCAATTCGTTGATTAGGCTGTACAGCCACGCTAAGTCTCTTCCCAAGTCAGATAGTGCCTTGTATTCAGCCTCCGTCGTTGACAGAGACACAGTTGGTTGCTTGCATGACTTCCAATTGATGATGTGGTTGCCCACCACTACTACAAATCCAGTAGTGGATCTCGTTGTGTTGAGACAGTTCCCCCAGTCAGAATCAACAAATGCTTTGATGTTTTCTAATGAACTTCTTCTGTACGTTAATCCAACATGCTTTGATCCAGATACACCAGGGGGGAATCTGTGGCACTCTCTAGAGAGTGCCAGACTGTGATTTGTTTTAGGAACTATGTTGGATGTCAATTGTTCTGCTTGTGTAATTCATTCTCAAACTATTTTGATGTTATGTTCAAGAAACTCCAATATCCTATGCTGGTAAATATCAACTATAAAAGATGTTCACCCCAAAAGATACTGATTTCAAGTGCAACTCAAGTGGAATGTATCTTAAATTTAGTTTGGGATATGGATTCACCTTATGGGTTATAGTCACAGGGTGCATGTAACAAGTTTCACTGTTAATATGGGGATGATCAGTGTGCATCAATGACAATTAACCAAGGCTTGTGTCACAGTACAATATTTTTGAGCACAAATTGTCTGCAATATTTTCACGAACAGGGGTTGGACTTACAACCCTTGTTCTTGAATAGACCAACTGATTAATTTTTTCATACACTTGCTTTGAAACAAGCTGCCCATGAAGCTATCAAAAAATCATGGAACATTTTTTTTGATAAATTCAGCCAGTCATCTATTGGAGCTCCCCTGAATGGGAACTCCTTGATGGAATTTTAATTAACTCATGATAGAGATATATTCCAGATACAATGCCTGAACAAATTATTGCTCGAGGTAGGGTAGCTGAGGTGTGAGGGGGAAGGGGTGTGCCCAGCTGGGCTTGCTAATACAGAAATCAAAAGACAGCCAACTGCGTTGGCCGTTCAGGTCAGTACAAGTCCTTTCGCTTCGCCTGAAGTCCCTGCAATTGATCAAATGAGGGATCAGCAGCTCTATACATTGATCAATCTCAAGGGATAGAGAGAAAGGGGCAGTTGGCAGCATACCAAAGGAGATCGTTTGGTGTAGGTTGGTCAGTTGGTGCAGCGGTGGGCCCGCTACGCTAACAATAGCTGTAGCGTAGCGTAATGTTAGCTTTTATCGCTACGCTAACACAAAGTTACTGTTAGCGGTTTTTTTTTTCAGCTAACGCTACAAAATTTTTGTCAAAAAAAAAATAGCTGTAGCGTAGCGTTAGCGACTTCAAAAAAAAAAAGTTAACGCTACAGGAATTACCTGTTAGCTGACTTGTAGCGGTGTTAGCTGGAACAAACGCTACGCTAACTGTTAGCGTAGCGCTCTTGTCAGCTACGCTAACTGTTAGCATAGCGCTCTTTTCAGCTACGCTACATGTTAGCGTAGCGCCCTGCTCAGCTATACCACTCACCCATAGTGAACCAGAAGAGGCTCTCATAAATCAATATTAAGGAGTAAAGAAAAAAAAAAAAAGAACTAGGGAATAAGGATAATAATAATATGAAGGCGGTCAGATAGCAATTATTGTGCAAACTATTTGTATATACAATTTTTTTTTTTTTTTTCTTTAATCCATGAAACAAGGAAGAAATATTGAGACCAATGAACAAGAGCAATAAGAATTTTATTTATTTATTTATTTTCATTATTTTTTTGGGAAAAATTTGTATAGTTGTTAACAATGCCTTGAGCTTGTGCAAACTTTCCAGCCACCTGTATACCGTCTTTCAACCACATGTGACTACTAACACACCTCTCAATTGTCCGTGGGTTCAAGCTTCCTCGGCCACTTGAGCAAACATCGGCAGCAGAAGAAAATGTACGCTCTGCAGCACAAGATGATGCTGAGCTGGCCAAGTAGTCCCTGGCTGATGATAAAAGAACTGGATATGTTGATGAATGAACCTGAAAAGTTTAAGTAGCATTGTTAAAATCAATATGAGCTAACAAACACAAGTGGACAAAGCTGAGAACAAATAGAAGCTATACCTTCCACCACCTCAAAATACTATTGGGATCCTTTCCATCTGGACCGGTTAAGCAATCCATGTTCTTGACATATACTTCTAGCTCTTTGCTTTCATCCGATGTTTCAGGAGTGTTGAACAAATCAAATATATTATCCTTTTCAACATTTGAAGTATTTTCGTCCAAGATGTTAATGTTTGATTTTTTCTTCTTGTTCAACAAATCCCTTCGTTTAGAAAAAAGGCGGTCCAAAGTTGCTTCGGCTTCCTCTGCTTTTTCAGGCCAGCAATGAGAGAAGATTTTGATGTGAAACGTTGGGTGAAGAACGGTGGCCATTACAAGTGTTTCACATTCAAGCGCCTCTTCTTGGTAGACCCCAAGCTTTTGTATCATTTTCACATACATTGGATGTAATGGATGCCCTCGATTGCATCCTGCCTCTTTCTTCTTTAAATCAGAGATTGTTTGATAGTAGTTTGGCAATAAAAAGCACCTGTAGGACCATTTCCCTCCATCTCCTTGGTCAAACGGTTTAAACGGCTATCAAAAAAAATGAGCATTATGTATGAAATATATAAGTGGATCTACGGAATGAATATATCTTACTTCTAACTCCTGATTCAATTCATTGATCATTATCCATTCCTTGCTGGTAAACTGAATTTCTTTGAAGTAGCCAAACTTCTTGCGATTTTCTTTGCGGCTGGACCAAACAATTTGATCTTGGAATTTACTATACTCATCACGGAGCATTGCATCAATAACCTGAGTTTAACAATATGTCTATCAGTACCAACACATTATTTGGAGGTGAAGGTTAATGAAATACCTCTCTTGCCCTGTAGGCCCGCTCTCGGCTTTGATATTTGATGTTCCAGCGGATTCCATAACCAGCAATCAGACCATTCACTTTTGTTCCCCCTTTTTGCTTCTGGTAATCCTCCGCACGGCGGTCAAATTCAGCTCTCCATGCACTTGATGAGGTAATCTTTCGTACTACAAAGTCCAGCTATATATCAAAAAAATAAGAAGGAAAGATTCAGTAATTGATTTCTAGTAAAATAAAAAAATATAAACTATCCAACTGACTGCTTTGGTTAACTCATTCAAATCATTAGAATCATTTCTATTTGCAGATGATTTCTGATTATTTTTATTCTTTGAGGTGATTTGATCATAGTCTAAGTATCCAGATTCAGTCCCCTCATCACTGTCGTCATCGTCAGTTTCAAGATCTGGCTCATTGTCATCAACATCTGTCTCATCTTCCACCCTGTCTTCAACCAATAATTCTATGTATTGCTCTTCTTCGTCCTCTTCAATTATTGGGTCCATTGTGTTGGAAAAAGGGAAAATTCCAGGGAATGACTTTTTGAGCTTTGGTGGAGGAGGAGCTTCAAGGCCCAATTCTTTCAATCCAGCATTGACAACAAGCGCCATTTTATGACAAAAGCACTTGATATGCATTGTCTTGTAGTTCCAATCCAAATCCGTGGTTTGGGGAAGGGCAACAAGTTTGGAGTGCATTGTTTCGGCCATTGTGTTGTTATTTGATCCCAAATCAGTTGTCTGGAAAAGCATGTGTTTATAGGACAAAAAATAAATAAGTTTTTGGCAGATTACCAGTGATGAATCAAAGGGTGCTTATCTTATTATGTAAATCATGTTTCTTCAATACATTCACAACAGGTTCAGCCAGCATGCTTCCCTTATGGTGCCAGGCAACTAGCTTGAGAGTCAGATGCAGCACTAGATAGTTCCAATCCTTATCAATAAAAGAGACAGAAGCTCCAATAAATCCAAAGCAATTTCCTTTTGTTGTCCAAACATCGTGTATCAAGTTAAACTTGCTCTCAGAATCCTGTTGAAATGTTGTTTAAAGGGAAATAAGTATATTTTTTTGCATTTAATTGAACGCAATGGTATCACTCACATTCAACTGGCATATCATAGCCTCTTGTAAATCCAAGTATACCACTCGTCCAGAAGTTGCAGCCCACTTTCGTTTAAAAAAATTTGCTCCTGTTTGACAATAGGAGAAGGCAGCTCGGAGATAGGGGTCTTCAACACGGTTCCAAGGTAATGATTGCCGTAACAGCCATAGAGTTATTATTTGATTGAAAACCTGATTGTCAAACTTTTCAACAGGGGCAAAATGTTTGGTGAGCGATCCAGATTGGGTAGTCTGTTTGATTCTTTCCTCTTCAAGTGCTGTTGGTGGAAGCTTGGCGCCAGAAGAGATTGCTTGATGACAATTGGGGCATCCATCAGAAATCCTTCCTTTTTGACGGGAACCATCACGATGAGTTCGAAGATTTGAAAAGCTGCTTAAACACACCCTGACATCCTTCTTGCACCACAAGCAGGCATAGGTTGATGGCACTTTATTTAAAGGCTTTTTTAAACAGTTATATTAGTATACATTCATTTCAAACACTTAGCTATCAAGAATTACACACATCACCTGGACGTCTAGTTGGTTTGGAAAAAAAATCCTTTGCATCATCAAATTCAGGGTTTTTCTTTCTACGTTTGGGTTTTGCCTTTGTGTTTTCGTCATCGGAGTCTTGAGCAAGATCAATCACCTGTGAGCTTGGAACTTCGGAGGTCGATAAGGGCTGACTCAGATGATTGTTGTTCTGTTTCTTTCCAGGGAGTGGAGGGCTTCGTTCTTCAATTGAAGATTCTGATGTAGGGCCTTTTCGTTTGTTTGATTGGGAATTCAATACAGATTCTGATGCGGGGCCTTGTCGTTTGTTTGATTGGGAATTTGATACCAATGATGCTGATGAAATGTGACTTCTTTGTGATAAAAATGATGGCACAATTGACCGGCGTGAATCTGGCGAGGGATGAATCATTCCGGATCGCCTTATTGGTGTGGTTACTCGTGAAGATCTGCGGGTATGGCCACCTGATGAATCAGACATATTTCCATCTTGATTGGGCATTGTTGCTGGTTGACTAGATTGAGATATGTTTGGTTTAACAACAAGAAATTAATTGGAGAGTTGACTCTGAAGTTCGGATTTGAAAAAAGTCTCCTGTTGAAGTTGAGCTCCACGTCAGATGTTTATTGCAAATAGAAACAGTGTATCATCTTCAATTCCACCTGTTGACAGAAAACTAATCTACACACTGCAATTATTTATTCAAGGCCCATTCCATTTGGTAATTGTTGGTTACCGGTTTTAATTCTTAAAATCAATTCCCAAGCTTATTAATTCCAGGACTCTTTTTCCCTGCTTGAATATTTATTCGAGGCACATTCCATTTGGTAATTTTTTATTACCTGTTTTAATTCTTAAAATCAATTCCCAAGCTTACTATTACTAATACCATGGCTCTGTTCCCCTTCTTGAATTGATTTTTATTATGATTAACTGGTTAGATATAAAAGAATAAACCACAAAATAACACATTCAATATTTAATGGTAAAAGCCTTGGAAATTAAGATTTTAGAAGTCAGAAACAAAAAGAGGAAAAAATAGTAAATAAAAAGAATATTGTAAGTGAACTAGCTGTTAATGTGCTTCTAGCCATACTACGAAACATATAATAAAAATGATCAGCAAAGTAATGAGCAGAATCTTGATAAAAACCCTTCAAATATTTACTACAAGTATTAGCAAGACTAAAATTGATTTGAATAGATAAACCAAGACAAGTGAAAGAAGAGCTTGTGGAATGAGGCATAGTACAATGAGTATACTTATTAGCTTTCCAAATCATTTTAACAATACCATGCTGATGATCAAAATCAATACCAATACGGTGATCAGGAAAAATGAAAGGACCAGATGTGATATCATAGTTAGAAGAGTCTACCAGGGTATAATCAGACGTGCGAGTGGGGAGAAATAAAACAAAGGCAAATTGGGATATATCTTCAGTATCGGTGTGTGGGGGATTGAAGAAACCATTTGTAGTAAAAGTAATGTGAGGAGTGCAGGTGCTGTCTTCAGGAAGTTCACCATAAGAAAGATTGGGAAAGGAAGGGATATTATATTTCTTCATAAGATCTTGATTCTGTTGAAAGGGAGTATGAGCAAGATCTTTGAAGAGATTACCAATAATATTTCCAACTTGAGAAGATTTAATATAGTGATCATCGTATGCTTTCATCTCAGTTTCATCAAATGCCTTGATATACCGGCCAACTATTTGATGTTCATCACAAGACTTTCTCCAACCGATGGCCCACATGAGCCCACTCCAAATTCGAGCACAGGATGAGACAGAGCTCAGGAAACGTTGAGACTGGTGGAGGAAAGTGGAAATATAGTTGAGATCGTCCAATTGAGAAGGGGTGAGGTCTTTATAAGGAGTGAATTCTACAATAGCAATCACCTCAGTCTTGTCAAGAGGATCAACAATAATATTCATCCCAGACTTCATAAAGTGATAGGTGTTGATTTCATTGTATGCTAAGCTGATTTCTGATGGAGTTGGGTGGCGAGTTGGTTTGTTATTCTTCATAGGGATGGTTGGATAGAGATTGTGAGGAGTGTATTTGACGGTGTGCCATGATATGGATGCATCCTTGATTCCTAAACCGTCTCTACATAACAAACACTTTTCCCTTTGACGCTTCATCTTGTTTTGATGCTTGGATGCCTTAGCACTCTTATTGTTATGACTTTGATGATTCAATGAGGTCCCCAGAACAATATTGTCCCGAGATCCATCATTTAACATTAAAACCAATCCAATAAGGGTAGTTAAGGCATTCAGGGATCAAAACAAAAAGAATTGGAAAAGGGAAAAGAAAACATTGATTAGTATTGATATCACAATTAATATAATGAAATACATACAGTTCTCTTTTCCCCATGGCAGATATGAGACGTGGTAGGGTAGGCTGGGCTGGGCAGGGTAGGCTGGGCAGGGCAGGGCTGGGCAGGGCAGGCTGGGCAGGGCAGGGCAGGCTGGGCAGGCTGGGCAGGGCAGGGCAGGGTAGGCTGGGCTGGGCAGGGCAGGGTAGGCTGGGCTGGGCAGGGCAGGGTAGACTGGGCTGGGCAGGGTAGGGTAGGCTGGGCTGGGCAGGGCAGGGTAGGCTGGGCTGGGCAGGGTAGGCTGGGCTGGGCAGGGCAGGGTAGGCTAGGGTAGGCTAGGGTAGGCTGGGCAGGTAGCAAGCGGTCAGCTTGCTGTTTGATCGATCGTTTGATCGTTCAAACATTGAACGATCAACGTTGATCGTTCAACGTTTGAACGATCAAACGTTGATTGTTCAACGTTTGATCGTTCAAACGTTGAAGAATCAACGTTTGATCGTTCAAACGTTGAACAATCAACGTTTGATCGTTCAAACGTTGATCGATCAACGTTTGATCGTTCAAACGTTTGATCGTTCAAACGTTGAGCAATCAACGTTTGATCGTTCAAACGTTGAGCAATCAACGTTTGATCGTTCAAACGTTGAACGATCAACGTTTGATCGTTCAAACGTTGATTGTTCAACGTTTGAACAATCAAACGTTGATCGTTCAACGTTTGAACGATCAAACGTTGATTGTTCAACGTTTGAACGATCAAACGTTGATCGTTCAACGTTTGAACGATCAAACGTTGATTGTTCAACGTTTGAACGATCAAACGTTGAGCGATCAACGTTTGATCGTTCAAACGTTGAACAATCAACGTTTGATCGTTCAAACGTTGAACAATCAACGTGAGGGAGGGGGGTAGAGAAAGAAGGGACTTACATGTGTGGGTGCCCCAGGGTAACAAAAAAGGGTAGCGAGCGTGGTAGAGTAGCTGGTATCTGGTGGCTGTAGGGTAGCAGAGGTGAGGGTAGTGGACAGGGTAGCAGGGTGGAGGGGACTTACAAGGCAGGTGGCCCCAGGGTAGCAGTGGTTGTGGGTAGCTGGGCAGATAGTGGCAGGGTAGGGTAGCAAGGTGGTAAGTAATGGTGGGTGGAGGAGAAGGGGAGGGGACTTACTGGTGATCCTGAGAGCTAGGTTGAGCCTGGTGGGAGGGATTTGGGAGGTTGAAGCTATTGGAGGAGCTGAGTGAGAGTGCCGGTTGAGAATCAAGAACTTATCTCAAAAAAAAAAAAATCTCGAAAAAATCTCAAAAAATAAATAAATATTGAGGATTGAGGAAGTTATCACCGAAGAAAAAAAAAATTGAAAAAAAAAAATCAGGTGACAAATTTTCGAAGGAGACTGGAATTGATAATAAAATAAGAACTCATCCAGGATTTGAAAAAAAAAAAAAAAAATGGAACCTGAGCTGCATGGATGGGATGTACTCCCACCAATCCCTCCAACTCTCAGGGTAGCCGTGGTGTAGTGGTCAAGATTGACCACTACGCCATGGCTAACCTCCCTCTTCCTTTTGAGCACGGGATCAATTCTCACAAGAGATATAATTTGAATTACACAGCTAACAGTTGTCTTGTTAGCTGTCAAAAATCAGTGTTAGCGTGTAATCCAAAAAGCTATGTAGCGGAAAAAATATCAGCTAACAGCTAACATTTAGCGTAGCGTAGCGATGATGCCGCTACGTTACTGAGAACTTCAAAATCTGTTAGCGCCAGAAAAGTTACGCTACTTGTTAGCGTAGCGGTGAATTTTCCCCGCTAACGCTACAAAAAAATGGACGGAAAAATTTGTCGCTACGCTAACTGTTAGTGTAGCGGAGTGAAATTTCAGCTAACGCTACAAATTTTCTGGGGAGAAAAAAAAACCGCTACGCTAACACGTAGCGGTCAAATAGCGTAGCGTAGCGTAGCGGCCCACCGTTGGTTGGTGGGTGGGGTCCTATAGCGCTGGATAGATTCAGAAAACGAGGTGCTTTGTTTGGGTAAGGTGGATGGCACTGTGTATGTACATATATGCATGTTGGCCTCATTTGCGCTGCAGGCTAGTTGCATGTTGTTACAGCCAGGCTGCCTATCATACCAGTGCGCAAAATAATGATAGGCAGCCTGGCTGTAATGACATGCAACCCTTGTGCCAACAATTGTCCTTGTAGCACTGTTTCGGCACATGAAAATAAGGATAGGACACTTACTCCTGAACAATCCCCCCCAATTACTACTACAACTAAGCATCAAACTTCTGCCTCCCCACCTCCAATTGTTCCTTCAGATTTCACCCAGGATTTTGACATCCAAGCTGGGCTTGTGATAAGGCCAAGGTACAAAGTGGACCTGATGGTTGGATTTCTTTGACAAAACTCTAATCACTCTATTTCTTTCCTTTATTCTCCTTTTGTTTGCCTGAGAAAGCTTGGGGCCAAATTTCCTTCAACTGCTTCAACCAATCCCAAAGACTGTCTGGTAGCCCATAACTGGAAAAAGACCAACAGAGTTCAATATGGCCAAGTGCGGCAAGAGCAAGCTATCCAAGACATTGGAACCTAGGACCTACAGAAATGGTTTTATCAACAGAAGAACAACTGACTAATGGATCAACGGTCTTGAATCCATGGCTCCAATTACCCAACATGCTATTCCTACAGTATTTCTCACAATGGACACCCAATATATCTGTGAACAATTGAATCAGGCACTTAACAATTGAATCAGGCACTTGCGGCTGCTTCAGGCAAATAGGGGCTGAGCCTCATCCAAGAAATAAAGAATGCCACTGGGTGAATGGCTGGTTATGTTATTTGACTACTCCTTCAATCTCTATAATCCCCCAAATCATACAAGAACCCCACAATCTCTCTCCTTGCTGGCTCCCATCGGAACACAGCCTCCTGTGCCATCCGGACTGGTGCACTCCTGGTTCTCTGGGGATTCAAAGTCTTCTGAATCCGTAATACACCCTATTGAGAACTGGCGAAGGGCAGAAATGTAAGTTATGACTTTTTAGACAGAAGAACACAATGTCATTTTTTCTTTCACTCACACCTAGTGAGATCTGATGAAAACTCACAGGATGCATTCCAAGTTTAACTACAACTTTTTGGTTCAGCATGGGCGGTGATCTGTCCTCACATTTGAGTTTAGCCCACTGTATCTCTCAAAAAGCGTGATTTAGGTTGATCATCCTTCAAACTGCTAACTCAACACTCAACAGACCTTGCCTCCCCACCAAAAATAATCATGGAGGCACTTGGGCAGAATTTGGTTACCTCTCCCACCAATCACATACTCATAGATAAGTGTTGGATTGATTATCCCCATTGTGCACCAATGCTCAGCAGTTAAATGCTCAGTTATTTAAACTAAGACACAGGTAGAATTACATCTTGTATTTCCCTAATGTGGTGTGTAACAGCAATTGAAATGAAGTGTTAACCTGGGACAAAAATGCCTTGTTTGGGAAAACAAGTAGTAGGAGCAGCCAGAATAACTTATCATCAGTATCTGGTGGGTCTAGGTGCCTTGCCAAAAGGCATCTTAAAATCATCATCAACACCCATGAAGGTGTGTGTATTGAGCTCACATTGAGCAAGGCGTGTTGGATCTTGGCCCACAAAGATAGTGACAAAGAACTTGGAAAGGCTGGTTCACACAACAACCAAACTGCTGCCACTAACAGCAATCATTGTCCTCAAAACAAATTCTCAAATAATGGTCACATTTGTCTTCCCCCACTTTGTGGGGAGATGAATGGTATACAATCCTTAAGATCTGTTAACCCCCTTTTAGGCTGACTCACCCTCCGCCAATGGGCGTTGATAAACGCACGCCAAGCGCGCACGCCAACGCCAGCCCGCACGCCATTTTTTGTTGGCGTGCGGGGCCTACACGCCAATTTTTTTTGGCGTGTAGGGTCTAAACGTCAAAATAAATTGGCGTGTAGGCCCCACACGCCAAAAATGGCGTGCGGTTCCCACACGCCAAAAATGGCATGCGGTTCCCACACGCCAAAAATGGCGTGCGGTTCCCACACGCCAAAAATGGCGTGCGGTTCCCACACGCCATTTGTTTTTGGCGTGTGGGCCCCGCACGCCAAAGAAAATTGACGTGTGGGAGCGCACGCCAAACAATTGGCGTGCGGGTACCACACGCCAATTGTTTGGCGTGTGGGGGGATATCGCATGCGATATCCCCTCGCTCACGTAATCAAATGGTAGGGACCATTCGATTACGTGAGCGAGCCCGCCGAGTCTGATTCCTTTCAGGAATCAGACCGTCGGTCTGGTTGTTTTCAACCAGAACGACCACGAATTCAAGCAACACCACCGATTAAAAAAAAAAAATGTGAGTAACAAAAAAAAAAAAAAAAAAAAAAAGAAATAAAAAATCAAAAAAGAGAAATAAAAAATGAGGAAAAAAACCCCAAAAAAACCAAAAAAAAGGGTTTTTTTGGGGTTTAATTTTGTGGAAAAGCCCACAGGCCCAGGGCTCCAAGACCCAACTGGCCCAAAGACAGGGCCCAATGGCCGTAAGAAGGGGCCCGCCTCTGCCCATCACCTCCCGTGGGCCCACAGGCCCACTTTGATGCTCCAAAGGGGCAATAAAACATTCAAAGGGGCCATTCAAACCCCCCAGGCAGCTCACAGGGCCCCGTATAAGCCCCCAACGCACACCATCCCCCCCAAAAGTGGCCCAATGGGCCCATCTCAAACACAATCAATCCCCACATCTCTTCCAATTTTTTTTTCAATTTTTTTTTACCATAGATATAGTAACACGTGCTGACATACTCTCCCATTCAAATGCCGACAGATTCCGCACAAATCACCAATTTGACTTCAACAATCAACAATGTCTTCACATCAGACCAGTGAACTAGGACGTGAGATACATTCCTTTATTTTGTGTATAATATAAGTCCCTGGCTCACTCCCACCCACCCTCCCACCATTACACAGGTTTGGATCTCTGGGAAAAATGCACAGAGCTGGCGCGGCACCCTGTGTTGAAACCAGATGAACGTGAAAACCTGGAGAATTGGGCCTCTAAAATAAAGGCTGAATATGAGCAGTCAGACGATGAGAATGAACAGGTCTCCAGAACCCCGGCCCCAGCTAGAAACACCTTAGGCGCCACTAGGCCTGCTCCACCACAGTCACACCCACGCCCTGAATTTGCAACCGACTCAATGGCATACTTATATGCACACACTCCTGAGCCCCTACCTCCAGCAACCAACCCAATCCCCACACTCAATCAATTTGCAAACCAAATCAACAAGGATGTTCAATATGGCCAGCCCAACACAACAAACCCAGCTGATGGATCCCCACGTCGAAGCGGAGAGATGCGGACAGATGTCAAAGGCCACAAGACAACCCTCAACACCTTTGGCCAGTCTTTCCTTCAAGGCGTACAAAGGGACCAAGCACTCATTGGCCAGAAGTCCTCCAAAGCCCCCAATGCGGACAGGAGACGAGAAATTAACAATCCAGCCATCCGGGACAGCTCTGAAGACCCTGACGCAGAGGGTGAAACAGATGACTCTGAAGATGGTGCAGAAGACCAGCAAGTCCTCCAACAATTCCTCCATGGACGTCCCAAACCTACCTTCCACCAGGAGCCAGTCCATGAACCGGTGCCACAACAAACCCGATATCGCTATGACATGGTACGAATTGAAGATCCTACGGTTGAAGACCCGACGAGCAAAAAGGCGCGCCTGGACAACTCTGCTTCTTCTTCTAAAAACACAGGCCCCATGTATAATTTCTTCACCCCTCATCCCACCTCTCACGAATTCATCACTGCGCAATCACTGCAAGGCCTCAGAATTGCACGGAACCCCCCTGTTGCTGGGCCATCAACAGTCAAGCCACCTACCCAAAGACCACCGGGCAAAACAATTCCTCCTCCCCCGGTCCTGACGCCTCCTGGTAAGTCACTCCCCATTGCTTATGCACACCCATCTTGTAATTAACATCCCTCCTTTGCGCACAGCTATGGGTCTATTTATCCCTGGCCCAATGCTTCCAAAAGCATTGGCAGATGATTTGAATGAAAATTTGGCGGGTGGAATTGCGTGGTCACACCGTTCAGCCGAGAAAATGATTCAAAACATAGCATTCATCCTCACACACCTTCGCTCAATGGTCACACCACATCCAACGATGCCACAGGAGTTCAGCCGAGTCGTTTGGAGGGAAGTGGATACACTTCTGAAGGCATGCAAATCTGGTAATTACTCACTTTTTTTCTCACTTGTTCATACATCACAAAGGCTGATATTTGTGTGGTATGCAGAGAGAATTCTTAACCCCACTCAACCTGGTGCTCTCTCTCTGATAACTCCTGAAGTTGTCAACATGGCACAGCTCAAGGCTTCCCAGGAGAACCGGAAGGCGCCGCCGTCCAAACGTGTCCAGACCCACACACTTGCGGCGAATCTGGCCTCATACTTTTCTCCAAGTGACCACGCTTATCTCTGGCTTAAAAGTGCTTTGCAAGACTGCTGGGCCCTTCGACACATGGAGCAACAGGGCAGTGAATGGCAGCCTCTCCCCCTGGACAAATCTTTGGTGCATACTGCCCATCTTGCATTCCAACGAACTTATGAAAACCTTGGAAGTCACGCAAAGGATGGATCAAGCCCCCAACCAAACACCTCCGGTCTCAAGGTCCTTGGTCTATACTTCACGGGGGCTATGTCAGCCTTGTGTTACATCTGCGGTCTCCAGGCACCAACAAGACCAAAGTATAAAAAGCTTGATGAGTGGTCAACATTAAACACGCGGGAGCAAATGCGGATGCTTGCTGGTCTCCTGGTTTTTGGTCCAACAACCGCCTTTGTCACTAACAAATACGGGTCCGAACGTCCGACTACTTCAAATGCTTCGGCCTTATTGGAATTTGGCGCCAATGTTCTGAAACATAAGGTTGATAGTGGTAATACTTCAGTGATGCCTCACGGGACTTTGGATAACCTCCGATTATACTTTCTCAACTTTTTGTGCTCCATGGGATTTAACCGGATTGGTCATGATGGTTTGCCAATGGTTGATTGGAAAAAAACCCATGAAGAGTTTCACAAATGTTTTTCTATTCAAAACCTCCAAATTTTGTTTTCCCAAGATATAGAAATAGCTGTAGCCAACTACCACTTCTGATATATGTACCGGGGGTTGTTTTTCTTTGGTTTCCCTTTTATTTCTCATTCACATGCCCTTGAGTTGTAATTTCCACCACTGTCTTGCTCATCCACTTGAATGAAACATCAGACTTAAGTGGTTTTTGAAATATAACCCAAACAGAGTATTATCAATAGGCATCCAAGGAGTACTCATGTGGGTTTGTGGTTTCTACCTTATTGAAGGTAGGTTGTGGCCAATTCTTGATGATATATCAGCATTAAACTATAGATTATCCAGAATTGGGCTATTGGGATTCCTTAGTGGTATCATAATTATTATAGGGCATTAAGGAACAAACCCGGTTTTTCCGCGTTTACACACAGTTTTACGCAGCGGCAACCTCAAATTTGCTGCGCAGCACACCCGGTTTTCCGGTTTTAAACCCTTTTTTTTGATTTATTTTTTTGCGGGCGGATTTTGATTTTTTTTCAACATTTGAAAAATGTTTAATATACTTCCAGGGGTGTAGAAATTTATGGTATTTTTTATTTCCCAAAAAAACAATGTCTTCTATTTTTTTTTGCCCATTACATATCAGTTCAGGAATGTAATTCAGGCGTATATTCACCATTTGTAAGCATTTTCTAGCTGTTATCAGTAGTGTTGATAACAATTTCTCTTTCTTATATGTATGATTTGTGTGCTAATAAATTATTAACTTGCAATTATGTCTCTTGCTTTTTATTTTATTTATTTATTTTCTTCATTTCATTTATTCTAGGGCATTAATAAAAAAACCCAGTTTTTCCGCATTTACACCCGGTTTTCTGCGCAGTGCACCCAGTTTTCCGCATTTACACCCGGTTGTTGGTTATACAATAAACAACTTGTAACACTCCAAAGCATCATGCAATGTACCATACCTCTGTGTATAATTGTATTTCCATTTCTTTGTCATGAAATCTGATAAGAAGTTAATTTTATAATCAGTATTTGTTTCCAATGAATTCTTCACCCTCTAAAGTGTTTGAATCCATTTAAAAACTCCCTGAATATCTTGAAAGACAGACGTGAAGGTGTTTGCAAATAAATTGAGTCCAAAAATCATCAAAATCCAACCAGTGATTTAAAAAAAAAAACTGTTATTCACATTAAATTCTACACCCCTTAAAGTGCTTAGAAAAAGTTTAAAAAATGTGAAAATGTTGAGAAATCCTGGAAATTAAGCTGTCAGGATTTTTTATGAAAAAACCGGCGGGATTGGCCAAAAAAAAAAAAAAACCATGGTTTTTGAGCAAAATAGAAATTACCATGAAAGTCTAAACCCCTGTAAGTATGAGAAATAAATTTAAAATTTTGAAAAATAATGGAAATCCGCCCGCAAAAAATTAAATTAAAAAAAACACCGGGTGGATTGGCCAAAACAAGTAGAAGACACAGTTTTTTTGCAAATTAAAAATTACCACAAAATTCTACACCCCTTTAAGTATAATAAATAAATTTAAAATTTTGATAAATAAATAATGTTTACTGGTTTTACTTATTTAAAATGCCGCCCTCCATATTTTTGTTTTGTTTTGTTTTGTTTTGTTTATATTCCTTGTTTTAATTGTTTATTTTATTTGTTTTAAATAAAATATCAAATGAGGATGATTGGGGAGGTCACGCGCATCAAATGCCGTACTATTTGCTTGAAAATTAACAATTAAAACAAACCAGTGTAAATGCGGAAAACCGGGTGCACTGCGCAGCCGCAGCTGCGCAGAAAACCGGGTGTAAACGCGGAAAAACTGGGTTTTTTGATTAATGCCCTTATTATATTAAAGCTTGAAACACAAGCAGTTCAGCCAGTCTGCCTCAAGTGGGCGAATTAAGAAACTAGAAGAACTTACTGCCAACTGAATAATCATAAGATTGTACATCTTCAGATTTCATCAACACTTTATGCGCTTGATTGGCAGCGGGTAACATTGCGGGGGCCAGCGGTGAACGTCCTAAAGGATTGAGCGGGTATACTGGAAGATTGACTAGGTAAACATTAGGTCTTGGTAAGATGAAAACAAGGTGGAGAAATATTTGAAGACTCACCTTCAGCCACAGTTTGAGGGACTTGAGGGCTGAAAGTTGCAGGGGGAAACGGTTGAGGGCTGGGTGGTGCAGGGTGATACCTGCCGGGAGATGTAGGCGTGACGCTTGGGTATTTTACTGGGAGATTGTGCAGGTAAACATTAGTTCTTGGTAAGATGAAAACAAAGTGGAGAAGTATTTGAAGACTCACCTTCAGCCACAGTTTGAGGGACTTGAGGGCTGAAATTTGCTTGGGGAAACAGTTCAGGGCTGGGTGGTGCAGGTTGATACCCGCCAGGAGATGTAGCCGTGATCCTTGGGTATTTGACTGGGGAAGTGAGTAGGTAAACATTAGTTCTTGGTAATATGAAAACAAAGTGGAGAAGTATTTGAAAACTCACCTTCAGCCACAGTTTGAAGGACTTGAGGGCTGAACGTTGCTGGGGGAAACTGTTGAGGACTTGGTTGTGCAGGTGGCCAAATTTGAGGGCTAAATGGTGCAGAGGAGGGTATTTCCCCCAGAGATGGCTGCACATCTTGCATGACGGGTATGGAAGGGACTTGATTTGTCTGCGGCGGAGCGGGCACTGATGGTTGGCCAACGGGGAAATTGTGAGAGGTTGGCAGGCCTTGGAAGTGAGTGGGTCCAAGAGTGAATGGGTTGGCCGGGTGGGACAATGGTTGGGGTCCCGGCTGCCAGTAGTTTGAGATTTGTGGTGCTTGATGGGATTGCGGAAACGGATGGGATGGTGGGGCTTGAGTTATATGAGGTGGTGCGTAGAGGGCTGGCTGAGCCAGATAGGATGGTTGGGCTGGATCAAGCTGATAGGTAGAGGCTGGAGGTCGATTGTGATAGTGGGTGAATTGAGGCAATTGTACCTCATATGGGCGGAAACACAGGCTGCGCTACTGGGTGGGCTGGGGGGCCAGGGTTTGGCTGGATTGCCAGTCTGTAGTTGTTGTCATTGAAGCTGTAGGTGGCTGGGTGGGCTGAGGGGACAGTAAGGGGCTGGGGGGCTTGGCCATATTGGTTGATTGGGTAGCCATAGTTAGTTGCTAGGTGGCCTGATTGATTGATTGGAGCTGCAGGTTGGCCAAGCACGTGTGGATTTCCATACACAGAGGTTTGATTTTGATACATGTTGCCAAGTGGGGCGTGCGGGTGATGGTTGGGGTCAACCTCATAGAATCCGTATGGGCGTGGAGGCTGATTGCTTGCGGAGTTGTAATCACCGGTGTGTGACATCTTTTGCTGCTGATTTGGTGATTTGTGCGGAATCTGTTTGCATTTGAATGGGAGAGTTTGTCAGCACGTGTTACTATATTTACGGTGAAAAAAAAAATGGAAA
Source organism: Puccinia hordei (assembly GCA_007896445.1). Lineage (NCBI taxonomy): Eukaryota > Fungi > Basidiomycota > Pucciniomycetes > Pucciniales > Pucciniaceae > Puccinia > Puccinia hordei. The sequence continues at coordinate 376,434 of RDRW01000299.1, forward strand.
TAGGAAGAGATGTGTTTGAGATGGGCCACTTTTGGGGGGGATGGTGTGCGTCTGGGGCTTATACGGGGCCCTTTGAGCTGCCTGGGGGGTTTGAATGGCCCCTTTGAATGTTTTATTGCCCCTTTGGAGCATCAAAGTGGGCCTGTGGGCCCACGGGAGGTGATGGGCAGAGGCGGGCCCCTTCTTACGGCCATTGGGCCCTGTCTTTGGGCCAGTTGGGTCTTGGAGCCCTGGGCCTGTGGGCTTTTCCACAAAATTAAACCCCAAAAAAACCCTTTTTTTTTGGTTTTTTTGGGGTTTTTTCCTCATTTTTTATTTCTCATTTTTTGATTTTTTTTTGTTTTTTTTGATTTTTTTTTTTGATTTTTTTTTTTTTTGATTTTTTTTTTTTTTTTTTTTTTTTTTTTTTTTGATTTTTTTTTTTTTTTTGATTTTTTTGATTTTTTTTTTTTTTCGGATTTTCAGACTCACCGCTTTTGTTGATCGAATCGGAGAGCGGTGGGCGGTGTTTGTTGTGGTTCTGGTTGAAAAAACCAGGACCATAAGCGAGCCCCAGTCCGGAAACAGACTCGGGCTCGCTCACGTAATTGAATGGCCCCTCCCATTCGATTACGTGAGCGGGGGGATGGATATGTATATCCCATACACATAATACATACATGTATTATGTGTATGGGGATACACATATCCATCCCCCCGCTCACGTAATCGAATGGGAGGGGCCATTCGATTACGTGAGCGTGTGAGACCCGCACGCCAAACAATTGGCGTGCGGGTCCCACACGCCAATTGTCTTTGGCGTGTGGGGCCCACACGCCAAAAAAAAATGGCGTGTGGGAACCGCACGCCATTTTTGGCGTGTGGGGCCTACACGCCAATTTATTTTGGCGTTTAGACCCTACACGCCAAAAAAAAATGGCGTGTAGGACCCGCACGCCAAAAAGCAATGGCGTGCGGGCTGGCGTTGGCGTGCGTCTATCAACGCCCCTTTTGTTGATCTAATCGGAGAGCGGTGTGGTGTGCTAAATGCGTTCAAGTATCAAAAGTACATAAAGGCATAGTCTTATATCAAGACGGAGGGATATTACTGGTTTTTTTATGGACAAATTGGATTCTGCCGGGTATTTAACCCATAGTCATTCTCTGAACAACCACAGGGCCAGCTGCACTTAGACAAAACCCAGTCAGGATAAAATCAGTTTTGTTTAAATTATAAGTACATAGTTAAAGTTTAATGTATAGTCACACACAGAGTCACATGTATAGTCACACGTAGAGTCACATGTATAGTCACACGTAGAGTCACATGTATAGTCACATGATTCATCACATGCTTGTTTAGGACTCACCAGCTAAAATGCCTCATGTTTCTACTCACCAGCTAAAATGCCTCATGTTTTACTATATAAAGGGGAGGTTGTTCCCCCCAAGAAGGAAAAATCATCCCAGTTTTGGATCCCAGTTTTGGATGCCAGTTTGTATGCCAGTTTTTTTTGGGAAGTAATTCTATTTCGTAGTTGCACAAAAACACATAGCATCCAATAGTGATCTTAATCAAGTTTGCCGCTGAGCATACCTTTCATACCTCAGAGAAGAAAAACAGGTAAATAAGTAGTGTTGCCCCTTTATTGTGCTCTTAAAAGTAAAGTGTTATCATCACAGTGCTCTCTTAGCTGAAGGTTAAGAAAGAAGGCAATACAACTTGAATAGTTCCCATTGATTCATTGTCCACCCCAGAACATACATATCTTTGCTCTGATAAACAAACATCTGATCTAAGTCTGAAAGGGATTGCTACTCATAGTTTTCTCTATCATAAAGTCTTACGCCACAACAATAAAATAAATTTTTGTTGTAAGAATTCTGTGTAGTATAACAGAGGGGCAGGTCTTTCAAACCACCCGTAACAGTAGTATTACCTAGTTGGAATAGTCTATTGTTATTTCCCCCTCACAGAACTGCCATCCGTCCCAAAGGAGTTCTCACAGCGGTGGGCGGTGTTTGTTGTGGTTCTGGTTGAAAAAACCAGGACCATAAGCAAGCCCCAGTCCGGAAACAGACTCGGGCTCGCTCACGTAATCGAATGGCCCCTCCCATTCGATTACGTGAGCGGGGGGATGGATATGTATATCCCATACACATATACATGTATTATGTGTATGGGGATATACATATCCATCCCCCCGCTCACGTAATCGAATGGGAGGGGCCATTGGATCACGTGAGCGTGTGAGACCCGCACGCCAAACAATTGGTGTGCGGGTCCCACACGCCAATTTTCTTTGGCGTGCGGGGCCCACACGCCAAAAAAAAATGGCGTGTGGGAACCGCACACCATTTTTGGCGTGTGGGGCCTACACGCCAATTTATTTTGGCGTTTAGACCCTACACGCCAAAAAAAATTGGCGTGTAGGCCCCGCACGCCAAAAAAAATTGGCGTGCGGGCTGGCGTTGGCGTACGCTGTTGGCGTGCGTCTATCAACGCCCCTCCCGTTGGCCCAGCTACGCCGGTTGGATCCTGCGTAAGCAGCACTAGTCCGGCTCGGAAGAAATGCTGAGAGACCTGCCTGTGGTGTCATGATCCCCTCCCTCTGCTCCCCACCCTAGGCATTGAGCACTTGGGGTCCATGGAGGAGTACCTAGCAACGTGTCATATCACCATTGATGATCATCACACTCGGGTTCAACTCGAGCATCACAAGATAACGCATTGGACATACTTTCGCCGGGCCCATCCAGATAAACTACTCAGCATGATTTTTGCAGATGGACCAGCTCATCAGTTGTGTGACGGCCTCCCAATCTTCATAGCCAACCTTCGCCAAAACAAGCCTCAAATTGAATCCGAGATAGATTTTGCGTCCAACCGTTAAATCCGGACTATCATTATTTCTAATAACTTATCAGTACGTGTACGCTTGCTAGTCTTCCTCTAGTTGCTAGTCTACCTCTAGTCATTCATGTTATGTGTTACGACATCAAATGTCTTATGTAAGTAGCCAGCCCGTCATGGGGTTGGATTATCTGAGATCTTCAATCATCATGCAATCTACTAAAAATAAATATAAAAACACATCATACATTTCGGCCGTCCCTTGGGGACGGCGGATCCATTGTCAGATGCAATTCCACCTCGCAGGTGTCAACTATGACAGCCGTGGTTAGCCAACGTTGGTAACATTCGTCAAAGTGGATCAGATACTCGTCGTCGTAGTCGTACCCTTCACATCCTGGTATGATGACATTCCAGAAGACTTGCTGTTCCCATGTGGGACCTTCCAGTGAACCACGTATAACGCTACTGCATCCCGGTCTCACTTCGTCGCATGCTGTCGCCACTATTGTCATGAAGTCTTCAAAGGTAGTCTCATCAACGACCGCGATAACTGTTGCGGCGTCTTCCCTGACTACATGGGTCCAGGTCCAGTTGGTTGGGCTGGTTGTACATGGAATGTACAAGTTGACCGAGATGATAATTCTAACCATGTGACCCTGTATACACACATGAATGTGAGCCAATCACATTCACACACATGAGCGACAATACTCACTACTTACAGACGTGTGAACATTGCCATCTTCATCTTCAAAAATAGGTGAGGGCGACCGCGAGTCGATAGACATGATCAGTCAAAATTTAATGATGTTCAGCTATAAGCTGGGGTGACCGCATCCCAGCTTTTATGTTGACTAGACCATTCCATGAGATCCAAACTGATAAAACAGACTTGGATTGCCCTCGATGATCACTTTAGATCAGTCTTACATTTTCTCAACGGTGTATAAATATGTCACCGATTAAATTGAAGACACTCGCAAAGTGATCAATGATCGCATTGATCAATTTTGATCAGTCTTTGACAAGCATTAGTCGGCAACAATGATCAGTCGGAAATAGTACATTCATGTATTGCTAGGTCAGAAGTAGCTGTAGGTTAAATATTTAGTAAATGACAATTGTTTACTATACTAGAAGAGTGAGACAGGCGTAGATGTATAGACAGGCACCTAAACGTGGTGGAATAGCTTGGCATGGGGGGGATATATCTACAAGGGTGATGGTAAGTAGCCACAGTCATGGTAAAGGCTGTGCATTAAGTGTGGGGTTGCCAATCGTTCCAAGTAGTTGGTAATAATGTCTGCATCAGACCCCTTACCGGTTAAACAGCGGGCTTGCTTGAGGTGCATCTTCAAGACGGCAAATAGCTTCTCAATTGGGTTGAAATCCGGCGAGTAAGGTGGAAGATAAATGATAGCAACTTGATGGTCGGAGCAGATTTGCTCAATTGTCCCATGGTGTATTTTGGCATTATCAAGGATGAGGACGCTGTTTTTTGCTGGAAATGGGTTCATTTTTGGTATCTGTGATAACCCAAATAGATGCATTTAGTCAGTATATCATCTTATGTGCAACATAATAGAAAACCTACCAGTATTTCTGTGAGGAAAAACTCGAAATCAAGCCGGTTGATTGAGCCTTCCTGGATGATGCAGCCTAGCAATCCATCGTCCAAGGAAACTGCTGGGAGAAGACTATATCGGATACCATTGCGGACTTTGCTGATTTGTTTAGATCGGAACCCTTTCTTTGTCCAGGCGTATCGCCGCTGTTGGACCTCCAAAAAACACACCGCACTTTTGTCTGTCAAGTACACCTATGAGTCAACAAAGCTGTGATCAGTGGTGGAACTAGAATTAAAGGCTTACCAGTGAACACTAGGAAGTTTGGAGGTAATTGGGCCACATCTATGGTAAACTGAGCCCGCTTGACCGGGCACTGATTTGGGTTAACCGTGCGTGCTACCACCCGCGTAAGGCCGAGTTGGGTCGTGAGCTCGTTTCGAATGGTTGACTGACAGACTGATATACCTACGAGCCCTAATGCGATTTGAATTTCGTCAATGTACATGGTTGGATCTCCTTGTAACATCTCCCAGACAAACTCGCTCTGTTCAGCTGTCAGACGTAGTGGTCGACCTCGCGCAAGATATTCTGAAGGATCCCGGACAACTGCTTGAGTTGAGATGAACAACGACTTCCAACGCGCATAGGATTGGGGAGATATTTCGTAGCCAAGACAGTGATTGATAGCGGATGGGGTGTCACCTTTCATGAGAAGACGTTGTGGTGATCCATTCCACTTCATTACCATACTTTTAATAAATTATTTATCACTTATAAACCTCAAATACTTACATATATATACATATAAAACCCAAACCTTACACATATTCATCATTATTATTTCATAATCAGATTCTACACCTCATTTTAACCCTAGTCACTCACTACAACCACCTTCAAATTCCTCATGGTTCAAGAGTTACAGGCAAACACAGAATAACCCAGCAAGTTACAGTATTAAGCAAGTTATAGAATACAATAAGTACATATTATAAGTAGATATATTTCAGAACATTATACATAAATACATATTATATAAACTACATAGACACTACATAGACACTACATAACATACACTGCACATGACTAGGCTTTATTCAGTAACATCTTACATCATATCTACTGTACATAAACTCCACCTTCCCACTACTCATCTGTCACTGTCATGACTATTTCATATAAGTCACTTTCTCACTACTCATCTGTCATGTTCTTCCTTTTTTCCCACCAGCTACATGTCATAGCCTAGTTGTTCCTCCCTCTAGCCTGATGGCTCCTCTCTTGTCTCAGATATATAAGGACACCTGTTCCTCCCCCTTGTTCCCTTATGGACCCCCAGACTTACTAAATTACCCCCTACATATACAAACATTACAGATCCCATATAAATTAGTATACATAACTTAGTAGAGTTACCATCACCCTTAGGAATATATAAATATACATACCAGCTTAAAACTCAATATAAGAAGACTGCCCCTCTCTTGCTTGACCCACTTTGACTCCATAGCTACCAACCCTGCCCCACATTATACTTTATATATATATACTTTATACAACTCAATCCCCCTTCATCCATTCCTCTCACCTGGTGTGTGTAGTAAACAAGCACATTAGTATTAGTCTTCTAAGAGTAGATATAAAATAGCCACACCTTTTATTTTATTCTTAGTGTTACTCTCATTCCCCATAGCTTTAGTCAGGAAGGCAGCTCTTATATCAGCACCTTTGTCATAACCTACATTAGTACTAGTGTAGTTATACATATCCCTTCCAAGCTCTATTCTGCCCTTTGAGTAGTTCCACAAGTGGTGTCCCAACAGTGGCTTGACTTCTTCAGATATCTTTAGTCCTAGTAACACTATACTATCAGCTTCATCACTACTTCACCTTCCCCTTCTCTCTTCTCCATATCTTCAAACATCTACAAAACATAAAATACATATACATTAGTCAACTTATATCTTCATAAACTTTTTAAAGGACTTGTACATATCCACATTCACTACCCATACCTTAATACACTCTTTACACATACACTCAACATCTACATACCTATACCACTTCCATCTGTCAACCTACCTCTTACCAGCCATGTCTCAACAAGGATTCCCAGGATTCTACTCAGCCCCCAGTATCTACCCTCCAGTCAGCCAACCAATCAATACCAATGTAGGACAGACCTTTAACCCCAATCCAGCCAGGCCTTCCAGGATCAACATTGGAAACATCCCTAATACTGCAAGATACAGGGACAACAACCAATCAGCAGACACTTCAGAAGACCTGCATGGACAATACCCCCAGTCTCCAGTACCCTCTCAACACCATTCAGAAACACCAGTCACTCACTTTTTGGAAAGAGAACCAGTCATGCCCAAGTACACAGGACCATCCAACAAGACAATCAAGATCAAGCCCCTGGATAAGGATCTATTCTTTGATGGAACCAATATGCCTGTGGAAAAGTTTATTAAGAGGTATGAGAATGCAGGATCAGCTGATGGTGCTTCTGCTCAGGACTTGGCTAGACAGATTATATCTTTTATCAGAGGAATGGATCTTAAGGATGAAGTGGAAGAAATGACAGGCCATGAGGACTTAGACTGGGAAACCCTGAAGAAACAGCTACTCAACAGATTTGGATCCTCTCTCCCCTTGGTCAAATACACTAGACAGGACCTGAAGAATCTGGTTAACACTGCCATACAGACTGGAGGACTCAAGACTTTGGAAGCCTTCAAGACCTTTAGGACCAAATTTGAAGCAATCACTCACTACTTGGTAAGAATGGGGTACAGTACTAACCTTGAAGAATTCAGAGAACTTTTCCTAGAAGCCCTCAGCCCAGAATTGGAGTCATCAGTAACCAAGGAACTCATCAGGGACAACAAGATGCTTGCTTCTAAGGATGGAGGTGATATACTTCCAGATACCAATACCTTAGTCACCTACATACACAGGGAAGTTCAATCAACATCAGTCATGGACAGAAGAAAACTTTGGAGACAAGAACCCTCTGGAAACTTGAACAGCTCACCTTCACCCTCCAGTAAACCAGCTCCCTATATCAGACCTACCCCTACTTCTGGCCCCAGCTCTACAGAAAACAATTGGAAATCATCACCAAGCAGCTTGCAGCCCTCACTGCTGCAAGTTCAGCCCCACCTCACCTAGTTGGACCTGCCCCAGGATTCAATTCAGCCCCAAGGACTTATACTCTAAAATGTTACTATTGCTTTGAAAATACCCATGGAATGACCAGATGTAGGACCCTAGAAGAAGACATTACCAAAGGATCAGTAATCAGATATGGCAGAGACTTCATACTTCCAGATAAGTCTATGATTCCATGGGACCCCAGGAGACCAATCAAATCTGTAGTAGAGGCCTTCCCCAGAGACCAGCCCACTGTATCTTCCTCCTTTGGACAACTGGAAGAAGCACTCACACTTGAAACATCCAACATCTATGAAGCAGACCTTGGGAAGACAACCAAAAGAAAAAAGGACCCAGAAGAAATGGCAGACAAGAAGATCAGTAAAGAAAAGGACAACATTATGAACATGGAAACAGAAGACTTACTGAATATGGCCAGGACCCCAGTTCCCTCAGGCAGGATACAGAATCAAGACCCCCACACAATTTCCCAAGTAAGATTCCAGGACATAGACATACAAGTATCCAACACCCCACCCAAGGAGGAACCATCAAAGAAGACCTACTTGGAGGAAATTTTGGCCATGGACTACCCAGGAGCAAAAGAGGATGTGGGTAGAAGAATGCTTTTGGCATATGAGGAAAATAGATCAGAAAATCATGGAGAAATGGAGGCAGAAGAAGAAGAAGAAGAAGAACAGAAGCACACTACTCACTACTCTTGCCCCCTTGGATATGTAAACCTGGAAATTCATGGACAAACTAATCAGGCCCTACTGGATACTGGATCAATGGTCAACATTATACCTGAAGGACTGGCTTACCAATTAGGATTGGTAATTACTGAAAGAGCCATGAAGCTCAAAGGGATAGGAGGCCATCATACTGAAATACCAGGAATTGCTGAAGGGGTTGAAGTCACAATTGGCAAGATTTCTAGGAAAGTCCACTTCTGGGTAGCCAAAGGACCTGCTCAACTCATCATTGGAAAACCCTTCTTAATGGATTTACCAGCCAACATCAATTACAATGGAACTGGAGGAGAATCACTTTCAATTAAAAACTCATCTGGACAGACTAACCTGGTCCCAATTATCCTTCCAAGCAATCAAAAATGGCAAACTACTCTCCTTGGTGAAGACAAATACTGGAACAAGCCCTATTCTGGATCAGAAATCAAGCACTCTTTTTTTGGTCAGCTTCTGGAGACATCAGCTCAGCTTGGGCAGGGGACAAAAAACATTTCAGCAAGGAGTGTCTAAATATTTTTATACCTTTCTCTCAAATATCAACTGGAAGCATGGCACTGGAAATTTGGAATTCAAACATCTTTTTTACCAATTAGTTCTCTTTCTTCTGTTTTTAGTATTCCATAGCCTGGCAACTGAAGGATTGCTTAAAATTAACATACCTTACTTCCAAATATTAGTTAAACCTCTGTTCAAATTTTACATCCAGTCTTCCCTTACTTCCCATATTTCTTCATCTCAAAAGAAGTATCTTCTTTTATCCTTCTTCTTTTTTCTTTTTTTCTCCCTACATTATCTAACAAGGCCTGGTGTTGAACAATTAACCAATGAGGGGATACTTCGTCGAAAAGTCGATATAACGGGGAGCAGCAAGGATATACCAGTTATCGCAAACGATCGAACCAAAGGACGTCCTGCCGGCAATACAAATCGAACGATTGGATGGAACCGGGTCAGAATACACGAACGATATTGGCCGGGTTGAGGAGGACTTGGGAGTGGATATTATAAATAAAAAGAGAGAATGATAATATAAAAAAAAGGGGGAGAAGAAGCGAACGAACGAACGGCTTAAATAAAAACGATTCTCGATGCCGGTGTACGATCCGGGAACGGCCTCTGATTTTTTCTTATTGATCTCACTTCAAAGCATCGATTACATACAATTTGACGCCGGACGACGACGTTTTTTTTTTTTTACCCATCAATCCGTCAAACGTGTATTACGACTCCGGTGTACGATCCGGGAACGACTCTTTTTCTTTCTTTTTATGCTTATTATTACTTACAAGACATCTGACAGCAGTCGTGAACGATTGATGTCTTGTTCCGTTTTTTCCTTTTCTTGCGCAACGCGACGGTTTCTTTTCTCTTTCACATCCTTTCTTCGACGCCGGATTCACCGCGGCTCGGAGACTTTTCTCATACCCCGAACTCCGACTTACACGCCGTGTCTCTTACTTCGAACTCCGAACGACTTTCGACGCCGGTGTACAACCCGGGAACGCGTTCTGTCAGCGTAAAATTTTCTTTTCTTGTACAGCAAATAAATACATGTAAAAAAAATAAATAAAAAAAATAAAATAAAGAATAGAATAAAATAAAAATAAAATAAAATAAATAAATAAAAATAAAAAATAAAAACATCAATACTTATAAAAACAAATAAAATAAAATCATCAGATAAAAATAAAGAAATAAATTAAAACAAAAATAAAAACAAAAATAAAATAGAGTATCAATAAGAACTCCCAAGAATACATATATGTAAAATTTAGAATCTCTCAAAACATTTTATTTCTTTTTTCCCTCCATTGTCTGGGGACAGACAATAAGTTGGGGGAGGAGCACTTGACTGCCAAATGGAAAATCACCAGGATTTTTTTGTTTTTTTTTTCTTCCCTCCTCTCAACAGATTACTCATTCCATCTCATCATTCAAAGCACACATTCTACATATTTTCTACTCACTCCACCTCATCATCAGCTCATCACAAACTCAACATATTTTCTACTCATTCCACCCAGCATCAGCTCATCACAAACTCAACATATTTTCTACTCTTTCCACCCATCAACATCACATCACAAAGAGGCTCCCTTTCATTCTACATATATCTTATATACTTATTTCAACCCATCAAGAACCATCAAGCATGCTCTCAGTTTCCATCATTCACCCAATTAAAATTCAATCCAACCAAATCAAATCAAAGACCACTTAAACCCAACATCAGGATACTTTACCATACCCCAAAGGACATAGTCAAATCAGCACCAACACCCAGAGGCCAAAGTATTACTCAGATTATAAGATATATAAAACCAGACTAAGAAGAATTAATTTTCCCACTACATCACCATCTCAAGAATTATCAGTAAGCATCTATTAGTTTCCAAGGATTTCAAGATTAAATAAATAAAAGTAAGATTGCTAGAGGGAAAATTTATTAGAGGTACAAGTCAAATGAAGGCTTAGTATTTGAGTCTAATAAATAATGAACCTAGATTATAATTAAATTAAATATTTCAAAGAAACTATTACATGAAGAACATATTCAGCAAGATGGCATACTAGAAGGAATTTCAACCACTTTAAAGACTATAATATATATTTTACAAGAAGATTAATACAATGGATAATGGATACATGGATACTGAATACTATGGACACTGGACCTTGGATCAAATTATACTGGATTGGCTTATACTGGACACTGGATTGGACCTATACTGGATTGGATTACTTGGACCTTGGACAGGAATACTCTGGACTTCCATGGATCACTTTTTTCTTTCCAGCCTTTTTCTCTGGCTGCATTGTCTGGGGTCAGACAATAAGTTAAGGGAGGATGTGGTGATCCATTCCACTTCATTACCATACTTTTAATAAATTATTTATCACTTATAAACCTCAAATACTTACATATATATACATATAAAACCCAAACCTTACACATATTCATCATTATTATTTCATAATCAGATTCTACACCTCATTTTAACCCTAGTCACTCACTACAACCACCTTCAAATTCCTCATGGTTCAAGAGTTACAGGCAAACACAGAATAACCCAGCAAGTTACAGTATTAAGCAAGTTATAGAATACAATAAGTACATATTATAAGTAGATATATTTCAGAACATTATACATAAATACATATTATATAAACTACATAGACACTACATAGACACTACATAACATACACTGCACATGACTAGGCTTTATTCAGTAACATCTTACATCATATCTACTGTACATAAACTCCACCTTCCCACTACTCATCTGTCACTGTCATGACTATTTCATATAAGTCACTTTCTCACTACTCATCTGTCATGTTCTTCCTTTTTTCCCACCAGCTACATGTCATAGCCTAGTTGTTCCTCCCTCTAGCCTGATGGCTCCTCTCTTGTCTCAGATATATAAGGACACCTGTTCCTCCCCCTTGTTCCCTTATGGACCCCCAGACTTACTAAATTACCCCCTACATATACAAACATTACAGATCCCATATAAATTAGTATACATAACTTAGTAGAGTTACCATCACCCTTAGGAATATATAAATATACATACCAGCTTAAAACTCAATATAAGAAGACTGCCCCTCTCTTGCTTGACCCACTTTGACTCCATAGCTACCAACCCTGCCCCACATTATACTTTATATATATATACTTTATACAACTCAATCCCCCTTCATCCATTCCTCTCACCTGGTGTGTGTAGTAAACAAGCACATTAGTATTAGTCTTCTAAGAGTAGATATAAAATAGCCACACCTTTTATTTTATTCTTAGTGTTACTCTCATTCCCCATAGCTTTAGTCAGGAAGGCAGCTCTTATATCAGCACCTTTGTCATAACCTACATTAGTACTAGTGTAGTTATACATATCCCTTCCAAGCTCTATTCTGCCCTTTGAGTAGTTCCACAACGTACACAAATCACCTTGACTTCTGGTGTGTAGGCGACAAATCCCATGTGGGGTTGGTTGAATACAGGTTGGTTGGTTGCTGGATGGTGGTGGTGGCTATGATGATAGTTAGGTGGCGGGGGGTGGACGGTGGCGGTAGCGGAAAGGGGGGGGGGAATGGTTGATGGTGGGCGAAAGGGAAGGATGAGTGCTGGAGGGGGATGGGAGGATGGGGGATGGGCAAAGGGCAACACAGCCCGTGCCGGAAAAGGCTGAATATTGCTTATGGGAGAGATTTTCAGGATTGCAAATCCTTGGGAAATCCATCAGAAACTGGATTTGACTTTTGCAAATAACACTGGCAAGCACGCGGGAGACCTGCGGCCTGCTTAGTTCATAACCTGCATCATGCACGGCCTGCAGGCCAGCATTTTTGGATGAGGGCAAAGAAATAAAATTTGGAGGAGGTCGAATTTTTATTCGGCCTGCCATCCTTTTATGCTTCTGCTGTATGCCACTTTGTGAAGTTGTCCAAGATAGTAGAGGCTACTACATTGTAATTTGATGCAATTGAGTCCATCACAAGGTCCTCACTAACTTCAAGTAGATCATTTTTGACGTCTACCTCAATAGGTAGAAGTTGATCGATTGTGACGTAGAATTTTCCGTTTTTCCTGCCTATTTCGACTTTGTCATCCAAGAGCTGGATGAGTGAGATGAGGTTTCTTGACAGCTTGGGAACATAAAGTGCGTCTTTGAGAGTCAGAGTCCGCCCGTTACTAAAGTGTAGTTTGGCTGTTCCTCTACCGACTGCCGTAAGTTCACCGGCTCCGCTGCCTGTTACTATGTCAATAGCGGTGGGAGTGATCGTATCGAAATGAGCTCTGTTGTTCAGCATGTGGTTGCTGGCGCCAGAGTCCAAGATCATTGATAGGCTGGAGTAATCTGAGATAGTGGTGTGGTAGTTGAAGCTTGGCCGCACAAGAGCATCTTCTTGGTTGTTGCTTTGCTGTGTCGTTGCTATAAATGCTCTGGGCTTTTTATTTGGCGGACGTAATTCCAGATGTATTGTCCAGCAGTTGTCGATAGAATGCGGCACATCTGGATTATGTTTTCCTTTGCTACACAACGCAAGTTGTCTTCTGTTTCGATCATTAGAGTGCGTTGCTAGAGCCGTTGCCGTGTGACTTGCAGAACTACTGGTGATTTTCGTTCTAGTAGACATTTCATGCCTTCCTATATCCCTTAGTTTAGCAATTACTAACTTTGGATTGGCAAGAGCACCTAAGTCGGCAAACAGCACTTGCATCAATAATGGCCTGACATCCGTGATTTTTCCAACGATCTCGCATCCAATGAGTACGTCAGGAACTTTGAAGCCGATTGAGCTGAATTCTGAGATACTTTCTTCCATTTTGGAGATGTAGTTGCCTAGATTGTCTTCAAATTTAATTTTTCTCCACTTATTCCAGACTTGAAACACAGAGAGAAGCGTATCAGATGCGTAAATTGTTTTAATGCCGTTCCAGATTCCGTAGGGATCTTCTTGGTTATCTTCATTGAACACACTGAGAAAAACAGCGTTGGTAATAGCTTGACCTATAATGTTGCAGGTTTGCTGCGCATTTCTTCTAGTGCTAGCATCCGGATCATCCTCCATGGGTTCTTCAATGTAGGTAAGAAGATTTCGAGGTCGTAAGTGCATTTTCATCTTCATTACAGTCTCGAACTCGGAACCGCGATCTCTCCAAACAACTAAGGAGCAACTCAATATGCCCAATACCAGATCCACTGGGAATCCATCCGGTACTTCTTCAGGAATCAAAAGTACTGTCCTACCTGCAAACGACAATGCGGATGAACTCTTCAGTCCAGACAAAGACCACGTCAATCTTCCTAAATTCGACGGTACCAACTATCCAATCTAAATCTGAAAGATTTAGAACAACTAAGATATTTATTTCATTATTAGATGATCATCTTATAATTGATAACAACAGTAAAATGCAGAGACATTTACCTAAGAGCAACTCGACTGAAGGTTTTCTTAGAGAATAAAGAGAAAGAGAAAGATAGAATAAGAAGTGGAAGTGGAAGTGAGTCAGACAAGTAGTCGAGTGATAAAAAGGAAGTTCTGTTTAGGTTGTGGTCGCTGATTACTGAATAGATAGTCGTGTCAATAATGCAAGATAGGAGAATAGAGATCTGGGCAATCAACGAGTACTATGTCAACGTCTTAGCTACAAGGAATCTCGTGATCTGATTGTCTATCTGTTAAGATAGCGACTTACAGCAATTATTCTGTTCTGTGCGTTTCCACGTAATCGCTGTTCTGGTCTCTTGGGCTGTTGTCTACATAACGTTTAATTTTAAACATTAGTTTCAGCTATTGTCTAATTCTAAGTTGTCTGCAGAAAGACAAACGGCTTACCAGTGATGGAGTCAAACGTAATTCTTCTTAGAAGGCTGGACCGTTTTTAGGCGGCTGGGTCTTAGTGAGCCAAGAAAGTATATTCAAGGATCTGCCTGGGTCTGGAGCATGAGAATTTTATTCATCAGCCTTGGTCTATGTCTGGGACTGCGGAATGGTTCTCACCGATTCTCGCTGCTAACTTCTTTTCTTTTTCTTTTGCATTTGCATAGGGCAAGCCCCTCTTAGCCACATTCTCACAAAACTGAGTACATGATAAGCAATTCTTGATGGCCAAGATAGCAAGCATACTCAAGAGAGGAAGTTAAAACTGTGACTTGAAGTCAGGAGCTAGTTGGAGAAGGCAAAATCATCCTTGCTTTCAATCTGTCGCTTGTTTTGCAAGAGAGCTGCAATGAAAATGGGTAGCCCGTCACACAACTGATGAGCCGGCCCGTCGGCAAACTTCAAGTCCAGGAGCCTATCCGGATGGGCACGTCAACCGTAAGTCCAATGGGTGATCTTGTGATGCTCGATCTGAATACATGTGTGGTGGTAGTCAATGGCGATTTGACAAGCTGCCAGGTATTTCTCCATGGTCCCTAAGTGCTCAATGCTGAGGCTAGGGAGCTCAGGGAGTGGATCATGACACCACAACTTACAAGCACATGGTTCAAAATTTTTTGCGAGCAGGACTTATTTGGCTCATTCAAGATTCATCTGAGACAGGCGGCACAACCCACGACAATGGGCTAAAAGCATTTGAGCCCCTTGTTATCATAGTAGAGGTAGGTATGCAGGTGGCCAATCCGGGGCCGCTAAATTTAGATATCAGTGTCTTGTAGGGACTGCAATGCTGACTTATCAGTGTCTTTTAGGCACTGTATATGCTGACTAGATCAATCAATGAGAGATATATTGTCGGTTGTATACTCCTGCTGACACCACCTCAAGACCTAAGCCATTTAAAACCTTGGCCACAAGGGGGATGAGTCAAGTCAATGCCTGTATTGCCTCTTTGGATGGCCGTTGCCCAGGCCCAGGTCTTGGTATGGCTCACTTACATGAACATGCGGGGATCTTCCTGGTTGACAAAAGTCAATCCCTCAGCACCCGCTTGTGGATGCATGAGGCAGGTCTTGCGGATGTGCATGATCAATTTCTGCAGAGGGGTAGACATAGCCACCTTGGGCTGATCAGAGCAAGCTGCGGGATCAGTCATTGTTCATTGAATATAAGAGGCCAAAGAGCTCATGATGAACATAAGACTAATCCCATTCTTCTCCTTGCAAAGCATTGCATGACCCGCTGTCTTACACTTGTGGGGCAATCCGAACTGCAATTGGAGTATCTTGTCACCCTGAGACGCCTGGATTGATAAGCAACAACAGTCAGCTTCCGCAAATTGTAGCATATCAAGCCAATAAGGGGGTTCACGTTTGAATTATTTGCACGCATAGTTTGCTTGCTCATGCATGCTTACAACATAAACCTAAATAAAAACCGTGCATGAGCAAGCCCTTAAACAACTTGTAAACTGTAAAGGTGTTTCTGGTAACCTTGAAATTTCCCTATGTACTTGTACAAATCCATACCATGATGCGTACACACATATATTTCTATATCAGCCTTCCATCTATTGTTGACTTCCTCATCCGGACTCCAACAACTTGGCCCGGAATACTCCCCAGCCGCGGATTATGGTGAGCTTCTTTTCTTTTATCTCCTTGTATGTGTATGGTCTTTGAATGATAAATTCTTTTCTCTTTGTTACCGTTAGGATCCGCTTACAGGCCACGGCCCTACCTCGACAAATGCCTTTACAATCCCACCTTTGTCTCCATCCTTACCGCCCTTGACACAAGAGCTCCCGACCTCAGGCAAGATTTTACCCCCACTGCTTCCAACACGTCACTATCATGCAAATCAGTCAAGTTCATTCTTGCCTCCACCTCACGATCTGTCTTTGGGGCCGCTGTCATTGAACACAATCCAGCCATTAATGGCCAATCCACCTCGCCAGATTCAATCCAGTCAGACGTTACACTCGTTGCCGCTGACTTTGATGTCTAGTCCATATCCATCACAATCCCCATCCAACTTCAACAAAGAATCCACCAACTCAATCCAATCGTTGGATTCTTTGGCCTCTCAGTCATCTCAATCAGGTCTACAAGTTCCAGTTATGTCTCCCACTCAACAAATGCCCATGTTGGAAACTCGAGGTAAGATATAAAGATGTTTTAGAAGGATATAGGCTGATAAAGATCAATGAAATTTAGCATCAACAAGCGGACAACAACCAAAGCGACGTAAACGACAAACGAAAGCCCAAATAGAAGCTGACAACGCTGATGCAAAAACAAAGAAAAAGAAGACCAAATCAGGCTGCTCCAGTACTCAATCATCCCAGTTGTCCACCAATACATCACCCAACACTCCATTGATCCATTTGGAACGAATGTACTATGAGGCCATATGTAGCTATATAGAAGATGTCGACCATCGTAATGATCTATTCAGACACAGTGACAAGACCCCGGTTGGTACTGTAGTACTCTCAAAAAGCCGCGCCTGGGATAAGTTTGCGATATACGTGAATACTATCAATAGCCGACTAGATATTACCGGGAGAAAACTTCAACAACGCTTTGGTACCTATAAAACAAAATACCGTCGAGCCAAAGATATGGAGAATACCACGGGTGCAGGTATCAGCGAAAGACTTGGATTCAAGACTCTGGGTGAATATCTCGATCCAATATGTCCTTGCTATGAGCGGATGGACCAAGTATTCGGCGAAAAGGCAAATATTGTCCCAATGGGTATGTTTGACACAACTGGGTCAATAGATGTAAATGATGTGCAGATTAGGGATGAAAGGGATCCAACAGGAGAATCCAACTCGGAAAAAAATGACGAAGAGGAGAGTCAACTCGGCAATGATGAAAACAATCAGTCAACAATCTCACCTAACACCCCTCGCAATAATCTCTTCTCATCTATGACCCCGCACAACCACCAAAACTTGTCTGATGATGTGAACAATCCATTGATGATAGAAGATATGACCCCACACAACCCTAATTTCCTTCTGGACAGCTCTAGTCAATCTCCAGCCAGATTCTCCCTGAGTGGTAGTTTAGACCCTTCCCCCCTCTCTCAAGAATCTCGGACAACAAACCAAACACCCCCTGAAAATTTACCTTCTGTCTTGAATGCACAACCGGCACCGACTGGCCATTGCAATATAATCCCCAACGTCAATCGAACACCATCGGGACCCCAAACAGGCAGCCAAGCATCACGGTCCTCAACGAAGACATCCTCTTTGGCTGGCGCATTGGAAAACACCACCGCAGCAAGATTGAACCTTTCCGATAGGCAACTGGCGCTGGAGCTGAAGCGATTTGACCTTGAGGTTGAAGATCGAAAGGAAGCACGCAAAGAGCGAGAGAAGGACCAGATCTATCGTCTTACTGAGAAAGAACAAGAGCGAGCCGATCAAAAGGCAGAGAGAGATCAAGATCGGCAAGATCGTGTGTCAGAGAACAAAAAACGTAGAGAGGAGCGAGAGGCACGCATGAGAGCAGTGACTGATTGGCTTGCCCAAGGCAAATCACCCACTGAGATACAAATTCTCACACAGGCAGTTTTTGGTTTGTAGCTCAAATATCGATGAAGCTTTTTTTCATGTCTTTTTTTCATGTCTTTTTTTCATGTCTTTTTTTCTTTAGATTTAATTTATTGATTATACCAAAAATTTAAAAAATAAAAATAAAAAAATTGTAAGATTGAAATAGCGATAAAGTACAACAAAAATTGTAAGCCAACAGCTGAACTGAGAAAAATGAAAACACGCAATATATATATATATATATTATTTAAAAAGCAAACTCTTTCAACCCTTCATGGGCAACACTCCTATTGAGTAGTTGTGTGCAAGACATCGGTTCTTGACTGCAATGCAATATCTTTCTGCGCCTCGACTGGATGATGTTTCTTCAGGTTCATTTGATGAGTTAGTTTGGTGGACATGCTGCAGATCCTCCCAAGCATCCCCTGTATTAGAGATCATGTTATGAAGGATTACACATGTGTAAACCCATTTTATGTAGTGTAACATGTGATGCGTGTTGTAGAGTAGTAAACACATCTCCTTCAGCGACGAAAATCGATTTTTTAGCATTCCAATTATATGCTTGTTACAAACTCAAGCCTTGGCCACACAGTAATTGAACATCACATTGTGTGGGTTATAGGACTGCGGGGCTTTGTATGCCGGGATGACCGTTTCGCCAAGCGAGTAAGCTGAATCTGCAAGGACGTATTGACCTACCAACAAAATATGGTTCAATGAGTACTTGGCTGCTTCCTAGAATTATTCCCAAGACTCACCTTCATCAAAGAAACTTTTGGGGTCCTTGAATAACTCCATCTTCTTGTAAATAAAACTATCCGCGCAAGAGCCAGGCCACCCGGTGATAAAAGCAGTGATGTTTTTGTCACAATCACATATGATCTGAGCATTCAGCCAGTATTGCTTCTTTCGGTCGTAAAATGCTTCACCGTCACTCCCAGGCTTTTGGTAAACTGGGAAGGTGTTTCCATCAACAAACCCGACACAACCTTCAAATCCTTCTTCCCTCATGACCTCAGAGATCTCCAATCGGCAAGCGGTCCGCGGCCATTTCACTTATTTTTTTCCAAGTTTGATGATTGCCTCAATAACCCGACAAGTCACCTTGATCACGGTCCCTTGGCCAACGTTGAGATTACGCGAGAAACGACCAACCGATGCACCATTGCCGTTTGATCCAAGCCGCTCCAGTGTCAAGGCCAGTTGGTGGGGTACAGGAAGTTGGGGTCGAGGACCACTACTTTGGAAGATGGGATTGAAGACAATTTCTTTCAAGAGAAACATGAACCCTTCTTTTGATGTTCGAACCTCTTGTCTGAATTCGTAATCTGGCACCTGAAACAGCCTGGAGATATTGTATTCGTCTCATGAGATTGGACGAGAACAAGGTTGAAGATAACGGCTCGTGACTACAAGTTGAAAGATATCCGTGATATCTTTCAGAATGCTCAGAGAGAGATCCGAATAATCTTTTGCTTTGGTGAGGGTTGCCCGGCTTTGGGAAGAGGAACTCTTCAACTTGTCCATGACTTCTTCGTGATAAAAAACGTACAAAAAAAAAGATCCCGGATTAACATTTGGCGCGTAGAAGTACGGGGCATTGTGATAAGGTGATCCTTTTTTTTTGATGGAAGTGGTCGTGCGTGTTTCCCAAGTTTCGCATTCCACCAGAAGTCCGCTCCATTGATGGTTTTTTATGTGTTTATGTACATATGTATTTAAAGAGGGGTGTTCAACGTGAACGCTCCTGCTGATTTGGCTTGCTCATGCAAGCCAGCTGCAGCCTATTTTTAAGGCATCGAGGTGCATGAGTAGGACTTTAGGTTTAAGGAAGGTTTATTGAATTAGTTTGAAATGAGCAGTACGTGAACCCCCTTAATAAAAACCCCCACATTATTATCAAGCTTTTTACGCTTTTTGGGATTTGGCATGCTGATATTGACACAGCAGCAACTCTTGTATACCTTCTCCGCCCAGGCCGCGAATTTGACAAACTTCAACTTTCTATTGAGTACCACTGCGCTCGACTTAGGGAATACAGGGTCACCTTTGATGTACGCGGTCCACATAAGTTTATTATCTTTCTCCGCCTCAAGCATCCAGTCAAGAAGCTTTGTGCAAGAGTTCAAGTGACATGAGAGCCCACGCTTGAAGTCAATAAATTCCCAACCAGTTATATTTGTCTTCCAAGGAGTGAGGGATAGGTGCGTTGATAGCTTGAAAAACATCAAAGGGACCTGAGGATTGGAGAATTTTTTCTCAAGGTACACCAAGTAAGTTATTAAAGAATATTGAATTGAGGTTTGGATTACTGAATAGAAGTCAGACTAAAAGAAATAAGAGTTAATAAAAGGGATCACTGAATAATGAGAAAAGAGAAATAGAGATGAACAGAGATAACCAACATGAGTCAAGAGATGAGGAATAATAAGAGAATCGGGCTGAGAAAGAACAAGGTATGAGAGCAGAGCAGAGTTTTCTAAAGAGGATAAGATGATCAGTATGAAGAGTTGGAAATGAAGCTTGAGGTTGAAAGGACCTCACCGGACAAAGTTGAAGGAAAGAAACAATGATAAGAAGAGAGAAGGGAAAGAGAGAGAATGAAAGAAAGGAAGAGAAGAGAAGATAGATAAGAGTGTTGAGAGTGAAGATGGTTGGAAAAGGGGATTGAGGTGGTGAGTTAATGAAGGAGTTGATGATGATTTGATGTTGATCTTGAGGCCGAGTGTGTAGACAAGTTCAAAGCCTGAGTGGAAGAAGATAAAGGGGTAGATGATACATGGGAATCACAGAGAGGTGTCACAGTTATTTAACAGTTATGTGGATTGGCATCACCACCCGCTTCTCCTCTTCATCTTCAGGATCCAAACTATCTGGGTCCAACAGATAGCCCGACTTATTGACAATCAAATACATGTTGCTCTCCAATTCCCAATTGCCAGGCGGGCCATGTGAGCCTAAAGGGCTGACCTAATTTGGATTTCTGCACGGATCCATAGCGGAGTTGAGGCCGGATGTCCTGGGTGCATAACATGGGGAATTAGATTCAGTTCCCAAATCCCAGAGGGTGGCCTGATCATTTGGTGAGCAAGGAATAACAGTAAAATGACGGCCAGATGCGGGAATGATTGGGCGTTGATAAACGCACGCCAAGCGCACACGCCAATTTTTTTTGGCGTGCGGGGCCTACACGCCAATTATTTTTGGCGTGTAGGTTCTACACGCCAAAATAAATTGGCGTGTGAGACCCGCACGCCAAAAATGGTGTGTGGTTCCCACACGCCATTTTTTTTTGGCGTGTGGGCCCTGCACGCCAAATAAAATTGGCGTGTGGGCCCCGCACGCCAATTGTTTGGCATGCGCTCCCACACGCTCACGTAATTGAATGGGCCCTCCCATTTGATTACGTGAGCGAGGGGATGTGTATATCCCCATACACATAATACATACATGTATTATGTGTATGGGGTTATACACATCCCCTCGCTCACGTAATCGAATGGGAGGGCCCATTTGATTACGTGAGCGAGCCCGAGTCTGATTCCTTTCAGGAATCAGACTGTTGGTCTGGTTGTTTTCAACCAGAACGAACACAAGTTCAAGCAAGCGACGATTGCCACCACCACTGATTAAAATAAAAAAAATGTGAGTAACAAAAAAGAAAAAAAAAAAAAAAGAAAAGAAAAAAGAAAAAAAACAAAAAAAAAAAAACACAAAGGACAAAATGAGAAAAAAAAAAGATACAAAATGAGAAATATAAATATAAAAAAATGAGACAAAAACACAAAAAAAAAGGAAAAAAAAGAGAAAAAAACAGAACAAAATAAGAAAAAAACCCCAAAAAAAACAAATAAAAAAACAAATAAAAAAACAAATAAAAAAACAAATAAAACATACTGTTTTGTGGGAGAAAAAAAGCCCACAGGCCCAGGGCCCTCTCCAAGACCCAACTGGCCCAAAGACAGGGCCCAAAGGCCATAAGAAGGGGCCCGCCTCTGCCCATCACCTCCAGTGGGCCCACAGGCCCACTTTGATGCTCCAAAGGGGCAATACAACATTCAAAGGGGCTATTCACACCCCCCAGGAAGCTCAAAGGTCCCCGTATAAGCCCCAGACGCACACCATCCCCCCCAAAAGTGGCCCAATGGGCCCATCTCAAACACATTCATTCCCCCACATCTCTTCCAATTTTTTTTTGAATTCTTTTTTTACCATAGATATAGTAACACGTGCTGACATACTCTCCCATTCAAATGCTAACAGATTCCGCACAAATCACCAATTTTACTTCAACAATCAACAATGTCTTCACCACAGACCTGTGAACTAGGATGTGAGATTCATTCCTTTATTTTGTGTATAATATAAGTAGCTGGCTCACTCCCACCCACCCTCCCACCATTACACAGGTTTGGATCTCTGGGAAAAATGCACAGAGCTGGCGCGGCACCCTGTGTTGAAACCTGATGAACGTGAAAGCCTGGAGAATTGGGCCTCTAAAATAAAGGCTGAATACGAGCAGTCAGACGATGAGAATGAACAGGTCTCCAGAACCCCGGCACCGGCTAGAAACACCTTAGGCGCCACTAGGCCTGCTCCACCACAGTCCCACCCACGCCCTGAATTTGCAACCGACTCAATGGCATACTTATATGCACACACTCCTGATCCCCTACCCCCAGCAACCAACCCAACCCCCACGCTCAATCAATTTGCAAACCAAATCAACAAGGATGTTCAATATGGCCAGCCCAACACAACAAACCCAGCTGATGGATCCCCACGTCAAAGCAGAGAGATGCGGACAGATGTCGAAGGCCACAAGACAACCCTCAACACCTTTGGCCAGTCTTACCTTCAAGGCGTACAAATGGCCCAACAACTCATTGGCCAGAGGTCCTCCAAAGCCCCCAATGCGGACGGGAGACAAGAAATTAACAATCCAGCCTTCCGGGACACCTCTGAAGACCCTGACGCAGAGGGTGAAAAAAGATGACTCTGAAGATGGTGCAGAAGACCAGCAAGTCCACCAAAAATTCCTTCATGGACATCCCAAACCTACCTTCCACCAGGAGCCAGTCCATGAACCTGTGCCACGACAAACCCGATATTGCTATGACATGGTACAAATTGAAGATCCTACGGTTGAAGACCCTACAAGCAAAAAGGCGCGCCTGGACAACTCCGCTTCTTCTTCTAAAAATACAGGCCCCATGTATAATCTCTTTGTGAAACCCAGGCCATGGGTTTCACAAACCAACATTACATAATCATCAAGTCTACATAATCCTCGCCATCCCGCGCCCCACCTAGCTCAGTAGAGACCCGACCAACCAACATCTTCTATCATACTGAGCTAGGTGAGTTTTCCCCCTTTTCTCTTTATCCTTTTCCTTTCTCTTTCTTTCCTTTCATCTATCCTTGTTTGAACTTGTACTTACAGAGAGACCCGACCAACCAACATCTTCTATCATACTGAGCTAGTAATTAAGATATAGCGGTTCTAGAAGCTGGTCTCCGAGCACGTCGCTTGTTCTAGAACTCCCGACAAGTCTTGGTGAAGAGTTCTTAAGAGAACTCTTACACTTTTTTTTTCTCGAACCGTACACCAACCCCGAACGACTGGTACATGACCACTCGCTCGTCGGACGACAATCTCATCCCGCTCACGGATCCTGAAGCTATTATTCGAGCAGCGAACGCCGCGAAACGCAAGGCGAGGATCGAAGCTCTCAAGGATTCAAGCACAATTTCTGTTCCTCGACCACTTTCTGCCATGGGTTCCCAGTCGACTAGCAATGCTCCTGGACCTCTGCAAGAAACACTCCCTCCATCAGACGACAAAACGGGCGCCGAAGCCATGACATTGGAAGATTACCTGAAAGGGTTAATGCAGCTACAACACCGTAGCATTGATCAGGCGAACAAGGATCGCGCGGCGGCCCTAGAAATGCGTCAAGCGGACGCTGATCGGATTGTGCGTCTGGAGGAGACGATACAGATGATGACCGTGAAAGAGGAAAAGCCGGTCATCAAAGACAGGATTGACCTTTCCAGGTTCCGTGTTTGGACGGACCACTATTCACGGGACCGTTCCAGGCAGTAGAACCGTTTGTGAACTGGATACGGGGCGTGGAGATTTACTTCGACACCAAAGGCGTCAACCACGACAAAGACAAGATCCGTCTTGTGGGAAATTTCATCCGCGAAACGAACACCACAGCCTTTTACGGCGACAACTTCAAAGCCGCGATTGGTAAACCCTGGTCAGAATTCAAGACGAGCCTGTTCGCTTTTGCCCTCCCACCATTGTGGCGGACTAATCTTCGAGCAAATTTCAAGTACCTTCGGATGACGACCTCGGAATCCTTTCTAGCCTACAGCACCAGAGCGCGAACACTTCAAAGTATGCTCAATTTCGACATGCCTGAAGGACGAAGGGTCACAGACTTCGAACTCGCTGAGTCAATGGTCCTCGGAATGCAAGACGAGTTGCAAACCGAGGTTAACAATCATGAACTTCTTGTTGAGGACAACTTCGACTACAAACGATTCGAGAGTCGAGCGGGGGTGTTTTGGGAAGGGATTTCAAAGAGGAGGACGACCAAATTGAAGACGCAAACTCAGTCGTCAACCCAACCAACACCCTCAGCAAACCGACCAAGCCGCGAAGAAAATCTTTGGCGCCTCAACTCCTACCTGGATTCCATTGGTCTTTGCCGATTTTGCAAGAAGGCTTGTGGCAGCACCCCTGGGAACTGCACTGGGAAAGGGGATCGCTCGTTCGTGAAGATCCCGGAGACGTTCGTAACTCCACCCAGACCAACCGAATCCAAGACCTCGACCAATCGAGCAACGTCATCGAACCCGGCGGGAAGACCTACACACGCACCCGCGGGAAGAGCGACAGCGCGAGCTGCGACAGTGGCCGGAGTTTCGGAGGATAATCTATTCCCTGCCATGGATGCGGCAGCGGTATCGGCACTAGCCGACCTCGACGAAGAACTTCGCAAGAACGCTGAGGAGAGGTATGTTGACGTGCAATCTCCTAAGCGTTTGGTGATTGAGCTACACCATGGCGAAACCCGCTTACGTGGTTTAATTGATACAGGAGCGGAAATCAATTTGATGACTGAAAAGGCCGCCCAGCTGGCGAACCTCCCCACTGAAGAGTTGAAGAGACCGACGACCATCACCCTGGCACTTGAAGACAAGAACAGTGCAGCAATAGTTCTCCGGAAAGCCGCGACGGCTAACTTAAAGGACCCAGATTCAGGACTCGAGTTCAAGGGGGTTTCGTTTAAGTTGGGACCAATCACGGGGGACTACGATATGATTCTCGGGGCCCCATTCCTTTCCCTATTCTCCCTTTCCATCTCCATGTCTTCTCATTCACTGCGTTGTGATCGTACCAATCGTACTATACTAGACTACAGAAAGAAATGCAAAAATGACCTCTCACCAATAGTAGAGACGGGGTCGTCAGAGTACCCATGTGAGGAATCGGAACGGCGAGTGCTTCGGGAGTTTGAGGACTTATTCCCCATGGACATCCCGGCAATCTCGGACACCGCTGAAGCTGAAGGACTCTTCACCGATGGATCCTTCCCGGAGAAGCTACAGAATGAGAGCTCCAAAGTTAGGCATAATATTGTATTGACGGATCAGAACGCGGTCTTTAATGAACGTCAGTACCCGTATCCTCAGAAGCACCTCGTCGCGTGGAGGACTCTTTTTGATCAACATTTGGCGGCGGGACGTATTCGGAGATCGACGAGCCAATATGCCTCGCCAAGCTTCATCATCCCGAAAAAGGATCCAACGGCTTTACCGAGATGGATCTGTGATTATCGGAAATTGAACAAACTCACCGTGAGGGACCGTTCCCCCTTGCCAAACGTGGACGAATTAGTGCGCCTCGTGGCGTCAGGGAAGGTATTTTCAATACTCGATCAGACGAATGCCTTCTTCCAGACCCGGATGCGGGAAGAAGACATTCCGCTCACCGCCGTCAAGACACCCTGGGGACTCGTCGAATGGTGTGTCATGCCGATGGGACTCACCAATGCCCCGGCCACTCATCAGGCACGTCTCGAGGAGGCACTCGGGGATTTGATCAATGATTGTTGCATTGTCTATTTAGATGACATAGTAGTCTTCTCTGAATCATTTGAGCAACATGAAATTCAACTTCGCCGAGTTTTGGACCGACTACGGGCGGCGAATCTCTATTGCAGCCCAAAGAAGACGCAATTGTTCAGAAGGAAGATCAAGTTTTTGGGCCATTGGATTTCCGGAGAAGGTTTCAAGGCAGATGACGAGAAGATTTTGAAGGTGTTGGAGTGGCCGGCGCCAAAATCACCCAGGGGAGTCAAAAAGTTTCTTGGTACTGTGCAGTGGATGAAAAAATTCATCTGGGGCCTGCAAAATTATGTTGGGACGCTAACTCCTCTTACCAGCACTAAATTGGACCCGAAGAACTTCAAATGGGGCGAAGCGGAGGAGAAGGCCTTTCAAAACATCAAGAAAATAATGACTTCCTTGCCGTGCCTGAAGAACATCGATTATGAATCGGATGATCCGCTGTGGCTGTTCACGGATGCGAGCGGCTCGGGACTAGGAGCGGCCCTCTTTCAAGGGAAAGACTGGAAAGGAGCGTCGCCAATTGCATATGAATCACACCTGATGTCACCGGCAGAGCGGAACTACCCTGTACACGAACAGGAGTTGTTGGCGGTCATTCACGCGCTACAAAAATGGAGAATGCTTCTTTTGGGCATGAAGGTTAACATGATGACTGACCATCACTCTCTCACGTATTTGTTGAAACAGCGGAATCTCAGTCGGAGACAGGCTCGATGGACAGAAATCCTGGCCGATTTTGACTTGCACTTCGAATACATACGAGGTGAAGACAATACGGTGGCTGACGCTCTCTCCAGGCGGGACATCCCAGACAACAGTGAAGAAGTTCAGGTGGAAGACGTGGCTCGAGTGGCGGCCTTGATGGAGTTCGACGGAGAATTATCGGATGCGCTGAAACTCAAGATAACGGAAGGGTATACAATGGACCCCTTCTGTGTTTCACTGAAGAAGGTCCTGCCACTCCGTGAAGAGTGCTACGAGAGAGATGGCCTGCTCTTCGTGGACAACCGATTATTGATTCCAAAGCAAGCAGAAATCCGTTTGAAACTCATCCAAGACGCACATGAACGGCTGGGGCATTTGGGGTTTTACAATACGATGGCGGAGCTACGCCGTGACTTCTTCTGGCCTGGTCAGACCAAGGATGTCCGACTTTTCGTGCAGGGCTGTACGACATGCCAGAAGACTAAAGCGCCCACGACCGCACCATCTGGACAAATGATGACACCGCCGATGCCCCAGTCTCCCTTGCAACATCTGGCAATTGACTTTGTTGGTCCTCTCCGCGGGTCGAGTCATTACGACATGATTTTGACTTGTACCTGCCGGTTATCAGGTTTCACGCGGATTATTCCGGTCCTGCAAAAAGATACGGCGGAGAAGACTGCATCACGTTTCTTTACCGGATGGCTCGCAACTTTTGGCGCGCCGCTGTCGATCATCAGTGATCGGGACAAGTCTTGGACCTCGAAGTTCTGGAAAGCGTTAATGGAGAAGATCGCCGTGAAGTTTCACATGAGCACGGCCTTCCATCCTCAAGCCGACGGCCGCAGCGAGAGGACCAATAAGACAATTGGACAGGTCCTCCGCACTTTCACCTCAAAACGACAGAGCAAATGGCTTGAATCGCTTCCGTCGGTAGAATATGCGATCAATTCGGCCGTTAATGTGGCAACGGGCTTCAGCCCCTTTGAACTTGTGTACGGCCGCCGACCCCGACTTTTCCCCTCATCGGAAGGACCAGAAGACGTGCCGGGAACACTGACAGGATGGCTCCGACAACGCGAATCAGCTTGGGCAGAGGCCCGTGACGCTCTGTGGACTAGCCGTATACGACAAGCGCTACAACACAACAAGCACTGTCGACCGCCCCCAACGATAGAACCAGGTGCTTGGGTCCTGCTTGACTCAGCCGACTGGCGGGGCCGCCACCAAGGCGGAACGGATAAATTGAAGGAGCGTTTTGAAGGCCCCTACAAGGTTTTGGAAGTTTTCAACACCGGACAGAACCTACGGCTCGCCCTCCCGGATGGGGACGGCAGACATTCGACCTTCCACATTTCGAAAATCAAGCCTTTTTTTGCATCGGATGGCTCAGCGATGGTGGAAACTGTGAAAGTAAGTTCCATCCATTAATGCACCTCCGGGCACTTCTACCAAAAATCGTCAAAGCATTACCTTGGCCACCGCTGTGAGCGCAGAACCTTCGACACATTCTTGACAGATTCGCGGAACGCGGCAGGAGCATCCGGACGACACCAATCGACTGGTTCCCTCCTTCCGACCCCTTTCCCCCCCCCTCTTCCGTTTTTCCCTTTTTCCCCTTCTTCCTCCCGTTCTTTATCCCCCTTCCGTATTCTTTCCCACCCCTCTTCCTCCCACTCCCTCCTTCTAATCACACGGACATCAGACTCTCCCCGACACCTCGACATCAATCCTCTCCGGCAACACCTCCTTGAAACGATCTTAAAAAAGGAGGGGAGACTGTGAAACCCCGGCCATGGGTTTCACAAACCAACATTACATAATCATCAAGTCTACATAATCCTCGCCATCCCGCGCCCCACCTAGCTCAGTAGAGACCCGACCAACCAACATCTTCTATCATACTGAGCTAGGTGAGTTTTCCCCCTTTTCTCTTTATCCTTTTCCTTTCTCTTTCTTTCCTTTCATCTATCCTTGTTTGAACTTGTACTTACAGAGAGACCCGACCAACCAACATCTTCTATCATACTGAGCTAGTAATTAAGATATAGCGGTTCTAGAAGCTGGTCTCCGAGCACGTCGCTCGTTCTAGAACTCCCGACGAGTCTTGGTGAAGAGTTCTTAAGAGAACTCTTACACTCTTCACCCCTCATCCCACCTCTCACGAATTCATCACTGCACACTCACTGCAAGGCCTCAGAATTCCACGGAACCCCCCTGTTGCTGGGCCATCAACAGTCAAGCCACCTACCCAAAGACCACCGGGCAAATCAATTCCTCCTCCCCCTGTCCTGACGCCTGCTTGTAAGTCACTCCCCATTGCTTATGCACACCCATCTTGTAATTAACATCCCTCCTTTGCGCACAGCTATGGGTCTATTTATCCCTGGCCCAATGAGAAAAATAGCCCACAGGCCCAGGGCCCTCTCCAAGACTCAACTGGCCCAATAGACAGGGCCCAATGGCCTTGAGAAGGGGCCAGCCTCTGCCCATCACCTCCAGTGGGCCCACAGGTCCACTTTGATGCTCCAAAGGGGCAATAAAACATTCAAAGGGGCCATTCAAACCCCCCAGGCAGCTCAAAGGGCCCCGTATAAGCCCCAGACGCACACCATCCCCCCCAAAAGTGGCCCATCTCAAACACATCTCTTCCTATTTCTATTTTTTTCACCGTAAATATAGGAATTGAGTAGGTAAAAATTAGTTCTTGGTAATATGAAAACAAAGTGGAGAAGTATTTGAAGACTCGCCTTCAGCGACAGTTTGTGGGACTTGAGGGCTGAAATTTCCTCGGGGGAACTGTTGAGGACTTTGTTGTGCAGGCGGCCAAATTTGAGGGCTAAATGGCACAGAGGAGGTTATTTCCCGCAGAGATGGCTGCATATCTTGCATGACAGGTATGAAAGGGACTTGATTTGTCTGCGGCGGAGCGGGAACTGATGGTTGGCCAACGGGGAAATTGTGAGAGGTTGGCAGGCCTTGGAAGTGAGTGGGTCCAAGAGTGAATGGGTTGGCCGGATGGGACAATGGTTGGGGTCCCGGCTGCCAGTAGTTTGAGATTTGTGGTGCTTGATGGGGTTGCGGAAACGGATGGGATGGTGGGGCTTGAGTTATATGGGGTGGTGCGTAGAGGGCTGGCTGAGCCAGATAGGATGGTTGGTCTGGATCAAGCGGATAGGTAGAGGCTGGAGGTTGATGGTGATAGTGGGTGAATTGAGGCAATTGTACCTCATATGGGCAGAACACAGGCTGGGTTACTGGGTGAGCTGGGGGGACAGGGTTTGGCTGGATTGCCACTCCGTAGTTGGTGTCTGTGAAGCTGTAGCTGGCTGGGTGGGCTGGGGGGACAGTAAGGGGCTGGGGGGAAAGTAAGGGGCTGGGGGGCTTGGCCATATTGGTTGCTTGGGTAGCCATAGTTGGTTGCTAGCTGGCCTGATTGGTTGAGTTGAGCTGCAGTTTGGCCAAGCACGTGTGAATTTCCATACGCAGAGATTTGATTTTGATACATGTTGCCAAGTGGGGCGTGAGGGTGATGGTTGGGGTTGACCTCATAGAATCCGTATGGGCGTGGAGGCTGATTGCTTGGGGAGTTGTAATGACCGGTGTGAGACATCTTTTGCTGCTGATTTTAGTGAATTGTGCAGAATCTGTTTGCATTTGAATGGGAGAGTTTGTCAGCACGTGTTACTATATTTAAGGTGAAAAAAAATAGAAATAGGAAGAGATGTGTTTGAGATGGGCCACTTTTGGCGGGGATGGTGTGCGTCTGGGGCTTATACGGGGCCCTTTGAGCTGCCTGGGGGGTTTGAATGGCCCCTTTGAATGTTTTATCGCCCCTTTGGAGCATCAAAGTGGGCCTGTGGGCCCACTGGAGGTGATGGGCAGAGGCTGGCCCCTTGTAAAGGCCATTGGGCCCTGTCTATTGGGCCAGTTGGGTCTTGGAGAGGGCCCTGGGCCTGTGGGCTATTTTTCTCCCACAAAATTAAACCCCAAAAATTCCCTGTTTTTGGATTATTTGGGTTTTTTTCTCACTTTTTTTTTCTCACTTTTTGTAATTGTTTTGATTTTGATTTTTTTTTTTTCTGATTTTTTTTTTTTTTTTTTTTTTTTTGTATTACTGTTTATTATTGTTTTTTTATTTAGGGCATTAATAAACAAACCCGGTTTTTCCGCGTTTACACCCGGTTTTACGCAGCGGCGACGTAAAATTTGCTGCGGAGTACACCCGGTTTTCTGCGTTTACACCCGGTTTTTTTTTTTAATTATTTTTTTGCGGGCGGAATTTTAAGGTTTTTCAAAATTTTAAGATTTCTAAAAATACTTCTTGGCGTGTAGAATTTTATGGTATTTTTTATTTTCCAAAAAAACAACATCTTCTTTTTTATATTGCCCATACACCCGGTTTTTTCAAAGAAAATTCCCCACGGCTCAATTTTCCAGATTTCTCAAAGTTTTAAATCTTTTTAAAGCACTTTAAGGGGTGCAGAATTTAATGCAACAAACAGTTTATTTTTAAATTTACTGGGTTTTTTTTTATGATTTTTGGACAGAACTTATTTGTAAACACCTTCACGGCTGTCTTTTAAAATATTTGGGGAGTGTTTAAATGGATTCATACACTTTAGAGGGTGGTTAATTCATTGGAAACAGATACTCCTTATAAAATTAACTTGTTATCAGAATCAAATGGAATTTTTATCAGAATAAAATGGAAATATAGGAAAATAGACAAATAACTATTCAACATCAACAATCTTATTAATTCTGGCAGATCTTCTTATTGGAGGGAAAAGAACTTTTTCCCCAAGGTCCAAATTGGGCTGAATCCACTCTTTCCACAACAGAGCTTCCTCTTCAGCCCAATGTTGCCAATATGGATCAATCCTAGGGGAAGGCCATATTTCAGCCTTAAACGTGAAGCTGATGAGATGGAGAAGACCGGGAATGAGTATGAGACATATGGGAGAGTGGGTGGTGGGTGGAGAAGAGAGAGGGAGATAAATGGTGGGCATTAGACCAGAAAACAAGACCACAGGTCTTTTATAAGTGTCAGCCATCAAGTATCCATGAGCAGGGAAGGTCATCCAATACTTCAGTGGGGCCTGTCCTTTTCCATCCCAAGAGAGTGCATCGATTAGATCCTTGTGGTTGGCGCCCCATATGTTCTTTAGCATCTGAAGGTTTGAATATAAAGGGTTTGATTTGAGTTCTTCTTTCATTTCCTTGCAAATTTTCATCCATTTGTCTGAGGAACGTCCCATGCTGACTGCAGCGGCTCGAAATCCACAATTCCCATTGCCTTTGACATCGGTAATCGTAGAGAGATGTTGGATGGCTTCTTTGGGATGAATGTGGTCTTTGTACTTGTGCTGAAGGATAATTTGAGAAAATATTAATTGTATACAAAATGAACACTAAATAAAAGGAAATTACTAACCAAATCAACAGCCACATTATTGTAAGTACTCCAACTGAGTGCCTCAGACATATAGGTGTCAGGATTAGAGATTGAGCTGGCAGTCATTGAGGTCTATGAAAGAGGTAACCAATAAGAAGCTCAGAAGTAAAGATCTGTTCAAAAAAACATTAGTAAAACTCACATCAAAAGGCCTATAAGCATCATTTTCTGCCAAAGTGTATTCATATGTCTTGGTCCTTTTAACTGATTCAAATTTCACCTGTTTAAGTATTTTTCCAGACCTCTGATGTCTCAAATAATCATTCAACTTCAGTATAATGTACTCAAGATGGAAATAGAAATACTTACAGTCTTCAAATTTCCTCCGTCATGTTCTGAGCCCTGTTGAATGATATCATCCACCTCTGGAAGCTCTCCACTTGATTCAGACTCCTCCTGACTTTCCTCTTCTGTTGACACAGCCTAGAAAACAAAAGGAGAAGGAATTAGATGTGATATTTGAGTGAAGAATGAAGATGAATCATTACCTTGGATTCCTCAGATTCATCCATCTTCTTAGGCCTACCACGTCCTTTTGTCTTGGCCAAAGGTTCCTACAAGTTCACAAGAAATCAATAACCAATTTGAGGTGGCGTGGAGAGGGGAAGAAAAGAAGTTTTTTGGTGTTATTTTTAGTGGGTTTGGGTGGAAAATGGATGAGGAGTAGTGGTGGGAGTGAAAATGGGTGGTGGGAGGAGTTGGGAAAATTTGGGGAAAAAAAGTGAAATTGGTGACTGGGGTTGCGGAGAGGAGGAAAAATGGGGAATTTCGGTGTTTTTTTTATGTGGATTGGTTGAGTGGTTGATGAGTTACGGGGGGTTGATGATTTAGGGGGGTGTGGTGTTGGTTTTTGATTGTGGTGAGTGGATTTCGATGTGGTTGATGTTGGAAGTTGGATGAGCATACCTGGGGAGCCTGTGCGGATCATATGCCACCCTCATTTTGCATATTGAATAAAAACTCGAAATCAAATAAAACCGGGTGTGCGCGCGGAAAACCGGGTTTGCTGCGCAGCCGCATCTGCGCAGAAAACCGGGTGTAAACGCGGAAAAACCGGGTTTTTTTATTAATGCCCTTTATTTATTTATTTTTTTTTCTTATTTTTTTTTTTTTTGGATTTTCAGACTCACCGCTTTTTTTGATCAAATCGGTGAGCGGTGGGCGGTGTTTGTTGTGGTTCTGGTTGAAAAAACCAGGACCATAAGCGAGCCCCAGTCCGGAAACAGACTTGGGCTCGCTCACGTAATTGAATGGGCCCTCCCATTCGATTACGTGAGCGGGGGATGTGTATATCCCATACACATAATACATGTATGTATTATGTGTATGGGATATACACATCCCCCGCTCACGTAATTGAATGGGAGGGCCCATTCAATTACGTGAGCGTGTGGGACCCGCACGCCAAACAATTGGCGTGCAGGTCCCACACGCCAATTTTCTTTGGCGTGCGGGGCCCACACGCCAAAAATTGAATGGCGTGTGGGAACCACACGCCATTTTTGGCGTGCGGGTCTCACACGCCAATTTATTTTGGCGTGTAGACCCTACACGCCAAAATAAATTGGCGTGTAGGCCCCGCACGCCAAAACAAATTGGCGTGCGGGTTGGCGTTGGCGTGCGCGCTTGGCGTGCGTTTATCAACGCCCGGAATGATTGGGAAACCAGGATGTCCAGGCAAGTACAAGGTGGGGTAATAATTGTGTGGCATCCCTGTGTTTGCACGGCTGATCTCGGAGCTAGGAGATACAATGAGGTGCATGCCAGCAGCATCAGTCAGCTCATTACCACTGGGGCAATAGTTTGAGCAGGCGTGGAGGCTGGGAACAGTGGACGCCAAAGATTCCATGTACCAGTCAATATCACCTGGCGCATGGGGGTTGATCAGGGCCAGTTCGGTTGCCAACATGATTGGCGCTTGCAGGTAAAAGTGGTGTGAATATTTGGTTGAGTGTGACATTGTATAAGGTGTGGATGGATGTGTGAAAAGGTGGGGGGAGGGGCTCGGTGGTGATGGTTGGAAGGGAAATTGTTGGATTGTGGGTAGAATGTGTTGAGGCGGGTGGATGAGGGAGGATTGGGGGGGGAGGATGGGGAGGAGGTGGTAGCCGGTAGAGCTGGGTGATCCGGGCGAGACTTAGATTTGGCTTATGGGAGCCTGGCGGGGCAAGATATTCAGGATTGCAAATCCTGAAATTTATGGGTTTCATATCTGCAAATCCTGCTGACAAGCACGCCGGACATCTGTGGCGTGCTTTTTCAGATGCTGTGTCATGCAAGTCCTGCAGGCTGGTCTTTTTGGAGGAGGACAATGAAAAAAGACAATGGAGGAGTTCAAATTTTTATTTGGCCTGCCATCCGTTTCTGCTTCTGCTGTACTGCTACATCACGGTGTGGTGCTCCATTTGAGTGACAATGCCAAAAGCACGTGGTGGAAGCATTGGGATAGCATATACACAAACAACATTCATTACAAGAGGAGGAATAGTATAATAAATGTAAGATACACTTCTACGCAGGACAATAGCATTACAGACGGCACGGCGTTAGGAGGAATGGAATGGAGGACAAGGGGTACATAGGATGGAATAGGTATAAAGGAAGGGAATAGAAGAGATGGAGGTATTGAGAGAACATGTCTCAACCAGGAAGGTACAAGGTAAGGGGGTAATTAGTGGTAGAACATGTCTGAACCAGGTATGGAAGGAAGGATGGAAGGATGTTATTGGTACAGACAGTTATAAGGGTATACCACCTTTATAAGGGTGGTATATGGAACTATAAGGGTGGAGGAATCAGTATTTCTTGATTTGGAGGGAGGAATTAATTAGGTGAGGAGGGAGAAGGGAGGAAGGAGAGGCTTTGACCCCCAATATTCTGGGTGGAAGGAGTTAACAGCTGGTCATGCAGGCGTGTGGATTATGTGTCATGTTGTTTGGTTCTCATATCAATACATGATATCATGCTGTGCAATATATGCAGGCAGATAAGATGTATAGATATGTCCCTGCAGCGGTATTCCCTCATTGTTTGGCAGGCAGTGCAGTCCGTATATCCAGATGCTGTGCAATATATGCAGGCAGATAAGGTGTATAGTGTAAGCCCTGCTCCTCACAGGCTTACACAAAGCTGTCACTAGATTACATAAGCTGTTTCTGTCTTGTATTTAGTCTCACCATTTCCCTTTACCTAGACAGCAGAGATCTTTCTCTCCTGTCTAGGTAAGTACCTTATTTCCTTTCCTTCTCTTCTGATGTCCACTTCTCATTTCCTCACTTGTAGATACTAACGAGAGATCTTTCTCTCCTGTCTAGACTGCAATTTATCCGACTTTGGTACTAGAACCTCCTTTTGAGCTCCATTTCCAGTACCTATCCGACAGCCAGTGAAGGATCAGAATGTGATCCTTACACTTTTTTTTTCTAGTTCCAAGACCA
This sequence comes from Puccinia hordei, assembly GCA_007896445.1. Lineage (NCBI taxonomy): Eukaryota > Fungi > Basidiomycota > Pucciniomycetes > Pucciniales > Pucciniaceae > Puccinia > Puccinia hordei. The sequence continues at coordinate 412,461 of RDRW01000299.1, forward strand.
AGAAAGGCAGAATTTTGCAAGATTCAATAACGTGCCTTATCCAACCCCAACTTTTCAAGATCTCTATTCTTGAACATCAATTTATCTCCTGAAACTCGAATCTCGCTAAGAATCAACTTCAAGTCCAAGCTTTCCCTTGCCCGCCATCAAAATGTACCACGATTTGCCTAAACGATCCTTCAACCAGACAGAAAATAGCTATGAGGCCCGTATCCGACAACTGGAGGAGATTGTAAACCTTCTTTTAGCTAATCAGAAACCGGCTCTGTTCACCTCGGCCTCTTTGTCTCCCCTAACCAGCTCGTTTAGATACTCGAAGGATTGTGGTCTTGTTCCACTGTTATCCAAGACTGCAGCAAGATCGCTAGCAGCTGCTAAATCAAGCCGGCGTGGTTCCCCTCATTTTCAGGCCAACACTATCTCCCGTCCACTCTCAATCACCTCAACGAATCGTCCATTCAATCCATCCTCCAAGATCAGCGCTGCTGCCTTCTGTGAAGCACGAGCGACACAAAATTCACGCACCAGTATCTCTAGCTCATTCTCTGAAATTGCCACTATCACTAGCATCCCATCTTGGCCCGCGTTCACAAAAAACAAGTCGACCCCAAGGACCATTCCCACCACCCGCCACCCACTATCAATTTCCAGACAAGATGGCCTGTCTCTATGTCAAAGGCCAAGTCCTCGGCTATCATCCCAGCACCAGTTAATAACCAGAAGATCATTGAGCGGCTGGAACCCGCCAAGATCACATCCTTCTTCCTCCAACCATCCTTGCCGACTATCACCCTCTCCGGCGGACCTGACCCAGTCAACAAGCACCAAGGCCCTTCTTCAAAGCCCTCCGCGCACTCAGCCTACTCCTCTTGCTAAACGACTCCAACCGTTGCACATGTCGGCTGAGGCTCTTGACTTGATTCAGACTGATCCGAACATGTCACTACCCCAACCCGACTTGCCAGAAGCCATCGGACGGACACAAGCTGCCCTGTGCGACTTGTCTGAAGCCTCACTGCCCCCCTTGGCACCAGCCTTGCTGCCACCTACACCAGCTCCCACTCTTTGCCCGACAGCCCTGTCGGATCATCCTGTTGGCTTCGACCGACTAATTCTCCAACTCATGACAGCTCAAGAGACCGCTACAAGATTGACTCAGGCGAACCGAGAAGCGGCTGCACTAGATCGACAGGCCACCACGGATTGTATTTCCCGATTAAAGCACACAATGATGAGCCTGGCGTTGAAGAATGACCTCTGCTCTCAGTCCAAAGAGGTAGCGCTGAGCTATTTGCGACCACCCTCAGCATCCGATACTCATCTTCTCCCATCCACACCAAATGAAGACAACATCTCAACCTCCTCTCCGCTCTCAACCTCCTCCCCTCCTTCTTCTCTCTTGCAAGCCCCAATTCAATCCTCTACCAACAATATCATAGACACTCTCTCCAGCCCATCAGCACCCTCTGCAACATCCTCTATCGACTCCTCTCGTCCACTATCTACTCCTCCAACTGCTCAAAACCACCCTGAAAGCTTTGACGTAGCTGCAATCGGTGGCATTACTGTCATAGATGATACCGACATCACTGTCAATCATCGACTAGCCCCTGAGGACCCCAATGAGGCCCTACAATGGGAAATGGACTGCCAAGCATATTACAACGACATCCTAGAACAAGAAATGCTTTTGAACAGGGAAAATACTGGAGTAAAGAAGAAAAACAAAAAGAAGAAGAAGAAGAAGGAAAAGGCCTCTAACCTGACTGAAACTCCTGACAACCCGGTTTTGTTTTATGTTTGATATCTTCACCCTCCCCCTCATCATCCATTTTTCTCTACTCTATCCTACCTCAAATCTCAAAAACATTTTCCCCATCCTTGACTGCCTCCACCATCCCATTTGACAGTCCCATCATCCAACTTCATCCATTCCAATTCCAAACAATTTCTTCCACCTTCCAGCCTTTCCTCTTCCTCTATCACTAATTTTTTTCTCCTCCACTCTCTTTTATAGGAGGGGAGACTGTAAGCCCTGCTCCTCACAGGCTTACACAAAGCTGTCACTAGATTACATAAGCTGTTTCTGTCTTGTATTTAGTCTCACCATTTCCCTTTACCTAGACAGCAGAGATCTTTCTCTCCTGTCTAGGTAAGTACCTTATTTCCTTTCCTTCTCTTCTGATGTCCACTTCTCATTTCCTCACTTGTAGATACTAACGAGAGATCTTTCTCTCCTGTCTAGACTGCAATTTATCCGACTTTGGTACTAGAACCTCCTTTTGAGCTCCATTTCCAGTACCTATCCGACAGCCAGTGAAGGATCAGAACGTGATCCTTACATATAGATATGTCCCTGCAGCATTATTCCCTCATTGTTTGGCAGGCAGTGCAGTACAGATATCCAGGGGCTGTGCAACAGATTATATCCCTTAGCAACATAGGATATCATTTGGTGCAGCGTATGCAGGCAGATGAGGTGTATATGTGGTTTCCTGCAGCTTAATTCCCTCCCAGGGAGAAATCCTGCAGCATAGCACACTCACAAGCAGCTCCCCTGGAGCTAAAATCCCTCACTCTTCAATATATAAGGAGGGCTCTTTCCCCCTTTTCATTTCCCTTTTTTTTTGGGGGGGGGGGGATCATCAGCCTACAGAGGTTTGGTCACAGTGGTTATTTATTTAGTGGTAGTTTAGTTAGTGGTAGTGGTAGTGGTAGTGGTAGTGGTCGTGATAGTAGTGGTAGTAGTAGTAACAGTAACAAATAGTATTATTAACAGTAACAAGTAGTAGTAGTAGCAGAAGCTCTAGTATTGATTAAAGTGCCTTATCAAGAGATTGCTTAAGGAAGAGATCATTACCAACCTTCAATTAACAACCCATTTATTAGTAACAATTTATATCTTACATAATTAATCCCACTGGATTATCTTTATCCATCATTGTTAGAAGTTGTAACAGATCTATGTGAATAGTGATTTGAGGTGTCTAGGTCTGATAGAGATTACTATATAAAAGTAAGATCTATCTTGGAATCAGTCATATCTTTATAAATATTGATTACAAGACTCTTAGTTATTTGCATAGTACCATTTAGAGGGGCAGGTCTTTCAAACCACCCGTAAGTTGTAATAGCCTTTCAACCTATTTGCAATTTATTTCCCCCTTATATTTTAGTGTCCCACAAGAGTCCTACAACGGCCACACCTTGATGACAGGTGAGTTTTCTTCAAGACAATTACCTGAGAAAAGCCGCCTTCAAGACAAAAATTGGTCTTGAGGGCGGCTTCCATACTGATTTAAGGTTTGGCCTGGGAAACCTGTGAAAATGTGGTCTTCAAGTCAACTTGAGAACCAAAAGAGGTTCTCAAGTCAACTTGAAGACCACATTGAGGTTCTCAAGCCAACTTGAGGACTTCTTGTGGTTCTCAAGTCAACATGAGGACCTCATGTTGTTCCAAGTTGACTTGAAAACCATTGGAGCTTCTCAAGTCAACTTGGGAACCTCCAATGGGTTTCTGAAATTTCTTTTTTTGAAAAAAAAAAAATGAAAAAGATAGTGTGAGCAAAAGAATAATTTTATCACGCACTGTTGTTTGGAAGTAAAAATTGTGCACTTTTTTCATTCACACCATTGGCCTTAAATTATAAAAACAAATAAAGATTACCCAAAACATGGGTGTATGTAGATTTTTAATCATGTAATTGGCCATAAATCAGCCCACATAACAAAGTATTCTTACACAAATATTACAAAGAATGTTGGCCTTATCATAACATGAAGAAGATAACATGTGATACCTTGAGCTTGATGCAGCACTAGGGCCATAATTTGGGTATTGAGGATTATTGGATTCCCTTGGAGTTATATGTGGGCTACAATAGGGTTTATGAGATAGATTTGATGTTGAGTGATATGGTGGCCTTGAAGCTAATTGGGGGAGGTGGGTGATATGTCATTGGATTTGCAGGTGGGCTACAACTGGGGCCATTTGATCCAGAACTAGGGCGATAATTTGGGTCATACAATGATCTAGATTCAACCTGGGGGCTGAATTGAGGGTGATTTGATCTCATTGTAGATTCCACATTCTTTCCCTTCTTTTTCTCACATTATTGTTTTATATTTCCTGGCCAGCATGAGCAGCTTCACATAGTTCATGATCTGTAATACATTCAGTGTGTAAGTGGGAAACTCTTCTGTTCATTTCAGAGTGACAATGTGAGAATGCATTCAACAGATAGCTGTTATACATTTTGTGATGCACTTCATGTGAAACAATGGTTCCCTCTTGTTGGTGTCTCCTGGATCTGTTTGATAAAAGATTTATAACCTGTGATTGATTACAAAATAGAATCCAGCACGCTAAAGAATAAAACAAATAGCACTGCCAGCATAATTGCCTAGGTTGAGTTCATCCCAGTTAAACTAGGATGCAAACAACCAATTTAAATTAGGTTGAACTCAACCAATGAAATATAAAACCAAGGGGGGTCCCTTGGATTTATATTGCATCAGTTTATTTCAACCAAGTTTAAATTGGTTGAGTGCATCCCAGTTTAACTGGGATGACTTCATCCTAGGCAATTATGCTGGCAGTGTAGACAACTGAGACCAAAGATGAAACAAGGAAGTTGAGATGAAAAGATAAGAAACCAACACTATAGGATCAAGGAGCATATGAGTGAAAGCTATTGATAGAAGAGATAAGGCAAACTATTATAAAATTGGTGAATTTGTAAGAACCAAAAACCAAACTAATAAAAAAAGATAATTGAGTTTTTAAGGAATCAATAAGAATTATAAATAAATGAGAAAGAAGATTGTACCACTAATATAGATGGAATAATTTAATTTAATGAGGAATTTTCAGGAGGAAGACTTAAGGAAGAGCAGTTAATCTGAAAAGAGAAAACGAAACAGAAAAGTGAAGTTTGAAGAAATTATTTAGTGATTTGTTCATCAAGCACAAAAGAATGAAGAGTAAGGAAGATATAAAAAGATAAGAAGAAACAAACAGGAGTAATAGTAAAGAGGTGATGATAATAAGTAGGGAGGATTGAGGATTGAGTAAAGTGATTGCCAAAGAAGACTTGATCAAAGAAAAGAAAACATAAAGAACCAGAAGTGGATGAGAATTGTTATCAAGCAATTGATAATAGTTGATAAAATTTACACTGGATCCTTTTCCAGTACGGCAATTGTTATTTTGAATCTTAAGGAAGTTGAATTGATCTTGAAGCCTTGAAGAGGTCTTGAAGAGAGATGAAAAAATAGAGTTTTTCAAAGATATCAAACACCAGGAAAAAACAGTTGGAACCTCCATGGAGGTGACTTCTCTATATCCCCCACTTATCCCACCTCTATCTACTATGTATCCTTGGTGTGCACCAATTTTATCTCCATGTCTATCTATTATGTATCACCAATGTATAATGATACATCAGAGGAGTTTTCAAAAAAAATCAAAAGATTCAATTGTTTTTATAGAAATTTCTGAGGCAATAAATTCTTTTTATTACAACCAATGTTTAATCAATGACAGCTCATAATAAAATCAAACAAATTATAATTTGTGAAATGGAGACTATAGTTTGATCTTGGATGAAAATTATATCCAACCATGGTTTATCTATTACTAAAGTTCTTGGAAAACATGACCATAGAACTCTGAAATAAGCCAGTTATATTTGAAAAGTGCATACATCACCCCAGGAGATCCACCACCCCCACTGCCAACACCTTGGAAGCTGAATTTCTGATATGCACAAGCTTCAAAATCCAAAAAAAGAACATCAAGTAGCTTGATCAAGTGAAATTCAAGGTTTCAAAAATATTCTTTACAACATGGCTAACATGAACTCCTTGTGGTTTTCAACTCTGGTACAATTGTTGCACAGTCATTCAACCACAACTAATATTTTATTTTGTATAAATTTGATATTTTGGGATTAAACATGGAAATAGAACCAATCTTGATAATCAACTTGAAGTAAACAACATGATTCATTATAAGCCATTTATTGCAAAATTTAAGTTGAAAAATTCAACTTTTCCTGTTGAAAAGGAACAAAATTCTTATTACATATTCCTTGTCTATGTTGAAACTTTGCATTGTTAAGAATGATTCTTTTGTACCCATCAGCTATTCAATTTGAAGCCAATATGGCAATGGTTTCCCCAATTTTTTTACTTCCTCCATGTTCACAAGTTTCAGAAAAACAGTGATATCATATTCTTTTCCCTTCATCAGATTATTTTTAATTATGGTAAGTTCAAGTTGAACTAAGAACACAAGCGTAAAAATCTCCTATCAAAAAGCATCTATGGAACATGGGCCTTGAATTCTGCAAAAAATCAACAAAAGATTATTCCATTAATTTTGGTGCCACATTGCACATTCATAAATATGGTATATAGATTTTTCTAAAATCAAATTGAATGCCCTAGTTGGAATCAGGAAACACTTTCCAGGTGTAGGATCATTTTTCCCCCACATATGTTAATATCCATTTGAGGATCACCATGTAAACCTCCTATTAATTTGATATAGACTATATCTCTCATTTCTGTCTCAATAAATTTCAACCTAACACATAATTTAATTTAGACACAACAAGATTTCAGGTGGGGATCAAGTTCTTTTTTGATTCTCTCTTCAAATCTGCTTAAATGTATCCCTGTCAAGTCCCAAAAAGAATTGTAAGAGAAAAGATGTTATTGATCCTAATGAAATTTGGCCATTCAATTACATGAGAATTTTTAAATATCCACAAAAACAGCTTAATTCATTTACTTGGAAGCTTCCCGCATGGAAAAGCCCTCTTGGGTATCAAATCTCCTGTATAATTTCGTGGTGTTGTTGGAATATGTATACCATCCTGTTTTGGTGTTACTGCTCTGAATCCTAGATTATCCTTAGATGATACTTTAGATAATTTTCAAAAACCATGTCAAGTCCTCCGGTAAGTTATGCAAAATTACTGAGAAAGAGCAAGAAATTGAAAATCATGATGATTGGCTTGATGATATATTTCTTACCATATCTCTTACCAATTAATTCTGGAATCCTTCTGATCTCACCTCCAATCATCACACTCTTTTTTTCCAACTAAGACCCAAGATTACTTATTATCAAAGAATGGTTGACACTGGTCTTGTATTTATAGATTACCTTTTCAGCTTCCATCTGTCATCTTATAATATCAACTTTGGTTAGAAATGATTCACATGATTTGAAAAATCTCATTCTTTTTCCATGAATAATCAATAAATTTTGGATTCAAACAAAACAATTTTGCCATATCCTATGATCTTATGTCGAACCCCAATCTTAATTACCCAATTACTCATAAGCCGGCCAGGATTTTCTGTTGTAGATTAAGCCCGCCGGGCTTAAACAGAACCCTTGATTTTCCTTGTTTTCCTGCACATACAATATTTTTTTAGTTCAAGCATCCTTAAGCCCGCCGGGCTTAATATCAATGAATTTTGGATTAAAACCAAAAAAAATTGATGTATTCTATTATTTTATGCGGGACCCAATCATACTTACCTAGTGACGCACAAGCCCACCAGGAATATCTTTTTTAGATTAAGCCCGCCGGGCATAAAAACACCCCTGTGCTTCCTTGTTGCCCTACACTCAAAGTCTTTTATTCCAAGCATTCTTAAGCCCGCCGGGCTTAATATCAATCAATCTGGATTCAAAAAACAATTGTCCAGATTCTATGATTTTATGTGTTTCCCAACACTTACTTAATTGGTGAGACATAAAACTGCCATGATTTTCTGATATAGATTAAGCCCGCCGGGCTTAAATCCTAACTGAGCTTGTCATTTTTGGCCTGAACCTCGATTTTTTTTGGTCCAACCATCCTTAAGCCCGCCGGGCTTAATCACTAAGATGAAGCCCCAGCTCATAATTATACTTTTATGCTACAGTACGAGTGGAAATTTCAGATCTTCCAGGAATTTTTGAAGAGATATTTATCAAGGGAAAATAAAGAGGATGTGGACAGGAATTCTGGATACTAAGACCTGAGTCAGGAGAAAACAAAGAAATACAGTCCGCTAGGTTGCATTGCAGAAAATTACTCATCCAACAAGAAGTATTGACCTTGAGGAAATGCACTTAGATGAACAGATATTTTGATTTCTATATAAACATTAGGTTTGAAATTTACAACAACTTTGGGGTCAGATTGTAGGACAGAAGATGGTGGATTGCATGCAAATTCAATCTTTATGGGGAGAATTGAGTGACAGGAAGTGAAAGGCATGATAGATACGGAAACAGAGAAAACAATGAGATATGTGAATGATGAAATTCCAACACTTAGTGAAAATTAAACTCAACTGCAATTTTTTTCATCTGGTTTTTACCTGAATGAAAGGATCTTGAATAACCACATCCAAGCTGCACGCTTCTTGCATAAAGAACCACCCACAAAAATATTTATTTTTGGTTTGATGAAACTTCAATGATTTTGTGTATAAGGCAGCTCAAATATTGCATTGAAATAACTGATTGGACATTTTCAAGGAGACTGCTTCTCTTTGCACGTGTTATTTTCACTAGCCTTGGGGGGGGTAGGTTAGATCAAACCCAAGACACTTATTTGGTAGAGACCACATGAGAAAATGATGAAGTCAACCCTGCAGTATGATATATTTTGAAACTGGATACATATGAGTGGATTCAGATAGCCAGGCATCAGGCATAAAACGTATGTATCCCTCTGCTATCCCTTTAATCAAGTGATTGATATATGTTGGATACAAAGTGGAGACAGTGTGGTGAAATACAAAGACCTTGTTTTCCCTGAAGCAAATCCCTCTCAGGCTTCATAAATTATGATCAACTCTGACAAGAAGTTTTTAAATAAATTTTGAAGGGTTATGTGGGTAATACATTACAACTTTGGTTCACAGAAAACCGCCTGAAAAACCTATCCATTCAATTCACTCAGCTTAGATGATAAATTACAAGATATAACTTCCAGGGTATTCCACTTGAGTTTTAATTTCCCCCAGCACCAACTCTACTATAGTAGAAATAAAGATTCTGACCTCTTTTGAATTTTGAAGAACTGCTAAAAAAAGAGGCACACTCTGAGTGATTTCATGTATGATCCAGTATTTTTGAGCTCTTAATATATTCCAACGAATGATGATATCATATGATGTTTACAGAAGATTTCACTGTTTGTGGGTTTCAGTTGGTAACTGAAACTCAACATCAAGAATTTAACCTTACAGGTGAAATCCCCAGGAAATTCAATCACAGAGGAATTAAAAATCCCTCGAATCAATTATACATCTGATAAACAGATAAATTGTGCTGGATGAAACATTTTGATTGAGTATATGCTCAGTTGCTTTGATTTTCATATGAAAAATGTAGAGCTGTTCATTTGGATCATAAACCTCTTATTTGATCCATTTGAAACCATGATTGCTGTGAAATTCAAGCACACTAGCTCTTTGGGCCAAGAAATTTAGCTCATGTATTTCATTTCCTCTATCAAAAGTCATCTGCTCTACAGTACTCTTTGGAGTTTACTGTTCAGAAGCAATTTCCAGTTTCAGCCTTCTCTATCAACAGATACACAAACTTCAAAGATTGGATAATACAACCACCCCATAAGCGCCTTGCTTAAATACTCCCATCATCCTCCAGACAAACCACCAATTGTCAAACTTGAATTAGATTTTATTTAGGATACTAAATTGGATACCGTATCCCATATGTACCAAGCAAGACATTGGTTTCAATTTCTTAAGGAAGCTGTTTTATCATTTGAAGTCGTGGTTGATATTATGATCCAGCTGAGCTTGGAGGCCATGATTTGACATAGAGGATATTGTTTGTCCATTGTAACTATTTCCACCAAATTGATGAATCATGGAATTTAATCTCTCAATTTTGCATGGAACAGAGAAACCGCTATTAAGCAGTCCCTGATTCCTTAGTAATTTGGAATACCCATAGAATGCATTTGGATAGAGGTACTTCAGTCATATTTTGGAAAATTTGTGACATTTTACTGAAATTTCCAGCTTAAAATTCCATCAGAATCCATGATTAGAAAACCAAACACAGTTTCAGGTTGAAATTGACCAATTTTAACCATTGAAGAACTAAACATGCAGGTCCTGTGGATGATTAGTTGAAGTCCACTCAAATTTAAGCTCTTTTTTCATGGATTTTTCAGGATAAATATAGAATTACGTCTATTAGCTATGATCAATTCACAATAACCATATATTTAATTTATTATCCAGGATTTGGAGTTTGTTGGAATAACAGTTACTAAAATCAAGCTGCATCAGTTTTGACCTGAAAGTTGTAAATTGCTTCATTTTATCTTCATTCTTCCCCTCACCATCTTTCACTACAAATATTGGCCATTTTTCCTCAGGGTATATTAGGGGGTATCAAATATGACCAAATCCACAATTAAAACCAGTCAATAAGGTTTTTCCACAAAATTTCATTTTTGACAATTCTGAACAATTTTATATAGATATCCATGGTTTTCAAAAATGGTGGATTTTCAAAACCAGTTGATTAGATAATGGTGGATTTGATCATATTTGATACCCCCTATTGATCAAAAAATCAGGTATATTGATCAACTTTTCAATTTTTCCCCTTTTTTTTTTTTTTTTTTTTTTTTTTTTTCCTCATGCGGCAGCGCTGCCATCCTTATCAGGAACTCCATGTGTAATCAATTGTTTCAATTGTTATCAACTCATTTCCCATTTCTCTGATTCACAGTTTTTGTTGAATTATATTTCTCGGAGTCAAGCGTTGGTTAGATTTGATAAATTTTGATAGGTTAAATTAGATACAATTACAATCAAGTATGTACAGGAGTTTTTACAAATAAATTATTTATGTACAAGGAAAAATGTGATTATAAATGAGAACTAATTTCCGGGGACCATCTCCGAGTTTTTACAAATAAATTATTTATGTACAAGGAAAAATGTGATTATAAATGAGAACTAATTTCTGGGGACCATCTCCTCAAGTTCCTTAACCAGGGCTCTAATATCAGGTTTTGAGCGCAACTTCAAAGCAGATCTTTGATGCTTGGTGAGGGAGTCAAGCCATTCACAATCAAAGCATGCCTTTGGAAAATTGGATGGTGGTTTGAGCTTGCTTTCAATTGGCAAAGAAACATTCCGACGCTCCCGGGCTGCAGCACCAGAAGAACCTTTTGGGGTTGCTGCTATCATAGCAGCCTTCAAATCATCAATTTTACGCATCATGCGAGAAATTTTGTGATGTTGCCATGGGATTGATCAAACGGTGCATTTTTTGGGATTTCTTTTTGAATAAGCGATTTGGATCATTTGAGATACTTCATCATTGGTATTGTTGTCACTGAATGCGCCTTCAACAATTGGAACAAGGCCCAAAAGCTTTTGATACTTGCTTAAGGTCGCAATTTGGGCGTGTTGTAGCTGCAAGAAAAGTTTGGTTTTGTTAGTCCGGGAATATATTTAAGTGGTCAATTCAATTGTTGCTTACATTAACCAATCTAGAAGTGCGCCAAGCAGTCTTGTCTTGTGCTTCTCGTTGACTTTTGGACCACTTATTCTCTTGTTGATACCTGATGAAATTTGTTTAGTAAGGAGACGTGAATCAATATGATAGGTAAACAAAGCATCAGGAAAAAACTGACTGTCTTCTGAGTTGCTGGGTAACATGGAGATGAATGGCATTTTGGATGCTTTCCTCTTTCAGACCTTTGGGAACAATTCCAGTGTACTCTTTGCATTTGACCAGCTCAAGAAATGTCTTCACGGCCAGATCAAGCAGATGCTCATTATCAGGACTGTTGATTGGTTGGTTGAAATTTGGGCGGAAGGAATGAACTCTGGCGGCAGTCATCATCCTGCACATGATGGCCAATGTTTCGGGGGTAGCAGATGGATGACCAGGACCATGAGGATACGGGTAGTCTGGATCACTCAAGAGATCCTCCACCTGATCATCAATATCCATGCGCAATTCCTCTTCATCATGATGAGGTAGAGTTTTGCTTTTTGACCCTATCAGGGTGGCGACATGTTGTTGTATCAAGCGCTGAAGATCAAAGTTGAGTTAGCAAGACGTAACATGTGGGGGACAAATGGAGACATACAGTGAATTCCCCTCCTTGTGGTTTTTCATGATCACTAGTCAAATTTCATGAAGTTTATCGGGGATTTACTTACCATTTGAAAAATTATTAATTAAATATATGGAAATACTTCAACTTTGGAGCAGTCATGTGAAAACAAGATACCTCATTGATACATTCTGTTGAAGTGGGGGATACAGTCAAGATACAGTGTTGATATGTTGAGGATGGGTAAGAGATAAGCAAAGGCACCTCCATAGAGGTGCCAACTTTTTTTTCCTGGTGAAATGACCAAATAGCAGTTTGTTGAAGATCCCAAGATGAGCAAACAGCGGAGTTTTTGAAGATCCCGAGAAGGCTTCAAACCCTTTGAGGTGGAGGTTAAGAAAGTAACCCCCTTTCCAACATTTCAAGAGATATTTCAACACAAACTGTGATGATTGAAGGATTGAGAGATCATTGATCAGTTGATTGATAGTTTTGAGAAAGAAGAAGACAAATCTCACCAGACAGTAGGAACAGGAAGACTATATAAGAGGAAGAAAAGAGAGAGAGAAGAAATAAATAAATAAATAGATGGGGAATGATAGAAGAGGTTGATTGAGTAGGGATTGGTTGAAGTGTGGATTGAGCAGAGGTTGAAGTGATTGAGGAGTTGAATCAATGAAGTGAGTGTCTTGAAGGTGTTTGCTAGATCAGATCTCCTCACTCAAGCAAGAGTTGAGCCTGATCCTTAAGCAAGTTTAGAGTGTGTGATAAGTGTGTGACATTACTGTGATTTTTACATTTGATACGCCTGCATTACACCCACCATCGAAGCAGTTGTGTTGGGAATTTACACAACAGAGAATTTTATGATAAAATTTAATACACAATCATCAGTTTGGGTTGGAAGGGAATCACATCTGGTAAGAAAGACTGGCACACCAATGTAGGAATGTAAGTAAATTTTGTGCTTTTTTCCACAATCCTCATTGTGCAATCTTTTGGTAAGCCATGGAGTTTGCATTTGGCTATTTTGATGATTTAACATTTAGGTTGGATGAATTCCCAAATGGACATCAAAAATCATATTCCCAAGCTACCATGATGGAGAGCTTCCTGCAGGTTTCTCACATTGTTTCAGTGTTTCATTTAATGTTACCATCTCCAATCTAGAAATAAAGCAAATCTTACTGACTATGACAAATGAGTCCTTCTGAATTGATTCCTTGTCATTGAGGCTCAATGTACAGACCTCTGTAATTTTAGAGTTTGGGTAATACCTTCTCAATGAATCTGGAACAGTTTTGGGTTCATCTTCAGGCAATCTGGATGACTTTACACAGGGGTATTTTCCAACGGTCATCCCTTTTTGGGGGTTGAATCCCATGCCTTTTTGGACAGCTGGGTTTCCTGAAAAAAATCCCCCCACTTGATTTGATGCTTGGTAATACTTTTGTTGAGTATGGCTAAACATGTAACCACCTGAAAGGATCAGGTGCATAATCTGGTAGTTACTGAAACTGATAGCATTATCATGTCCTGGACTGAGCTGGTTGGTGTGAAAAGCAGTGTGCCTGAGTCGCCCATTGAAGCTCTCAAAATTCTCAGTGGAAAATAATTTTGGCGGCCCAAACCACTTGATTGAGTCTGGGAGATGTAATATAATTTGAAGCTTTGGCTTATTTTCCCATTTTGCTGTCATCATGAGAATGTGATACATCAATATTTGAATATTTTTTTCATGTTCAGCAATGTATTGTTGATCCATGTCTTCAATAGTAGTCTGTAACATTAGGCTTCCAATTGTGCACAAAGGAATCCATATTTTCCTTTGGGATTCATATCACTCCTGCTATATTAAAAGTGAGTGCAAAATACCTAATTGGTGTCAACCTCACCACAAATCCTACTCACCAATGACGGTGACAATGATGAGGTATGTTCCAGTTACTTATAGTCTAGCAGGAGTGATAAATTCCCTTGTCTGAGGTCAAAGTTGGTCCACTCTGCTCAATTAGGATCCTGTACTTGCACAAGTAAAGCAATCAAAAAGCTGTACTTGCTCAAGTCAACCAATAAAAATGCTGCTTTAACTCATGTAATTGAGAAAGTACAGAAATCAAAACAGCTTATTTCTGATCTATTTATTTTTAATGTCTATCTTTAAGTTTTTTTTTTTTTTTTCGAAAACATATTGTTTTTGCATGTGGCTTTTGCCTCATAAAAATGATCCACTGTGGCTTTCTGAGCTTTCCATTTGGCCATCTTCCCCTGTTAACTATAAAATGAACTTCATTTGGCCTCAAAATTTAGGATTATGTCCTTATGTTGATGTCTATTTTATCTTTATTGAAATGCCTTTGATGTTAAATGATGGATCTTGGGACAATACTGTTCTGGGGACCTCATTTTAATCATCAGATTCATAGACATACCAATTTCAAAGCATCAAAGCTGCAAAACAAGACATTTTGTGCAAGTTAAAAACTTTCACCATTCCCATATCCTTTTATTTGCCCAACCACCTCACACCAACTATTGGTAAAATAAAACAAGATGTAATCCACCAAAAAAATTCTTTTCAGATTTTTCACTTTGCTGGATCTAAAACTTTGGTCCTGGTTTGAATTCAAACACAATAAAGAAGTTGGATTTCTCTCCTAAGAGCTGTAATGCAGCAGGATTTTACCTGCTGAAGACGTAAAAACAGCTTTTATGCAGCAGCCATGTTAACTTGTGAAACTAACAGTTAGCAAGCAAAAAAAACCCGCTATTTGAGCATAGTGTAATGGGAAAAACTTCACCTAACAGCTAACATTTAGCAGGAAAAATATCAGCTAACAGCTAACATTGAGCAGTAAAATATCAGCTAACAGCTAACATTTAGCGTAGCGTAGCAATGATGCCGCTACGCTACTCAGAACTTCAAAATCTGTTAGCGCCAGAAACATTACGCTACTTGTTAGCATAGCAGTTAATTTTCCCAGCTAACACTACAAAACAATGGATTGAAAAATTTGTCACTACACTAACAGTGTAGCAGATTGAAATTTCAGCTAACGCTACAAATTTTCTGGGAAAAAAAAACCGCTAAGCTAACACTTAGCGGTCAAATAGCGTAGTGTAGCGGCCCACTGTTGTCAATGGTTTCAGACCATCTCCATGGGGTGTTGATAAATGCACGCCCACACCAGGGGCACACCACACCAAAATGGCATGTGTTGATGCCCCTGCCAGCCCATGGTGGCGGGTTTGGAAGGCTTGCCAATCCACACTGGTGTGTTTCCATGTAAGCCCTGCTCCTCACAGTCTTACACAAAAATTTCACTAGATTACATAATCTGTTTCTACCTTGTATTTATTCTGATCCTTTCCCTTTACCTAGACAACAGAGATCTTTCTCTCCTGTCTAGGTAAGTACCATTCCCTCCTCTTGTCTCTTCTCAAACCCTTTCCTCTTTTCCTTCATGTGTAGATACTGATAGAGATATCTGTCTCTCCTGTCTAGACTGCAATTCACCCTACTTTGGTACTAGAACCCTCCATAGGCTCTTAGCCTGGTTCCTCTTTGCCACAATCCTGACCGCTCCGTCCATAAAAAATAAGTGAAGGGACTCAACCGTTACACTTTTTTTTCTAGTTCCAAAAACTTGACTTGCAGAATTTTTAGGATTCACTATTGTGCCTTCTCTAACCTCTGACTTTTGACAACCTTTGATCTCCCCAATATTCAAACAACCAATCCATCTCACCAGACCTCTCTTTTACAACACTAATCTCCTCTTTCTGTTTCTGAACCTGAGATGCTGCAAGGAAAACATCCAGAAACCTTTGACCAACCCACCACTGGAGGCTACAAACAACACATCAGGCATCTGGAAGGCGTTGAAAACCTCCTGTTAAATTGGATTGATTCATCTCAGATTCATTGTGGACCTGCTGCTCTGCTGACTGGCGTGCTCCAATATTCAATGGCCCAGGGTCTTGTACCATCATTATCCAAGGACCCAACTAGATTTCTTGCAAACAACCAGAAAGAGTTGTGACTAAAGAGACAAAACTCTTGGACCTTTAATCCAGCTTTTTACCCTTGACTTCACTGTTCAAGCTTGGCTCTAGTCAATGGGAGACCAATACCAACTGAGAAATGAGATGCTTTGGTGGGCTCATGGATTATTTGATGTGAGTTTCCAGGTCTACTTAGTGGGGTGTTGATTCACACACGCCAACGCCCACCCGCACACCAAGTTGTTTTGGTGTGTGGGGCCTACACAAACCTTGTCGGCCAGGAGGAGTTCCTCCTGGCTGACAAGGTTATACAACCTTGTTTACCGGGAGGAGTTCCTCCCAGCAAAAAAGGTTGTATAACCTTGTTGGCCAGAATGCCCACCCGCATGCCAATTTTTTTTGGCATGCGGGTGGGTGTTGGCATGAACCTTTGGCATGCATTTATCAATGCCCTAATTAGTGGCCACATCTTGCTCACTTACTGATATATTTTTTGTTTCTTAGATGCTTGAAGAGGAACTGAGGCTGCCAAATTACCAGAGAAGTGGCCCCCAATCCCAACCTTCAAGTATCAAGCGGCAGGGACTTATTCCCTCCAATCTTTTGAGTGTTTGTTTGGAACAAAGTCCGTGAAGTCCTACTACAGCCGGATATTGAGGCCTATGGACAGCAAACGGCCAAGAAGCACATTTAGAGTGCACTCCTTTCATCATTTTCAAGGTAAGTGGTGATGATTTCCTCTGCTTATCCTCTCACACATGCTAACATTTAACCATTTCAGGGCCTTATTGAACAGAAAAGCAAGTCCTTTAAGGCCTCAAACATTCCCTACAACCACTCTCAAGACCCTGCGTACAAGACAGAGCTTGATCAAAACATCACTACCATTCTCAAGGGCAAGAAGAACTTGTTTTCCAACCTCATCCGGTGTGGAACTACTCTAAGGTCAGAATAGAGCTTGGAAGGGATATGTATGACTACGCTAGTACTAATGTAGGTTATGACAAATGTGCTGATGTAAGAGCTGCCTTCCTGACTAATGCTGATGGGAACAGTGTGACACAAAGAATAAAATAAAATGTCTGGCTGAATTCTAGTTACTCTTAGATGACTAGTACCAATGAGATTTGCTACTTCACCTAAAATGTTGGGAGAGTTGAGGAGGAGTTTTGAGGGGAAAAAAGTTTGTTTAAAATTTTTAATGGCAAGGATATCTAAATTTTCTGGGTCAAAAGTGTCTTTGAAGAAAATGAATCTGATATTGGGTGTAAAAGGTCATACAGGTTTTATGGGGTAGAAATTACATGAGGGTATACAAAAATCAGAGTGGAGTATATATGTTAAAAGGCCCTTCAAGAGGGGAAAAAATGATGAGCACAGTATTACTGTCAGCCTTAGAGCCAGCACAGCTGACCTAAAGTCTATCTCATGTTCTTCTTTAAGTCACAACTGTCTCATATCTTTTTAGAATCAGGTTTTGATGTTGTTTTGACTTCATATTCAGATTCTTTGTTAAATTTTGACATTAGTGTTCACTGAACACTGTGGGAGAGCTTATATACAGGAGGTGCAGCACTGAAGCTGAGCCCGCAGCCGCGGGCTCAGCGGCAGGCTGAGGCTGAGGTAGGGGGGGTACTTACCAAATGTCGTTGGACATTCTGCGGGGGAAAGCACAAGGGCGCAGCATGTGACATTCTATAGTTGGCGTGGGCAATTGGTCAAGCGGATGAAGACTGCTTCAGTATGCGCAACGTTGGGGGACAGGGTGGAACCACAGGGTTCGGGGCACCAGGACCGCAAGCGGAGCGGGGGCAGAAGGAGTGGAGTCATGCGCAGGGGAGCAACGGACGACTGCAGGGGTCAATGGGGTATAGTGGTTGGGGGCAGGCTGTGGTGCGATGCGGAATTGAGGAGACGGGCAAGTAGGGCTCCAGGGACGGTACCAGGGATTGCGGGTCATGACCGGGGGGGACGTTGTATAAATAGAGGGCTGTACCAGAGTTGCGGGATCTTATCTTATCTTATCATCAAAGTAGATAGCTATCAACTACAGGCATATAAGAAATCTCTTTACTTTAAAGCTCTTAGCGACTTTCAGCGCGTGCGGACAAGCAGAACTGTGAAGGGCATCATCAGGAAGACAAACGCAAGAGGAACGGTCCCCTTGCTGAGTAAAAGGTGTTGCAGGGAATCCAGTCAACTATCTGCTAACGGTTGTTTATCCCGCAGAGGAAATCAAATAATCACCGGAACCAACCAGGAAGAAGGGCAACCTACCTTTTCTGTCACCGTGGTTGCCTTTATTTCCACAACACTTTGTAATTGCTCAACTCCTTCATGGAGTAATTAAATAAACAATTCTATGCTACAGCTGGCTGGCCAACCACATCTACATGTTAGATTACATAAGCAAATCTTGAAAATTTAAGTTGGTGTATCCCCCGTTGCAGGCAGGATACACAAACTCAAGACACTCAGAGCCACTACCTCAGGAACCCAAGGATTCAACCAAGTTAAAGCTCACCACTCTAACCAACAAAAGGCCTCTTTCACCCAGTACTTCAAGTATTTTCAGTCAGTCCCCTTTTGAACCTTGCTTCTCTGACAGTAGTCCTTCTCTGTCTTCCCCCCCTTTTTCCCTCTTTCCCTTTCCTTCAGTCGTCAGATCAAATCAAGCTTCAATCATCAGATCAGATCAACCATAATCAACTCAAGAGATCCATAAGCTTCACTCCAAGTATTTTTCTGTGGTTTTTCCTTGGAACAAATCACATAGGTTTCCCTCTAAAGAACCTTGACTATCCAGCTTGATCATAGTCTAAAAAACTGGGCTGATTAGACTTATCTTCTCAGATACCTTCCACGTTTCTATTGTGTGAAGAGGCTGTTGCATTTCTCAAAGACTCTGGCACAGCTTTCCAGCTTTCTAAGTTGTTGATTATCATTATTAAAGAGCACTCAGATTATTCAAATCACAGATCAATCAATAATCTTCCCTTCTTTCCTCCTTTTTCCCCTTTTCCTCCTTAACAGTTGTTTTCCTTATATCCTTGAAATAAAACGGTTGCCCCCCATTCCTTGTGTCCTGTTGTCACTTTAGAGACCCAGGCTCACAATGAAGGAGTTGAGCAATTAAAAAATGTTCAGTGAACACTAATGTCAAAATTTAACAAAGAATCTGAATATGAAGTCAAAACAACATTAAAACCTGATTCTAAAAAGATATGAGACAGTTGTGACTTAAAGAAGAACACAAGACAGACTTTAGGTCAGCTGTGCTGGCTCTAAGGCTGACAATTACAAGATATGATTATGAGCAAAATGTTGAGATTACCTCAGTAGTAGCATACTCAGCAACCGGTTGTATAGTGATACTCACAGTTGTAACTCAAATGAAACCTAATCGAGAATTCTATTTAAGTAGTAAACAAGTTGTACCGTTTCTTGTTTTTCTTCTTTTCTCATTCAGTTTCATTTCTCTGTTTCAACTCTCATCGCACAACCAGGTGTGCTCGCTTGTATCGTCTCTTCTCATCCCATCTCGTGTAGTGACTTACACTTTGTCGGTCTATCAAAGGTGTGCTTGCTTGTATCGTCTCTTCTCATCCCATCTCGTGTAGTGACTTACACTTTGTCGGTCTATCAAAGACTCTCTGCGCCTATTTGTTCCATACAAAAGACTACAATAGTATTAGTGATGAAAAAATGACTACAACTGTAATAGGGGGGTTGGTAAGTGCACACCCACACCAGGGGCATGCCCATCAACAAAAGGGTGTGTGGGCTGCACGCCTGTAGATGGGCATGCAGTTTGCACACCCATCTAGAGGCATTGGACACTGCCACAGATGGGTGTGCGGTTGGCGCGCCCTCCAGGAGGCTGCCTCCTTTATACAACCTGATTTCTAGTCATTTTTGTTTTATTTTGTTTTCTTCATGATTCTCAGCACCTCTAAATCTTAAATTTTGTCACCACAATCCTTTTCAGAGGACAGAAAAACCTTTGGATCATTCATTTGGATGTTGCTGACTACTTGATCTTTATCCAACACTAATTTCTCCTCTTCAACTTTGATTTTCTTCTTTTCTAGTTCAAGATGTTCCCTAATTATTATGTTCTTATCTTCTGAGATGATTTTGCCTTCAGCAACAGCTGCAAGTTTTTGTTCAGAGATTGTGGTGTATTTGGCAAGCTGTAGATTGTATTCATGTTTGACATTGTCTGGAACCTAACTGAGGCGACAATATTTGGATGCCTTTTGGCTTATTGGATGAGACAAAGCAGCAGAGGATTTGGAGAAAGGGGTTGGTGTGGTCAAACGGGGAAACAGGTCAATGGGGGAGCTCAACTGCGCTCATGATTTTATTTGAGTGCTTCTTGATATTGATTTGCCACTTTGGGGCAAATTAGAGCTTTTCCCAAGCTGGCAGCACAACCTTGTTTTGGTCCTGGTCAGTCTTGATCCACGCGACCCGATTTCTTGGTTGGGCAAATACAGAGGCCGATTGAGATCATCAGAGTTCGTGTCACAACAACTTCCACCAGAACTCCTCGCTGCACACAACCTTCCCTTAAAACTTCCGCCCGCCAGACTCCCCCAATTCCGGACGGGCGTTGAGACGGAGGTGTATCACACCACGCTAGAATTACTACTCCGTTCCCCTTTTTCCCTTTCCTTCCCTCCTTTTCTCCCTCCCCTTTCCCCGCCTTGGTATCATGATCTAGTTTGTATCTTGATCCACCGCTATTTCCTTCTTCATCTACAAATCACTCTGCGGGGCTTACTTCATACTGCATATGCATAGTGCGCAATGTCATTCCCCAGTCTGCACTAATAAAGAAAAGAAAACCTGGCAAGAAATCCAACAAAAACCAAACAATGTTCAAACCATCACTCAAACGACCACGTAGTCCATCTACCTACTTCCCCTCAATCGATCATAGCCATGGAGATAACCAGGATTACGAGAGCTCAGTCCAAAACCAAGGCCGACCCTTGATCAGGAACCTACGAGCACTAGAGGCAGAGTTATGTCAGCTCGACAGACTCGGAATGCAGAGCGAGAGTCCAGTTGACCAGATCGAAGGAGGCAGACTGATTAGACTCAAGCTCGATCCTCAAGAAGAACACCCACAACAGCAGAACTCCGTTTGGGTGGACAGGTAAGGCTCGGCCATACAACTTATTAGACTGCCAGATAGAAAGAAAGAAAGATAGATAGATAGATAGATAGATAAATAGATAGCTTTTGTAGATTGCCTTTCATTCAACTCAGCCCTTCAAGACACGTCCAATCCGATCACACTGGATATGACTCGATAATCAACTTTTGCCATCTCACTTGACCGCCTTAGTAGGACTGCAAATAGGGGATACCACCGATCCATTACGAAATCACCACAATGCAAGCAAATTCATCCGAGACGACTAGATATTTCATATCACGGAAAATCATCTCGAATATAGATACTAAATGATCATAATAATTACCTGACGTTTGACTCTCTTCTTTTTTGGGTCTTCAATGCATTGGTAATCTTGATAGATACGATGCGAGGTTACTACTTTCCCCACCAGCGTCGAACACGACGCTTTCGAATCTTCAGCCTCAGATAACCAGTCCGCCGGCGCAGAGTCCGACAGGCTTTTCTGATCTGCCCTCAGATCATGAAGAGATGTTCTATTTTGAACCAGAGGAAAGAAGGGAGATAGCTCAAAAGTATGCAAGCCCAAGCACTTACCCTCGTACTGCTATCGATTAGAATTGTTGACTGCTGATCTATCGGCTGGCTACTAATTTGTTAGGAAACTTCGCCGTAGGAGGGATGATGAACGCTCAGTTCGGATCAAACTACGCGAAGAAGAGGATAAGCTACGTGAGGAACAGCTGAAACTCTCAAAAGTAAGTTTCAAATTAGTTTTTATTGTTAAAATACGGAGACTGTCAAAATATAGATACATGTATTGATTATCGAAAGATCCCAACAGATCCCACCAGTGGAGCAAATCACATTGATGAAGCGAACCCTCGAAGCCTTGAAGGGATCCCCATCACCCTCATTACTGGAGATCCGAATCCTAACCAATCATGGTAGCGACCCACGTTTTTCGTCCTTCTTGCGCCGAGACGGGAAGTGGAGATCGTATTGGGAGTCGATGAAAACTGACCCAGACCCCGCGGGCCCATCTGCTTGTATCACCACCACTCAACCACTCGACCCAGTATCGTCCTCAAGTGTCCAGGCGACGGTTGGATTGGTTGATTATGGTAATTCCAGTGATGAAAACGAAAACGAAGGTTATCATATCCGCACAAAGGCAGTCGAGATGGAAGAAAAAGAAGAAGCAGACCCCGATCCACCTCCGGCTAATGATAGACCATCACCAAGACAGACAAGTAGTGTTGATGAAGACAGAGATATAACAGAAACGATTGACGGAGTAATCAGTGAATCTGAACCGACGACCCAAGATTGTCGGTATCAAGACGGAAAGCCAGAACCGAGCAGCAATGTCGTTGATCAGAACCTTCTCCAGTTCGATTCGACCGTCAGCGAATCTCATCCCGCTCCTGAAAACGTCGACCCAATCGAACGTCTCAGTCGCCAACAGAGGGCCAAACTCTGGGCCGAGAAACGCAAAAAATCTCACCCGGTCCTTCCCAATCCTCATCTTCCAGCCGCATCCTCTTGATCCCTGATCTCTCTCTCTCTTTTATTCTTCCTTGTCTAGGAAAACCTCAAAGAAACACATCCTCAGTCTCTCTGTCTTGATGAAGATCTCTTTTACGCCACCTCTTGATTGAGGAACCACTTTTGCAGTCCGTTGATCTGGGACTCAGGCCACCTCCACTCGATTATGTGTTCAGATCTATCATAGCGGAGGGCATCACTGGACAAAAAATAATCACCAGGTGATAATAATTGATTTTGTGAAACGATTCGGGAGGGTTTTTTTTTTCTCTATCTATCTAAGTCTTGTTTGGTGTAATTTATGGTCTTTGCGTCACAAGAACCTAGGAGGGTGGACCTAACCAACCCCATTGGAATTCAATATAGCTACATCTGATCAAAGAACTGATCAAAATACATTCTTGTGGACTGTTCTTATTCGTCTCGCGAGCCATGAAAACCTACAAGTAACTGAGAGTTTCCTGGTCCTGATGATCCCTTCAAAAGTCCTGAGAATCAATGTAGCCCACATACTCATCGTCATCATCATCCGCATACTTGTAATAATCCCCAGTAGTATCATCACTTCCATACGACCTTACAAAATCTCCGCGATAGCTATGAAAACCGGTCGCGTTATTCATATCAAGATTTTACCTTCATAAATTAAGGCTCGAGAAAGGGGGCAATCTTTGTGGAGGGACTGATTGGACCAAGGAGCTGGGAGCAGGATGAAAAAGATTTTTATGCTCAAACTTGATGCTCAATTACCACTGACAGTTGGTCAGTTTAAGTAGACTACTACAAAGAGTTTAACATGTGGTTGAGCATAAATAAACAAGCATATGCTAATAACAAGTAACAGATGGAAGAAACATTGTCAAGGAAAAAATGGAATTGGATGGCATTGTTATTTAACAATGGAATAAAGCATTACAAATAGTAATGGATGATTTTCAACAGAATGATAATGAATAATAGGATGATAAAACATCACACATTGTGATGGAACAGATATTGTAAGAGAGGATTGTTTTATTGTTGAAAGAAAAAGAGAATGTGAGCGGGACAGAAGACTAGAATTCTGACAATTCAATCAAAGCTTTCGACGATGTATCCAGTCGAGGCTTCTCGCGAACGCAGCTCTCATGGCAAGCGTGTCTATTTCTCCAAAAGCTTCGAGAGGGGCCCTTGAACATCGGCTACTCATCTCGTCCGCTCGTGAATGTTTTAAGGTGAAGAATGACACTCGCCGTGTTCAATGGGGATGGATGGCGGCTATCTGATCTGTGAAATCATACAGAGCTGCCCATTCCTTCCAAGTCGAGAATTCATCACAGAGTTGGTCATTACGTCTGAGTCCATCACAGATCACAACCTGATATCTATGTGGCAGCCCGACGAACTAATCCCTCGTTTGTTCTCCAAGTGGCACCATCTGAAGACAGTCCAGCTCCATAGTCTCTCCAGTCGAACATGAAGATGCCCCACTAAGTCCAAAACTAACCCACCTATCAAATCCTCAACCAGTGTAGTGTATCCATCAAGTATTAAATCTCAGGTGAAGGAAGACAAATTTATTTTCACCAAAAAGTAAGCTTTGGGCTCGGTGAGCGATCCGCGCGCACGGACGATTCCAGCTGCGGCCAAAATCTTCAAAATCCGCGGGGAAAATCGCAACCTTGTTTGTGGTTGGCTGGATATCTCTATTGAGACAATATCCCAGTGAAACTTTACCGAAGACAAGGCAACCTCAAAAGTCCGGCTGTTGGATAGTAGTAGAGAATACATTGACGCTTTATATTGGGCTTTCTTAGTTTATACTAATCTTCTATCGATCGAAATTCTCCGAGTGCTGTACTGGTATTAAAGAATTGGCCGGAGACAGACGACAAATGTCTATATACATAGCAAGTGTGATGAGTTTCTTCAAACCCTTGGTCAATTATGGGATGAAAGAAACGCGCATCGACGGGCTGCCTATCCTCTTGGAGATCTTAGACAAACGAGACAGGAATCGTGGTTTAATAACTAGTTGGGTCGATCTTTTTGTCTTCGTGCGCTTGTTTGATTTCTCAAGAACTTATTCCAAACGTTTCCTTTGCCTGAAAAAAAACATCAATCGTCGACACGTTTTCCGCCATAACATGTTCTGAAATCATCGCCAAAACCGTCTACATCCTGCAGTATCAAACCACCTTTCAACGTATGTGTCTACCTTTATTTTGACTTGGATCCGCTGTTCTTATTGAAGGAGTTTATTTTCTCACGTTCGGTTTGTCTTTATTTCTTTCTTTTTTCTTCGCCCTCAGTTTAGACGACCCGATGATGTGGGGTATCATGCCATTTAGCACGTATTTCGATACCTCAAAAGTACGTTGGACGTTGGGAGCCGCTGACATACTCTTCACCAATCGGTGAGTTCAGTCCATCTGCCTGTGCTCTTGCCTATGGAAAATTGTAAGCGCAAGTTTTTATTACTTGAATACACACATTTTCTTGACTTCCTCTATCCGTCAGGCTCAAAGGGATCAATTGACGTTCTCCTCCTCCCTACCGCTATGTACTCGACCTGCCGATCATTCACTTCAAATTCCTCAGCTACATTTCACCCTTGTTTCAGAATGGTCAAGTCATTAAAACTGTCCGGGGAGACGGTATCTATCAGCCGGCGATGGACTTGGCGATCCAAAAATTGGATCATTCTCAATGGGTACCCTAATACATACTTTCTACGTTATTCCATGTTTTTCAAAGATTTCTAATCCGGAATCCGAATTACTCGTTGAATTATATCGATGCAGGTCCACATCTTCCCCGAGGGTAAAGTTAATCAACCCAGTCTGGATAAATCACAATCCAATTGTGAATTGTTGAGATTCAAGTGGGGTGTTTCTCGGTTGATACTGGAGTCAAAGCACGAACCAATCGTACTACCCGTTTGGTTAAAGGGTACCTTGATCCTCTTTCTTTGATTCTTGCGCTGTGATCTTGACTGCATTTCCTTCGCTTGGTTCAGGATTTGATCATGTTATGCCCGAAGGTAGACCATCACCCTACAACATGGCTCCCAGATTGAACCAGAGCTTGTCAGTAAAAATCTCGAATCCGATCAATGACCAGCAGTCTTCTTCCGATGAAGCCGAAGGAGGTGATAATAATAAGCAGAAGATGAATTCTAACCATCGTAAGATACAAGATTTTCGAAAACGGTATCAAGACTTACTTTCACGTTCAAATAACCAAGATCCAATCCATCACCATCAAGATTACAATGGTCTGAAAGATCATCAAGAAGCAAGGCAAATCCGGATTGATCTTGCCAGTTTTCTACATTCCCAGCTTCTAGCCGCCCGACAATCATAGGCCCATCTGGCCAGCCTGACTTCCTCCTTCCGAACCTTTCTTCAAGAGACACCTCAATCTCTATAAATTCTTGCTTCTGCTTTTCACCTGCTTAGTAGAGCCACCCAACCTCAGTTTGTATCCATGTCTCATTTTTCATCTTTCTTTATCCCGTAAATGAATGTATCGTCCTGGAAGACTAAGTCCAAAAATCATTTTACGTGACTTCTTCATTAATGCACCGACAATTTTCTATATTTCATTTTTCTTTCTCCTTTCAAGAAAGGTCAACATTAATTTATATTAGTGTAGCCTTTGGCTCTCTATGTCAAGAAGTGAAACCCCCGTACTAAATAATACGTCTTTCTGGTGATTTCAGCTATGCGATTGAAAACCGTGCCCTATCTCTGCGTTGATTGACTGGATCTTCGCTTGAGGTTTTCAAACTTGATTTGCATGAAATGATGTAACACCATAGAATCAAAATCTTGTAAATTAAAAAATGTGTACCACCGAGACATTCAAAGCAGAGAAATAACTCTCTCAAGTCAAACATAAACAGTATCACTCAAAATGCTTATGATTTTTTTGCTTTGTAGATTTTCTGATTTCACCTTTGAACACCCTATAAACTGTATTGATTAAGAGAATTCATCTTGCAATTTTAAGGCCATCTTGGAGGTGTTTCTTGCCAACATTAAATAATTTTTGAGTTGTTGTTCTGACTAATTGGTTTCCAAAAAATTATGGTGTTGAGGATTGATTCAATATATTGTCAAATTCCATCTCCAAGTTCCCATCCAATCTCTTATCAAATCCAACCACAAATTTCCCATCAAAACTATCATTGAATTTGCTCCCCAACATAGCAGTATCAAAATCATCTACCCTCACACTGCAAGCATGTTTGGCTAGGTTGATGGTATCCTAGTTTAACTGGCATGCAATTAATCAAGCTAAACTGGGTTGGATTCCAAAAAATAAAATACAAAATCAAAGGGTTTCCCATGGATTTATATTCCATAGGTTGAAATACAACCAAGTTTAACTTGGTTGAGTGCATCCTAGTTTAAATGGGATGCCCTCAACATAGCCAAACATGCTGGCTTTGTCACAAAGGCTTTCATGGTCTCACAGCACTGAACTGATGCCTCAGAATAAGACTCCTGGAATGATGGATCAGACCAAAAAAAACCATCAAAATAATAACAACACTTCCTGGATTTCTATTTTCAACTTGGTCCATTCCCAAACTCTTACACCCAACAATGGGATTGGTATCTACTCAAACTGAT
Source organism: Puccinia hordei (assembly GCA_007896445.1). NCBI lineage: Eukaryota > Fungi > Basidiomycota > Pucciniomycetes > Pucciniales > Pucciniaceae > Puccinia > Puccinia hordei. The sequence continues at coordinate 439,904 of RDRW01000299.1, forward strand.
AATTCTTCAAACCTTCCTGTTGTGAAGCAACCACCTCACTTGGAGGACAATCTTCCAGAAAACTAATGGGAAAATGTTCTAAATCATGTTGATCATTGTCAGCTATGTGTATGAAACTCTGGCTTAATGTCTATAAAGAGCCGGATACTATCACTGTGCTGAAAGGTTACCAAAGTAATAGTTTCTATTACTCTGTCTATAGTGTTCAAACAATGCACAGAGGATTACCTAAAATCCTTTTAATTGAAATATTTTAGTTACAAATTGGTCAATCAGGAGAAGACTAACAGCTAATCATATAGGTTTGGCTATATTTTGTCTTTTTATAATAGATATAGCAATATAAATTGCTAATAAGCAGCTAGCAAGCACTTAAGCTGATTGGCTGCTGTCAGAGGTGGTATTCTTGAAGCAACTACTTTATAAGGAAAATATCAAGGTCAAACATGGGTAGGTTCTAAGGTAACTTGATAACTATTCCAGTAGATAATGTGAGTTGGATAATAAAGGATAACACTACTCTAAAAAGTTGGGGGAGAATATTCAGGGTACTTACTAATGTTGTCCTGGGGGAATATGGTGAGGATCAAATCCAAGGCCAAGAAATGGCCTTCTGTTATATTCTAGAGGTCTTCAGGAGAAGGTTCTAGAATAAACTGTGGGCCGCTACGCTACGCTATGCTATTTGACCGCTACGTGTTAGTGTAGCGGGTTTTTTTTTTCCCAGAAAATTTGTAGTGTTAGCTGAAATTTCACTCCGCTACACTAACAGTTAGCGTAGCGACAAATTTTTCAAGCCATTTTTTTGTAGCGTTAGCGGGGAAAATTCACCGCTACGCTAACAAGTAGCGTAATGTTTCTGGCGCTAACAGATTTTGAAGTTCTCAGTAGCGTAGCGGCATCATTGCTACGCTACGCTAAATGTTAGCTGTTAGCTGATATTTTTTCTGCTACATAGCTTTTTGGATTACACGCTAACACTGATTTTTGACAGCTAACAAGACAACTGTTAGCTGTGTAATTCAAATTATATCTCTTGTGAGAATTGATCCCGTGCTCAAAAGGAAGAGGGAGGTTAGCCACGGCGTAGTGGTCAATCTTGACCACTACACCACGGCTACCCTGAGAGCTGGAGGGATTGGTGGGAGTACATCCCATCCATGCAGCTCAGGTTCCATTTTTTTTTTTTTTTTCAAATCCTGGTTGATTTCTTATTTTATTATCAATTCCAGTCTCCTTCAAAAATTTCTAGCCTACCCTGCCCTGCCCAGCCTACCCTAGCCTACCCTGCCCTGCCCAGCCTACCCTAGCCTGCCCTGCCCTGCCCAGCCCAGCCTACCCTGCCCAGCCTACCCTGCCCAGCCCAGCCTACCCTGCCCTGCCCAGCCTACCCTAGCCTACCCTGCCCTGCCCTGCCCTGCCCAGCCTACCCTACCCTGCCCTGCTACCCTTCTCAAGCCTCTGTAAGTCCCCTAACCCCCCCCAATTACTATCCCTGGCCAATTGATCAGCTTGCTCTGATCAATTGGCCTTTTTTTTTGGAACCCCCACCTCAGAATCATCAGCTGACTGTATTTTCAACTCCTGCAGGCCTACCACGTCTCATATCTGCCATGGGGAAAAGAGAACTTTATGTGTTTCATTATATTAATTGTGATATCAATACTAATCATTTTTTTCTTTTCCCTTTTCCAATTCTTTTTGTTTTGATCCCTGAATGCCTTAATTACTCTTATTGTGTTGGTTTTAATGTTAAATGATGGATCTCGGGAGGACACCGTTCTGGGGACCTCATTGAATCATCAAAGTCATAACAACAAGAGTGCTAAGGCATCCAAGCATCAAAACAAGATGAAGTGTCAAAGGGAAAAGTGTTTGTTATGTAGAGAGGGTTTAGGAATCAAGGCAGGATCTGTATCGTGGCCCAGGTTTATATACAGTCCTCACAACCTCTATCCAACCATCCCTATGAAGAATAACAAACCAACTCGCCACCCAAATCCATCAGAAATCAGCTTAGCATACGATGAAATCAACACCTATCACTTTATGAAGTCTTGGATTAATGTTATTGTTGATCCTCTTGACAAGACTGAGGTGATTGCTATTGCAGAATTCACTCCTCATAAAGACCTCACCCCTTCTCAATTGGACGATCTCAACTATATTTCCACTGTCCTCCACCAGTCTAAATGTTTCCTGAACTCTGTCTCATCCTGTGCTCAAATTTGGAGTGGGCTCATGTGGGCCATCGGTTGGAGAAAGTCTTATGATGAGCATCAAATAGTTGGCCGGTATATCAAGGCATTTGATGAAACTGAGATGAAAGCATACGATGATCACTATATTAAATCTTCTCGAGTTGGAAATATTATTGGTAATCTCTTCAAAGATCTTGCTCATACTCCCTTTCAACAGAATCAAGATCTTATGAAGAAATATAATATCCCTTCCTTTCCCAATCTTTCTTATGGTGAACTTCCTGAAGACAGCACCTGCACTCCTCACATTACTTTTACTACAAATGGTTTCTTCAATCCCCCACACACCAATACTGAAGATATATCCCAATTTGCCTTTGTTTTATTTCTTCCCACTCGCACTTCTGATTATACCCTGGTAGACTCTTCTAACTATGATATCACATCTGGTCCATTATTTTTCCTGATCACCGTATTGGCATTGATTTTGATCATCAGCATGGTATTGTTAAAATGATTTGGCAAGCTAATAAGTATACTCATTGTACTATGCCTCATTCCACAAGCCCTTCTTTCACTTGTCTTGGTTTATCTATTCAAATCAATTTTAGTCTTGCTAATACTTGTAGTAAATATTTGAAGGGTTTTTATCAAGATTCTGCTCATTACTTTGCTGATCATTTTTATTATATGTTTTGTAGTATGGCTAGAAGCACATTAACAGCTAGTTCACTTACAATCTTGTTTTTATTTACTATTTTTTCCTCTTTTTGTTTCTGACTTCTAAACTCTTAATTTCCAAGGCTTTTACCATTAAATATTGAATGTGTTATTTTGTGGTTTATTCTTTTATATCTAACCAGTTAATCATAATAAAAATCAATTCCAGAAGGGAAACAGAGCCATGGTATTAGTAATAGTAAGCTTGGGAATTGATTTTAAGAATTAAAACAGGTAATAAAAAATTACCAAATGGAATGTGCCTCGAATAAATATTCAAGCAGGGAACAAGAGTCCTCGAATTAATAAGCTTGGGAATTGATTTTAAGAATTAAAACCGGTAACCAACAATTACCAAATGTAATGGGCCTTGAATAAATAATTGCAGTGTGTAGATTAGTTTTCTGTCAACAGGGGGAATTGAAGATGATACACTGTTCCTATTTGCAATAAACATCTGACGTGGAGCTCAACTTCAACAGGAGACTTTTTTCAAATCCGAACTTCAGAGTCAACTCTCCAATTAATTTCTTGTTGTTAAACCAAACGTATCTCAATCTAGTCAACCAGCACCAATGCCCAATCAAGATGGAAATATGTCTGATTCATCAGGTGGCCATACCCCAGATCTTCACGAGTCACCACACCAATAAGGCGATCCGGCATGATTCATCCCTCGCCAGATTCACGCTGGTCAATTGTGCCACCATTTTTATCACAAAGAAGTCACATTTCATCAGCTTCATTGATATCAAATTCCCAATCAAACAAACGACAAGGCCCTGCATCAGAATCTGTATCAAATTCCCAATCAAACAAACAAAAAGGCCCTACATCAGAATCTTCAATTGAAGAACAAAGCCCTCCACTCCCTGGAACGAAACAGAACAACAATAATCTGAGTCAGCCCTTATCAACCTCCGAAGTTCCAAGCTCACAGGTGATTGATCTTGCTCAAGACTCCAATGACGAAAACACAAAGGCAAAACCCAAACGTAGAAAGAAAAACCCTGAATTTGATGATCCAAAGGATTTTTTTTCCAAACCAACTTGACATCCAGGTGATGTGTGTAATTCTTGATAGCTAAGTTTTTGAAATGAATGTATACTAATATAACTGTTTAAAAAAGCCTTTAAGTAAAGTGCCATCAACCTATGCCTGCTTGTGGTGCAAGAAGGATGTCAGGGTGTGTTTAAGCAGCTTTTCAAATCTTCGAACTCATCGTGATGGTTCCCGTCAAAAAGGAAGGATTTCTGATGGATGCCCCAATTGTCATCAAGCAATCTCTTCTGGCGCCAAGCTTCCACCAACAGCACTCAAAGAGGAAAGAATCAAACAGACTACACAATCTGGATCGCTCACCAAACATTTTGCCCCTGTTGAAAAGTTTGACAATCAGGTTCTCAATCAAATAATAACTCTATGGCTGTTACGGCAATCATTACCTTGGAACCGTGTTGAAGACCCCTATCTCCGAGCTGCCTTCTCCTATTGTCAAGCAGGAGCAAATTTGTTTAAACGAAAAGTGGGCTGCAACTTCTGGACGAGTGGTATACTTGGATTTACAAGAGGCTATGATATGCCGGTTGAAGGTGAGTGATACCATTGCGTTCAATTACAAGTAAAAAAATATACTTATTTCCCTTTAAACAAAATTTCAACAGGATTCTGAGAGCAAGTTTAACTTGATACACGATGTTTGGACAACAAAAGGAAATTGCTTTGGATTTATTGGAGCTTCTGTCTCTTTTATTGATAAGGATTGGAACTATCTAGTGCTGCATCTGACTCTCAAGCTAGTTGCCTGGCACCATAAGGGAAGCATGCTGGCTGAACCTGTTGTGAACGTATTGAAGAAACATGATTTACATAATAAGATAAGCACCCTTTGATTCATCACTGGTAATCTGCCAAAAACTTATTTATTTTTTGTCCTATAAACACATGCTTTTCCAGACAACTGATTTGGGATCAAATAACAACACAATGGCCGAAACAATGCACTCCAAACTCGTTGCCCTTCCCCAAACCACGGATTTGGATTGGAACTACAAGACAATGCATATCAAGTGCTTTTGTCATAAAATGGCGCTTGTTGTCAATGCTGGATTGAAAGAATTGGGCCTTGAAGCTCCTCCTCCACCAAAGCTCAAAAAGTCATTCCCTGGAATTTTCCCTTTTTCCAACACAATGGACCCAATAATTGAAGAGGACGAAGAAGAGCAATACATAGAATTATCGGTTGAAGACAGGGTGGAAGATGAGACAGATGTTGATGACAATGAGCCAGATCTTGAAACTGACGATGACGACAGTGATGATGAGGGGACTGAATCTGGATACTTAGACTATGATCAAATCACCTCAAAGAATAAAAATAATCAGAAATCATCTGCAAATAGAAATGATTCTAATGATTTGAATGAGTTAACCAAAGCAGTCAGTTGGATATTTTATTATTTTTTATTTTACTAGAAATCAATTACTGAATCTTTCCTTCTTATTTTTTTGATATATAGCTGGACTTTGTAGTACGAAAGATTACCTCATCAAGTGCATGGAGAGCTGAATTTGACCGCCGTGCGGAGGATTACCAGAAGCAAAAAGGGGGAACAAAAGTGAATGGTCTGATTGCTGGTTATGGAATCCGCTGGAACATCAAATATCAAAGCCGAGAGCGGGCCTACAGGGCAAGAGAGGTATTTCATTAAGCTTCAGCTCCAAATAATGTTATGGTACTGATATACATATTGTTAAACTCAGGTTATTGATGCAATGCTCCGTGATGAGTATAGTAAATTCCAAGATCAAATTGTTCGGTCCAGCCGCAAAGAAAATCACAAGAAGTTTGGCTACTTCAAAGAAATTCAGTTTACCAGCAAGGAATGGATAATGATCAATGAATTGAATCAGGAGTTAGAAGTAAGATATATTCATTCCACAGATCCACTTATATATTTCATACATAATGCTCATTTTTTTGATAGCTGTTTAACCGTTTGACCAAGGAGATGGAGGGAAATGGTCCTACAGGTGCTTTTGTATTGCCAAACTACTATCAAACCATCTCTGATTTAAAGAAGAAAGAGGCAGGATGCAATTGAGGGCATCCATTACATCCAATGTATGTGAAAATGATACAAAAGCTTGAGGTCTACCAAGAAGAGGCGCTTGAATGTGAAACACTTGTAATGGCCACCGTTCTTCACCCAACGTTTTGCATCAAAATCTTCTCTCATTGCTGGCCTGAAAAAGCAGAGGAAGCCGAAGCAACTTTGGACCGCCTTTTTGCTAAACAAGGGATTTGTTGAACAAGAAGAAAAAATCAAACATTAACATCTTGGACGAGAATACTTCAAATGTTGAAAAGGATAATATATTTGATTTGTTCAACACTCCTGAAACATCGGATGAAAGCAAAGAGCTAGAAGTATATGTCAAGAACATGGATCGCTTAACTGGTCCAGATGGAAAGGATCCCAATAGTATTTTGAGGTGGTGGAAGGTATAGCTTCTATTTGTTCTCAGCTTTGTCCACTTGTGTTTTTTAGCTCATATTGATTTTAACAATGCTACTTAAACTTTTCAGGTTCATTCATCAACATATCCAATTCTTTCCTAGGGACTACTTGGCCAGCTCAGTATCATCTTGTGCTGCAGAGCGTACATTTTCTTCTGCTGCCGATGTTTGCTCAAGTGGCCGAGGAAGCTTGAACCCACGGACAATTGAGAGGTGTGTTAGTAGTCACATGTGGTTGAAAGACGGTATACAGGTGGCTGGAAAGTTTGCACAAGCTCAGGCATTGTTAACAACTATACAAATTTTCCCAAAAAAATAATGAAAATAAATAAATAAACAAAATTCTTATTGCTCTTGTTCATTGGTCTCAATATTTCTTCCTTGCTTGTTTCATGGATTAAAGAAAAAAAAAAATGTATATACAAATAGTTTGCACAATAATTGCTATCTGACCGCCTTCATATTATCATTATCCTTATTCCCTAGTTTTTTTTTTTTTTTTTTTTCTTTACTCCTTAATATTGATTTATGAAAGCCTCTTCTGGTTCACTATGGGTGAGTGGTATAGCTGAGCAGGGCGCTACGCTAACATGTAGCGTAGCTGAAAAGAGCGCTACGCTAACAGTTAGCGTAGCTGACAAGAGCGCTACGCTAACAGTTAGCGTAGCGTTTGTTCCAGCTAACACCGCTACAAGTCAGCTAACAGGTAATTCCTGTAGCGTTAACTTTTTTTTTTTGAAGTCGCTAACGCTACGCTACAGCTATTTTTTTTTTTGACAAAATTTTTGTAGCGTTAGCTGAAAAAAAAACCGCTAACAGTAACTTTGTGTTAGCGTAGCGACAAAAGCTAACATTACGCTACGCTACAGCTATTGTTAGCGTAGCGGGCCCACTGTTGGCTGAACCAATCTGGTTTCTGTGTGGACCAAT